>LR753403.1:620646-784637 GCA_902729485.2 Mus minutoides | reverse complement strand
GATTTCTGAGTTTGAGGCTAGCCTGGTCTATAAAGTGAGTTCCAGGACAGCCAGGGCTATACAGAGAAACCCTGTCTCAAAAAACCAAAAACCAAAAAAAAAAAAAAAAAAAAAAGAAGCTTCTGACCAAGGTTGAAAGCAGCACTGTCTATAAACATAAGTATTTAGAAGGCAGTTTGACAACTTGTCCATTTATAAAAACAGCTCTCTTGGATTCCACCCTAGGATCTCTGACTTCCCCAGCCGTGGTCTTCTGACCAGGTTTATGTAGCAGACATGGATTTCCCCCTGTGGAGTAAGCCTCAGACCCACCCAGAAAACAGTTGGTTTTCCTCCTAACCCTCCTGTCAGCACTGCACTGGTAAGTGCGTTTTGCTTGGCAAGTTGGTGGTGTAGAATCCAAGATCCACTTTTTGGTAATACCATTGATGGCATTTCTCCTTGAAACAGCCTGACTAGACCCTTCCACACTGTGAAAGCTAGTAAGCAGGAGGAAGGTTTTCAGATCAATTCTAGGTTGATTTCTCCATGTCTTCAGCTGTAATGTCTTACCACACAGCTATAGTGGTCAACCAAGAACAGTGACGGTAGACTGCAGGGTGGGACGGGGTGCTGTAGGGACGGGTCCCATAACTGGCACTGAGATTTTCATTCTATAACCCATGTCTTTTTAGGAGAAATCTTATCCACATGTACAGCTTTTTATACTTTAATTATACTTTTTAATTAGCTCATAAAGTAGTGGATTTCTGTGAGGTTTTTAGACATACCTAGTTTTGATTAACCCACCATTAACCTCTCCCTCCTATCTCCTCATTCCAGTTCCTCCTTAAGCCTCTACCCTCCGATATTTCCCCTCCGTCTAATTCCATATCACAGGTTCTTCTGTCCCCATACTCCTTGAGGCTTCCCCCTATACCTCCTTCCCTCCCGACCTCTACTGGTCCTCCAAATTGAACATACAAATCTAAAAATTTGAAACTAGGATCCACATATGAAAAAACACACAGCAGTCGCCTTGCTGAGCCTGAGTCACCTGACTTAATATAATGTTTCCAGTTTCATCCATTTTTTCCTGTAAAAAAATTCATAATTTCATTTTTCTTTGCATTTGAATAAAATTCTATTTTATATATGTACCACATTTTATTATCCATCATTAGTTGATGGACCTCTAGTCTGACTCATTCTAGCTGTTGTGATTAGAGCAGTTATGCACATGGTTGTGCATCTCTCTATAGGAGGGTGTGGAGTCCTTTGGGTGTACCCTTGGGAATGATGAGTTAGGTTGTTGGTAGTTCTGTTTTTAGTTTTTTAGAGATACCTCCACACTGACTTCCATGGTGACAGTCATGTCTGGTTTGTATCAACTTGACACAAGCTAGAGTCATAAGAGAGGAAGGAGCTGCAGTTGAGGAAATGTCTCTGAGATCCAGCTAGAAGGCATTTTCTCAATTAGTGATCAGTGGGGGAGGGGCCAGCCCATTGTGGGTGATGCCATCCCTGGCTGGTGGTCCAGAACCTACTGTGGATATTTCATATGGGTAGAATCTTATTTCCTTTATTGGTATGTTTATTCAGATCCTTTGTTGATTGCCTATTTGGATTATTTATCTTTATTATTAAGGAGTAGAAACAGGGTTTTTTTTTTTTTTTTTTTTTTTTTTTTTTTTTGGTTTTCCGAGACAGGGTTTCTCTGTATATCCCTGGCTGTCCTGGAACTCACTTTGTAGACTAGGCTGGCCTCAAACTCAGAAATCCACCTGCCTCTGCCTCCCGAGTGCTGGGATTAAAGGCGTGCGCCACCACGCCTGGCTGAGTAGAAACAGTTTTAAGGCTGGGGATATAGCGCTGTCTGTGATAGAGTGTTTGCTTAGCATACATGCGGCCCTATGGTCAGTTGTCAGTACCGCTTGTAAGTTCTCTAACTTTATTGACCTTTGTTTCATTGCCTTTCTAGAACACTATTTATTTATTTGTATGTCTGTATATGGGAGAGCAGGTGTAGTCAGAAGACAGTCTCTTCTCTCTACCATGTGGGTCCCAAGAGTCAGACTCAGGCCATCAGCTTAGGCCAGATGCCTTAGCTCCTGAACCGTTTGCCCTTATTGAGTTTAAGTGTAAAAGCTGGGTTTAATCACAGAATAGGTTTTACTGTTGCTGCTGCTGCTGTTGTTGTTGTTTTTTGTTTGTTTGGTTTTTTTTTTTTTTTTGCTTTTATTAACCCCAATATCTGAAGTTGGCCTTGAACCCTTGACTCTCCTCTTTCCATCTTCCAAGTATTTCTATTATGACATGCACCACCATACCCAGCTTCAGCTCTAGTAGTACTCAGTCTGGTACGTTGTTTGGGGTTTGTACTCAGCATCTTGTTACAGTACTGTCTGTTAGGAGTATGAGTTTTGTGTCAAATAGACCTATATTTCTTATTTAACCCTTTAAAGCCTGTTTTTTCTCTTTAGAAAATGAGAAAATTAAGTGATACACCACTTAGTAAAATACCTGACATTAAGAGTCCAATAGCCGTCAGTTTTTTATTATACGGTCCTTACCTCATCTGATAGCCTGCAGCTGGAATCTGCTCCTGGGAGGGGGGAGCTTTCTTATCCATTGCTACGTAACCAACTGCCCCAACAGGAACTTTGTGTGATATTACTCATTTACTTTGCTTATTTTTCTCAGGGTTGATTGGCCTGAGCCGAGCAGTTGCTCTCAGTTGGAGTCTGCTATAGCTGAAGTCATGTTGGGATAGAGCAGGGCTTCAAATACAACTCTGGCACGTGTGCTGACAGGACTCCAACAGCCGGGCCTCGAAACAGCTAGAGCTCCTTAGGCATCTCTTTTCTCTGTCTGCACATGCTCTGTAGAATCTCTCCATTTCCCTTCTACTTGGCGCTAGACTCCATTCATTGTGACTTGAAGTTTTTCTGAGCAAGCACTCCCAGAACATATGCAGAGCCTCAGGCATCTGCTAGTTGGAGTTACAAAGGCCAGCTCAGAATTAGGGAGGAAGTGGAATATAAGCTGTTATATAGGTAAGTATGGAGGTAGGTAGGTAAAAGAAAAAGAAAAGTTCAGTTCATTGACAGTTGGGAATATCTAAGTGATATATTTTGATCACTTCTCCCCTTCTTACCCTATCTGATCCCCTTTCTACTTCCTCTAAACCCCTCCTAGTTCCATGTCTTTGTTGTTATTGTTGTTGTTTTGGTTTATTGTGATTCTGTGTGTTTGATTAGGGTTGCTTTGCACAAGCTTTGGAGGGGGAACATGAGCAACCACCAATGGCTACCCCACTGAAGAAAATGACTTGTCTTCCCCACCAGCCACTGTTACTGGCTCCAGGAGGGATTAGGCTTTCTGATCCCCTCCTTCATCCATAATGGAATTCTGATGGGCTTAATCTTGTGTGGGTCCTGTGCAGGCAGCTAGCTGCCATGTACTGTGAGTTCACAAGTACAGAGGCCACACTGTGTCCAGAAGTGTTTTACAGAGCTGTTCTCCATCATCCTGCTCTGCTGTACATCATCCTGCTCTGACATCCTCCCCTCCCCCTCCTCCCCATGTTCCTGGGAGGGCTGATGTAGGTACCACTTTAAGGCTGAAACTCAGCTTCTTGATGAGGATAGCGAGGCTATAGACAGTCATTTTGCTCTTTCATCATTAATTTTTTTTTGTCCCTCCTCTCCTTCAAATGCTAGCTCAGAATTTTAAAAAAAAATCACTAGTGGGGGCAGTTAAAAGCACTGACTGCTCTTCCAGAGGGTTGGGGTTCAGTTCCCTTCACGTACATGGCAGCTCACAACTGTCTGTAACTCCAAGATCTGACACCCTCACATAGACGTACAGGCAGGCAAAAGAACAATACACATAAAATAAATAAATATTTACTGGTGAAGTCTTACTGAATTAACTCACCGTGATTTGGGTTTCTTCTTAGAGATCTCTGCCACATAGGTTCTTGTTGACTCTCACATGACATCTGATTGTTTATTCGTGTGCCTCTTTTTTTGCAAATACTTTCAGAGTATCTGCAAGTGGACCTTGTATTCTTTTTTCTCTTTTTTAAGATTTATTGTTTTTATTTTATGTGTATTGTGTTTTACCTGCATGTCTGTCTGTGCACCATTTGAGTTCCTAGTGTCAGCAGAGGCCAGCGGAGGGCATTGGATCCTCTGGAGCTGGACTTACAAGCAGGTATTATCAGCCATGTGTGTGCTGTGAATGGACCCCAGGCCCTCTGCAAGAACAGGTAGTGCTCTTAACTGCTGAGCCATCTTCTGAGCCCCAGGCTCTGTGTTCAAGCACTAACCGACAGCTGCCTGAAGTAGATGCTGAAATCTCTAGTTGTTTTTTTCCAGGAACTTCAGTGTTAACAACTTTGTCTTGGTTAAAACTTTTCATAGATCTTCAGACTGATCCCTTACTCTAGTACAATCAGTCCTGCACACTGAGGAAGTCTATATATCACACTCCTTTGTTCTCCCAAATGGCATTCTCCCATAAGACATCTGCAGGTAGAGAGAAATCTATTTGCCTAGTACTTGCCGATTTTGGAGAGTGCTTTAACAATCTTTCTGATATATGTTTTATTTGTTGGTTGGCTTGTGTAGCCCAAGCTGTCCTAAGTCACTGTGTAGTCAAGGCTGACCTCAGCCTTTAAACAGTCTTTCCTGAGAACTATGATTACAAGCATGAGCCCCCATAGCCAGCTGACAGTTCTTATTGAGTTCTTACTAAGCTAGGGTGTGTGTATAAGCACTAAAGCTTGACACCACCTAGAGTGAACTTAGTGTTCAGACCCTAAGGAGTCAGAGGAAGGCATCTGCTTTCCCTTCCAGTTTGGTGGTGTTCTTACCCAGAACTTGGAAGAGTCCCCAAAGGGCTGGTCTCGGCAATCTTTCTGCTACCTTCCAGTCATGAGTGAAGAACCTCTTTCCTCCAGAGACTCTGAGCTTTGTTTCCTCCCATGGTCTTTTCTGTGCTGCTCTGATATTTATACCAAAGATTGTGTGGCTTGGAGCATTTTCATTGTCTTGGGTTGAGCAGAGAACTAAGTACAAAACTGATAATATCTCCATCGGTGATGGCTCTGCCTCCAGATTGGAGTTCCCACCTGTAGGGTTTCTTCACGGAGGGTCTGGTGCATTTAGTTTCTGTCCCGGTGATTGGATGATTGGTGTGTTTTACTAGAGTGTGGACACTTGGTACCTTTTATTAGGGTGCTGTTGCCAGAACCAGGATGTAACCCAGGCAAAGAGTAAGACTCCACTTAGTAATCATTGCAGTACCATTTACCATGTGGCACCTTTATCGTTCAAAGCAATCTCCATCTACCTCTGTACTTTATTGTCTCTGTCTACTTAGTTGGAGGAGGTTAGGGCTACAGACTGAAGGATTGCTTTCCAGGTGACCTTGGTTTCTATTTCCTCCTCTCCTTGGCTACCTAGGACACTATTTTTGGCAACTTTTTTTAGAGTAGCCTCCCTTTGGATACAAGCCTGTCCTCCCTTGAATGCCTTCCCTCCATCCTCATGATTAATTGGGGAGCTACTTTCTGCGTGGTCACCTAGTCTGTCCTCCACCTCTTGGAGGGCTTTTTATATGCAAGCTATATGGCTAGAAAGTGAGTTAACTATGGCAAGATTACTAACTCTAAGGCTAGAAACTCTTGTCAGAAAGATGCAAGGAAGTGGTGCTGAGGAGGAAGGGATGAGATAACACCTGCTGCAGTCAGTGGTCCTTTCCCTGGACCAGCCTCCTGTACCATCTGCAACACCCGGCATCTCCCTGGCATCTGCTCTGGCCCTGTTGTGTATTCCTTGCTCTTCTGCCTGCTGTGGAGAAAGTAATGGAGGTAAGTGATCCCAGCACTTGACTAACCTACATACCAGTTGGGAAGCAGAAGGCCTTAGAGCCTAGAAGAATGCAGTGCTTTCTGAGCGGACAGGTTAAAAGGCCTTGGCCCTCATCAGGAATGTTCACTGAGGGGTTTGGTGAAGATAAAGAGCCTCCTCTCTTTTCCTATTTGACTTTGAAGTCATACTTGGCAGTTAATGGCTCCAAATAGAAATGTTTATTAGTCCCAAGTTGATGTGCTGAGACTGTACTTGAGGGAGGTTGTAGGGATTAAATACTGATAATTACATGCTTAAGCCAAGGTAAGTGGTCAAAAAATATGAAAAGAGTAGTCATACAGAATGCCAGAAGAGTGACATCTGACACATCTTCTCAAAAGTTCTCTCTTACTAGGAATAGACAAGGGTCATGGGCCTAATTACTGAACTAATAATCTCTATTTAACTATGCCACAGACACAGAAAGGAGTCCATTTTTGTTTCCTTCTTGTCTTAGTCAGGGTTTCTATTTCTGGACAAACATCATGACCAAGAAGCAAGTTGGGGAAGGAAAGGGTTTATTCAGCTTACACTTCCATACTGCTATTCATCACCAAGGAAGTCAGGACTGGAACTCAAGCAGGTCAGAGGCAGGAGCTGATGCAGAAGCCATGGAGGGATGTTCTTTACTGGCTTGCTTCCCCTGGCTTGCTCAGCCTGCTCT
The DNA here is from genome assembly GCA_902729485.2 of Mus minutoides. Lineage (NCBI taxonomy): Eukaryota > Metazoa > Chordata > Mammalia > Rodentia > Muridae > Mus > Mus minutoides. Next base: position 778,076 of record LR753403.1, on the reverse strand, counting down.
CTTATAGAACCCAAGACTGCCAGCCACAAGGGGCCTTTCCCCCTTGATCACTAATTGAGAAAATACCCCACAGCTAGATCTCATGGAGGTACTTCCCCAACTGAAGCTCCTTTCTCTGTGATAACTCCAGCCTGTGTCAAGTTGACACACAAAACTAGCCAGTACACTTCTCCTGTGCATTCAGCCTTTAGTATTGTTGGTCAGAGATGAAATACCTAAATTAAAATGTAAAATACTTATTAGCAGGCTGAGCACCTTCTGTAATAACAATTCTGAAATTTTGGCTTCTTTCAAGCACACACACACACACACACACACACACACACACACACACACACAAATATTATAAGAATAAGTCTTTATTTTAATCCCAGGTGTGGGATATGGGGCTTCTTCAGATTATACACAGCAGCTGACTATGATTTGCCTCACACTCTAGCAGGAGTGTGATTTTGGCAGCTGCAGACAGATTATGCAATTGTTTGATGTTTGGAATTCTGGGGACTTTTCAGAGGGTTTATAAATTCTAGGGCCTCAAGAGGTGGGGTGACTTGTTGTTGGTTGCTGTTGGTCAAGGTTTGTTAAATAGTCATGTGCAAAGAAGTAACAAGAAGAAGAAATTAGATATTCTGGTGGTAAAGATCAAACTTGTCCCAAAGAACTCAATGCCTCTGATCAGCAGGGAGTAGTCTAATGATGATGCTGCCCTCTTCCCGACCCCTGACTTTATTCAGGGATCTCTTTCCTTTCTCTTCTATCCTTTTTCCTCTCCTGTCTAATATTAGGGGGTTAAAAGGGTAGAAGAAAAGGAATGGAGAAGAGTGGGGGGAAAAGAATCCACAAAATAGCCAAAGGCAGCTACAACCTCCCATATCTACCACACTTTTTTTTGAGGATCAGTAAATTGGTTGGTTTAATTGCTACTTCATTTAACCTTCATGACGTCAGAGTCCACAGCCATTTATTTTGAGTTATAATAATCCCTTATGTTTGTGCAATACTTTGCAGTTTTAGAGTTGGGTTTTTTGGTTTTGTTTTTTAAACATAGGGTGTTTTTTTGTTGTTGTTCTAATAAAAACAACCTTAGTGAGATATCATTGCACGATGAAATTCATCCCTGGGGGTGTGCAGTTATCATTGTTACCTAATTGCAGGCATGTTCATCACCCCCAAAAGAAACCTGTTGGCTGTTAGCAGTCACCCACCATACACTTACACAGACCCAACCACTAGCCTACCTTTTGTTTCAGTGATTTACCTAGTTAAACATTTCACATAGAAAGAATCACACAATATATTATTTAGCATGGTATTTTGAAGGTTCATTGTTTTATAGCATGCTTCATCCTTTGTATTGCCAATTAATATATTGTATACTTAATACTACCTTTTGTTTTCATCCATTTGTTGGTTGATCTTATTTGGGAACTATGTGTTGTAAGTAATATTGCTGTGAGTATTTAAGCACAACTTTTTGGAGTTGTGTTTTTATCTCTCTTTATATACACCTTTGATGGAAATTGCTCTATCATATGGTAGCTCTATATTTAGCATTTTGAAGTACTGTCCACTGTTTTTCAGGATTGGAGAGATAGTTCAGTAAGTAAAGTACTTAATGTGCAAATGTGAGGACTGGAACTCAAGTCCCCGGAACCCAGGTAAAGCTGGGAGGGTGCAGCGGCTGCCTCACTTGTGAAGCCTGGAGCCAGTGGGATAGTGAGCTCTAGGTTCCATTAGAGACCGTGCCTCAGCACAGAAGGTAGTGTGCATTTCAGGAAAACCTGAAGTTACCCTCAGGACTTCACCCAAATGTGCTCTCACATATATAACACATACACTCACATACACCCCCTCCAAAACATGTTTTCAAAAGTAGTACCAGTTTACAACTGTTCTATCAGTAGTCTATGGGGCTCCACTTCCCCAGCACCGGTCTGAGGGCTTTGTCTGCAGTCATTCCCTGTATGTACTGGGATGTTTTTGGCTTTGTTTTTGTTTTTAAAGGTTTATTTATTATTATACATAAGTACACTGTAGCTGACTTCAAACGCACCAGAAGAGGTGGTCAGGTGGTTGCTGGGATTTGAACTCAGGACCTTTGGTAGAGCAGTCAGTGCTCTTACCCACTGAGCCATCTCTCCAGCCCGGGATGTCTGTTAATGGTGTTGAATATCTTTTCATGTGCTTATTGGTCCTCTGTACATTTTTTATTCAAATCATTTGCCTTTTGTTTTTATTTTGAGACCAAATCTTTCTGTGAGTACCTAGCTGGCTTTGACTAAGCTGGTCTTAAGAGTGATTCTTCAGCCTCTGCCTCCGGGATGCTGGGATTCCAGCATGTATCAATACTTAGCTCTCTGCCCATTTCTTATTTGAATTGTGTATCCTTTTATTGTTGAGTAGTAAGAGTGATGTTGCTGTGCTTTTGATGTCAGATCTAAAGCCATTGCCCACCTTGCAGTATTTCTTCTAGAAGTTTTATAGTTTTAGCTCTCTTTTAGTTTTGTTTCCATTGTTTTAATAAAGTCCATGACTAAAAGAAACTTGGAGAGGAAGAGTTTATTTCACCTTACACTTCCAGAAAACGGTCCTTCACTGAAGAAAGTCACGGGGTGCTGAAGCACAAACCGTCGAGGAACACTGCTCCCTGGCTTGCTCCTCATGGCTTGTTCAGCCTGCTCTCTTCTGTACCACAGGGCCTCCTGCCCACAGTAATACCACCCACAGTGGGTTGGGCCCTCTCACATCAGTCATTGATCAAGAAAACGTCCCTCAAACTTACCTGTAGGCTAGTGTGATGGAGGCATTTTCTTGATTAAGTTCCTTCTTCAAAGATTAAATTTAAAAAAAGAAAGAAAGTAGCCAGGACAAGCATTTACAGTCTGTGGATTTCGTGGAGTGAGTTTTGTACACAGGAGGAGGTAGAAAACTCTAGCCTCATACCTTTATATATGCATATCTGGTTGTTCTCTCATTATTTGGTGAGAAGGACACCAAATTGTCTTACAACAATAGCCTTGTTGTTGGGGCTAGACAGATGGCTCAGGAGTTAAGAGTGTATCTTGCTCTTTCAGAGGGCCTAAGTTCAGTTCCCAGCACCCACATCAGGTGGCTGACAATTGCTCCTAACTCCAGCTCCAGGAATTCTGTGACCTCTTCTGGACCCCACACGCTCTGACTCACACATGCACATACCCAAACACATGTACACATAAGTTAGAAAATAAAATGTCTCTTAAAAAACAAAAATTACTGGAACTGGCCATGATGTTTTCTAGGAGTTTTGATATATCTTGATGGGTGGTAGAGTGAGTGATTGACAGTAACAGAGGTGTGGGTACAAAGTCAGTGTTTATTGGAAGTTGATATCGTGTCATGTGACTCTCCACCTCATTAATTAGTTTTTAGGCTTTTCTTTCTCTTCTCCTCCTCCTCCTCCCCCTTCTTCTTTTTCTTCTTCCTCACTTCCTCTTCCTCCTCCTCCTCCTTCTCCTCCTTTTTCTTCTTTTAGAATCTTTGGGTTTTCTAAATGCAAGATTATGTCACCTGTGCAGAGTCAAATCTTTCCCTTCTTTCTAGTCTGGATGCCTTTCATTGTTATCTTCTTGCCTTGTTGCCTAAGATTCTCCACTAAAATGTTGACTAAACAGGCTGGTAGTTACCATCCTTCATTTTTATTCCTAATCTTAGAGTTTCCCTCTTTTTATCATGATGTGTGATGTATAATAATTACTACCTTGAGATTGGTATAGACCATCCTCACTAGTAAGGAGATTTTCTTTTGGTCCTACTATTGTGTTACTTTGGCACCAACTGATTTTCATATGCTAAACCAGCCTTGCATTCTTGAGATCAATCCCACTTGGCCATGGCATCTGATTTCCCATGTTACTAGATTCAATTTGCTAGTAGTGTTTTAATGAGGATTTTGTATTTATTTGGTTCTTACAACAATCCTATGATTATAGTCCTTCAGAAAAATTGAAGCATAAACTAGTCAATTTGCCTGTGACCACATAATGACAAAACTGAAGCAGGAATGAAGACTTTCCCCTCTTAACATAAATAATTCACCATTGGTTTTCATTTCTTTGGGCTGTTTGAGACAGGGTCCCCCTAGCCCAGGCTTGCCTTGAACTAACAGAGATTCATCTGCTTCTATCTCCCAAAGGCCTGCATTACCTTTAACAAACAAACAAAACAATACCAATACCACCCTGGACTGGAAACTCCCAGAGAGGGAGAGGATCTTTTTAACGCTTTCATCACGAGGCCATGCAATAGGATGGATTGCATTTTGGTTGTTATTCATGTGCTTTTCAACGTGTCTGTTTTGAGTCGTGATCATTAGCAGGCAAGGTCTATGTGTGATTCCACTTTCCTTTTGGTGCTCAGCATTGGTGGTGCCTGTACATACATTCCTCTTGCTTCAAATATTGCCTTTCCTTCAAATATTCCTTCAAATATTTCCTTCAAATATTGCTAGCCTTTCTCTTTAACAACTCTTTACCTGGCACTGTGTATTTATCCCTTCCCCCCTCCTCTGTCACCATAGCAACTGCTTTACCAAAGACTATAATTGCATAGAGTTACTGAAAGAATCTCAAGATTAAAATCTTTTGCTTTCTCTACCTTTTCTGATGTGTATACAGTTAGACTGTTATACATTTCACATTGAGATTTAATCACTTGGATAACCAGAAAGTTCTCTATGGCAGCTTGCAAGAGAGAATAGAGAATACAGGGCAAATTTTTAGCCATGTCCATGTTGTTGGGAGACACAGGAATTCCTTTGAATTTTAAGTGTATACATGTACCCCAGTTACTTCATCAATTTCAGCATTGTTATTTATCCCTGAGCTCCTATTATAGCAAATAGGTTTTTGATTCTTTTTATGTGTGTAGGTGTTTTGCCTGATGTATATTTATGTGCTTAGGGCTTAAGGAAGCCAGAAAGGGATGTCAGGTCCCCTGGAAATTGGGCTATAGACAGTTGTAAGCTGCCACATGGGTACTAGGATTCAAACTCTGGTCCTCTGGATGACCACACAGTGTTCATAATTGCTGAGCCATCTCTCTAGCCGCTGGTGTACAGTTTTTAAATCGTATTTCATGGGCCAGTGAGATAGCAAAGCGAGTAAAGGCACCTGCTGCCAATCCTGATGGTGGAAGGAGAGCACCAGCGCCCAAAAGTTGTCCACACACACACACACACACACACACACACACACACACACTTAATTAGTAAATAGTCATCTTAGTGTTAGACCCCTGAGAGCATATCTTCTGTAAGCCATGTACTAATGTATAACAAAGACAATAAAAATGCATTTAAAAAATTATCAGTCGTGATTACTGTGTTGTCTCTCCATTGTTATGTGTATTTGGAACTTGCTATGCATTAATCAAGTAAATAACCATATGCATGTTCAAACAAAATGCAAGAGTTATGTACATACTATTATTCTTCCATTTTTAAATTCAAATGGAATTGCCTCATTTTATGATTTAGCAGCATTCTGAAATAGACTGACTTTTATTGCCAGCATAAAGAAAGTGTTTCTACATATCTTAATTTGAAGAGTAAAATTTATAATGTCTAGTACAGATGGAGTGCTGTAGTGCTGTTTTTCTTTTAATAGCTTTATTAAGATATATTTGTTTGCTGGGCAGTGGTGGCACATACCTTTAATCCCAGCACTTGGGAGGCAGAGGCAGGCAGATTTCTGAGTTCGAGGCCAGTCTGGTCTACAAAGTGAGTTCCAGGACAGCCAGGGCTATACAGAGAAACCCTGTCTCGAAAGAAAACAAAAACAAAAAGAAAAGATATATTTATAGGATCTAAACAATTTGTTGCATTTTGATTCGTGTGTACATATATGACACCATCTCCCAAATCAGCATAAAGAACATAACCAGCATTCCTCTCAGAAGTTTTGTAGTGCCTCTTCTAGAAACCAGCATTATGTACCCTTTTACTGTTTGACTTCCTTCACTTAACACAGTCCTTTTGAAGTTAGTTTGTATTACTACGTGTGTCAGTAGTGTGTTCCTTTATGTTGTTTAGTATTCCGTTTTGTAGATAATTTTTGTGTGTTTGTGCTGCTATAAGCCTTTTATGAACACTCATGTACAGGTTTTTGGTTAGGCATGTGTTTTGCTTCTTGAGTTTTTTTTCCTTGTGCAAATCTTAGAAGAGTGGCTGTCATGTCCTAGGTATGTGTATAATGCAGTTGTCATGTGTACCTTATTGTGGTGAGTGACGTAGATGAACATCTGTATGTGTCTATTTGCTATTGTCCCAGTTTTCTTTTTGTTGATGTGATAAAACAGACCAAAACCAACTTGGGGAAGAAGGGGTTAACTTACAGATTATAGATCATCATCAAGGGACACCAAGGTAGAGACTGAAGTGGAAACCACAGAGCAGTGCTACTTACTGGCTTATGTCCTTTGCTCAGCCAGCTTTCTTACACAGCCCAGGACACCTGCCTCAGGATGGTATAGCACTGCACAGAGTGGGCTAGACCCTCTTCCGTCAATTAGCAATCAAGATGCCCACAGATATACCCACAGGCCAATCTGATGGAGGCACTTCCTCAGTTGAAGCATCCTCTTCCCAGGTCTGTCAAGTTGACAGCCAAGTCAGCCATCACAGCAATGTTTGTTCTTTCATCTTTCTTCATATGTTCAAGTCTTTTGTCTATTTTAAAAGAATTTTATTTTATTTTTTATTTGAGAGAAAAGATCTCACTATGTAGTTAGCCTTGGCTGTCCTAGAACTCTGTGTAGACCAGGAGGACTTCAAACACACAGAAATCTACCAGACTCTGTCTCCCAGTGCTGGGATAAAAGGTGTGTACCACCACTCCTGGCCTAAAGAAAGTCTCTTTAACATTTACTTTATATGATGGGGTGTACGTGTGTGGATGTCAGGGGACAATTATTAGAGTCTGTCCTTTTTCACCATGTTGGTTCTGACGACCCAACTCAAGTTTTCATGTTTTAAGACAAGTGCCTTTACTTGCTTAGCCATCCTGTCAGTTTTAAAATTGGATATATTGAGATTTGGCCCAGTATTGTAACTCTGTGTATTCTGGGTAGTTTCTGTTGGATGTCTTTGCTCTGTTCTCCTTGGGTTGTGGCTTGTCGTGTCTTTGCTGGTGTTTTCTGTTATTCTTGCTTCTTCATTGTGTCTTTTGAAATGTGTCATTAAATTTGCACATTGTACAGTGAGTGATGTTTGAAGAGCAAAAGTTCTTAATTCTGATAAAATCTAGTATATCAATTTTTTCTTTTAATAGTTGTACTACAACTTCCAAGTCTTAAGGTTTTCTCCTATGTTTTCTTCTAGGTATCTTGTGTTTCTGTCTTTTAACCATGATGTGGTTTTGGTAACTTTGTACAGTGTGAGAAAGCAGCTGAGGTCTGTTCTCTGTGTGGTGTACCCTTGTTGGGAGATTATTCTTTGTCATTGAACTGCATTGGTACCAATGCAGAAATAGTCATCAGATACACTTAGTCTGCCTACTGTGTCCCATTGGCATGTGCCCGTTAACGAGCTTTTATGATGGTTGTAGCTTTAAAGTACACCTTGAACAAGTAACAAAACATTCCAACATTGTTCTGCCTTCAGAAGTGATAGGGTTATTCTACCTTGTTTTTATTTTCATATAAATTTTAGAATCAGGTTGCCAATTTCTATCCAAAAAAGTAAATAAAAAAATGTTGACGTGCTGGGCATGGTGGCGCACACCTTTAATCCCAGCTCTTAGGAGACAGAGGCAGGCAGATCTCTATGCATGAGTTCCAGGACAGCCAAGGCTACACAGAGAGAAACCATGTCTCAAAAAAAACAAAAACAGCAAAAAAGTTGAAGCTCTAACATTTGGTAATCAGTTTGAAGAAAGTTGCATTTTAGCAATATTCAGTCTTTTTACCTGTGGACACGGTCCATTTTTTCACACATTCAGGTCTGGTTTTGTGGTGCTGATCTTGAACCCTGGAGTAAGGTCGTTCACCATTTCACACACACAAAGTAGCTCCTTTGATCCTAACAACCCTAAAAGGAACTGTACAGCTTGTGATAATTAAACATGACACCTTCCCCAAGGCCATGAAGTTGGTAGGTAGTAGAACTTGATTTCAGATCTCAGTTTGGCTCTGTCTTAGGTTTCTATTGCTGGATAAAACTCCATGACCAAAAGCAACTTGGGAAGGAAAGAGTTTATTTATCTCATCCTACATTTTCATATAACTGTTCATCAGTGAAAGAAGTCAGGGCAAGAACTTAAGGCAGAAACCTGGAAGCAGGAACTGAAACAGAAGCCATGAAGGAGTGATGTTTACTGCTTTCTTGTAATTCAGTGCCCAGGGGAGGCAACACCCACATCAGCATTAATTGAGAAAATGCACTACAGACTTGCCTGTAGGTGAATCTGATGGAGGCATGTTTTCAGTTGAGGTTCATCTTCCCAGATAACTCTAGTTTGTGTCAACTGAAGAAAAGGCCAGCTAGGAAAGACCCTTGGAATCTTGGCTCTTGATCACTATACCATGCAGTCTCTGGAATTCCTAGAATAAACACAGAAATAAGTAGAAATGCCTTTATTGTATTGGCAGAATTATCACTTAACTGAGTGGGCATGAGAAAGATGAGAAGGGAGACAGGTGGAGAATGAGAAATGACTTTTTCAGTGCATTGGATTTAAGTATCTATAGGGTGTCCCCTAGGAAGTTCCATAGAGTCTGAAACTTGAGAGAATCTTAGCACTGAGAAGTATTGTAAGGTTTGCTAAAGCAAGAACAGCCTGTCTTCCAAGACCACATGAGAGCAAAAGCCTCAGGAAAAAGACATCAGCATTGCCCAGTGAAGTGAGAGGCCCAGCTAAATGAGACCTGGAAAATAAAATCCTTCAAAACTTTCAGTCGATGGGCTGGCTTTTAATGATTTTATTGAGAATAAGTTCATCAAAAGCCAAATTGAAACCCCTTGGAGAAGTCAGGAGGAGGAGGAGGAAAACCAGATGGTAAATGGGCACCACACTTTGCAGAAGTCTAGATGAGAAAGAAGCAGGCCAGGAGACTGACTGATAATAGCTAGAGGGACTGACTGCATTAAGGAAATATTCTCCCCTCAGGTTAAAAAGGATTTGGTTGAATTTGTGGCCAGAGTAGGTAAAGCCAAGAGAGGTGATGAACTTGTACTAAAGGATTAGGTGAGTGTGAATGTAGTGTGAGAAGCTTGAGGTAGAGGTAGGAAGTTGAAAAAAATGTATAAAGGCTCCAGTATTTTGGTAAAATTAGAGTACCTTATATTTATTAGAGTCAAAAAAATGGTAGTTGAAAGCCATCAAATTTTAGAGCAGGGGAAGAATTGGCCTAGACTGATAAAGCTGTACCATGGACCCTGGAAGCCTGACCGTGGCTGCTGACTTTGAAGCTGTCTGCTACAATGTGCAATGGTGTGATTTTTTTCCCCCTAGCTGAGTGTAACTATCCAGAAGTGACAGCAAAGCCCAGAGGGGGACTCTTTGGTTGAACATATTCAATGAGAAAAATTGGACATGCAAAAGAATCAGAATGCCCACAAACAAGAAATCAAGAATCAACTTGTAACCTGGAAGGAAGCAAGAAAGGGTATGGTGGGGTCACCAGCAAGCCAGGATGCTAAGATTAAATATGTGTGGAAGGGGGGTTGAATCTCTGTGCTTGTATGTTTGATTCAGGATGTGTTTATTAGGGTGGTTTCCAATCATCTTGATTCAGATAATTGTAGTATTGCTTCTACCTGGAGGAACATCCTCCTGTCAGCCTTACTTTCTGTCTATAGGCTGACAGAACAGTGGAATGCCCACGTCTCAAGATGTCATTTAGTAAGGCCAAAGACCACGGAGATTAGAGGCATCCTGGGCATTTCATATCATGGCATAGGAATTGGGGCTCTGCATCCGCCATTGCTTCTCCTGTTCCCACCTCTGGGAAGCATGTTCTTACAGGGAAGTCACCCTTAGGATAGGGAAGCCTATGTGTTTTAAAGTAGCCTTGTGAGCAATGTCAAGATCCAAGTATAGTTACACAGTAAGTAACTAGAAGTTAAAGCCATAGGAGTTAAAGGAAAGTATAATTAAGGAATTCAAAATGGATTGCAAGATCCACTGATTTTTTTTTTCTAAACAGAATGAGAAAAGGGGCAAATGTAAACATTTGTATCATTAGTATTATAATATTTGTTTTTGAAATAGCTCCACTTGATTTTGGGATATAGATATGGAGAGGGAGGGTTAGGAATAGACCTCACTACAGTAATAGGAAGGAGATATAATTCAGCCCTACAAAAACAAACAAACAAAAATAGGACTCCATATTATGGAACAGCCTTGGCCAACCTCAGTCCAGTGCTAAATGGCTACATGCCACCACCACCACCCTGTGCCTGTGCAGTATCTACAAGGAAGACTAGAGGACAGTACCAAGGAAGGGGAATCTGAGTTCTGTCTCACCTGCCTTTCCCTTCACAATCTTGTAGCACTTCTTCATGTGCATTCAACTGTTGATAAACTGTGTTAAATGTATGACCTAAAAATTGTGAAAATGGTGGTGGTGGTGATGATTACTTTGTATCAAAATAAACAACATTGTTCCAAATGTTTTTAATACTTAACAATGTTACTTTAATTAACTTAATAATTTAATACTTAACAATGCTGTGGGCTAAGTTCTCTTTTTATCTCAAGTCCACATAGATGACACATTAATACCTAGACAGAGCTGTAGGCATGCAGCTGGCCTGTGTGTGAAACGTGAGGAAGTGGTTGTAGGAGAGTCTCTTGTGAGTGCCAGGAAAGATCTTACATCGCCTTACTGAGATACATTCCACACATCAAGTTCACTCAGTTAGACTGGACAGTTAGGGGTGTATTAGAATGGTCACGGTTTTGCCATTACCACTGCTGAGTTTTAGAATTCTTCCAGTGCCACCAATGGAAACCTCATTGTCTTCCCTTTACTGCTCCTCTTGGTTCAGTCCTAGCTGCCTAGCCACTCTTTCTTCTGAGAATTTCAAAGACATGGGATCATGCAACATCAAGTCTTTGTGCTGCCTTCTCCTGCCTAGCATGCTGTTTTGAAACTACATCTATGTTGCAGCATCTGTCATTTCTCTGTGTGTATTTTTAACTGTCTGCCAGTTAGTATGGCATTACCTGTTCATCTCTTAACAGACATTTGGGTTGTTTCTTCATTGAGGCCTTTATAAAGCTCTGCTGTTGGAACCATTCATGTATATTTCAGGCAAGTGTAGGATTGGAACTTTGGGAGTAGACTGCTGAGCCCTACAATGCCTCTCTTTATCTTTTTGAAAAGCTGCTAGTTCCTACCAGCACCTTCTGTGTATTCGGGTTTTGTTTTTTACACCTATGTACTCTTGTTCTAGCTATCCTAGTGGATGTAAGATAGTAGTTCGTAGTTCATTATTGTCTTGATTTCCCTGGAAAGTCATAGGGAACTGATGAGAAATTTCATCTTTTAAAGTATTTATAAGTACACATGCACTGTGTATGTGCTTTTTAAATTTTTTTTATTGTTGCTAAGAGTTTTTACATGTTTTGGTTATAAATTCTTTATTGCATATGTTATTTGAAGGTATTTTCTGCCGTTATGTGTATTATCTTCAGTATGGTATAATTTTTATCTCAAAAATTTATTTTAACACAAAAATTAATTAATTTTGATGAAGTTTAATTTTTCTTTTGTGACAATTTTTGTTTTGCTTTGTTTTGTTTTGTTTTGGTTTTTCGAGACAGGGTTTCTCTGTATAGCCCTGGCTGTCCTGGAACTCACTTTGTAGACCAGGCTGGCCTCAAACTCAGAAATCCGCCTGCCTCTGCCTCCCGAGTGCTGGGGTTAAAGGCGTGCGCCACCACGCCCGGCGTGACATACTTTTGATCTCATATCTAAGAAACTTTTGAATAACTCAGGAACACAAAGGCATATTAGATTTTGAAATCAGGAAGTGTGAGTACTCCAGTTTTGCCATTTTTGTGTTAGCTATTCATTTTCATGAGAATTTTATCAGTAACATTCTTTGCTAAAAACGAGTAATGAAAATCTGGGGTTCTGATAAAGGTTTTGTTGAATTTGTAGTTCAGTTAGTACATCACTTTCATACTCCAAAATCTCCTTCCCTTTGAACATGTCTTTCTGCTTTTTTTTCCCATTATTTTGTGAATTTTAGGGTACAGATTTTGTACAATTTTTTTCTCAATTTATTCCTATATGCTTTAGTTTTCTTACTATTAGCATGGAATTGGTTTGATTGGTTGGTTGGTTGAGGCAGGGTTTTACTATGTAGCCCTAGCAGGACTGGAACTCTGTGTAGACCAGGCTGCCTTCAGGAGATCTGTCTCTCCCTGCTTCCTAGAGTCTAGGATTAAAGACACGTGCCAAGATTATTTTCTTCATTTTACTTTAAATGTTTATTTTCATATATAAAAATACACTTTTGCTTGGTGATGGTGTATCTTTACATTGTTTTGTGGTTTAATTTTTTGTGGATTCCCTTAAGATGTTTGTGCACATGATCATGTCATCTGTGAAGAAGGGGGTTTACTTCTTTTCAATCTGAATGTTTTTGTTTCTTTATATTGTTTAGTGATCCTAGAACTAAACTAGAACTAGCAAGAAGCAGGCTTTCTTACCTTGGTTACAAGATGCTAGGAATAAGACAGTCTTTCCCTGGTGAGCCTATTAGCTGCAGGTGTCAGCGCTAGTTAGTTTTTTTTCAACTTGACACAATCTAGAGTTCTCTGACAAGAAAGACCCTCCGTTGAAAAACTTTCTCTTTTTGATTGGCCTGTAGGCAAATTTTGCCTGTGGGCACTTTCTTGCTCAGTGACTGATGTGAGAGGGCCCAACCCAATGTGGGTGGTACCACCCCTAGACAGGTAGTTCTGAGTGCTATAAGAAAGCCAGTCGACAACTGTGTTCCTCTCTGCCAGTGCTTCTCAATCTGTGGGTCACCATCCCTTTGGGAGGCCTACCAACCCTTTCACAGGAGTCACATATCAGACCTCCTGCATATCAGATATTTACACTTCAATTCGTAACAGTAGAAAATTACAATTATGAAGTAGTAACAAAAATAATTTCATGGTTAAGGGTCACCACAACATGAAACACAGCATTAGGAAGGTGGAAACCCGCTGTTCTTTGCCCCTTCTTTAGTGCCTGCCTTCAGGCTCCTGCTTTGGTTAAGGTCCTACCTTTGCTTCTCTCAGTAATGGGCTGTGATCAGAAAGTGTAAGCCAAAGGAGTCCTTCCCCCCAACCCCCACCCCAGGTGACTTTTGGTCATGGGTTTTGTCACAGCAATAGAAGGAAAATTAGGACAGTCTCCCTTTGCTGTGACAGAAGAGTGAGATTGAATTTGACAGGTGCTCTGAGCAACAGGTCTACATGGCATAGTAAAGCCCCCTCAAACTAATTCTACAATTCTGGGGATAGGCTTTAAGATTTAAAAAAAACTCAGGCCAGGCTAGTCTCTTAACTCCTATTGTAGATCAGATATAGCTCTATCATTGCTCTTGCACCATGCCTGCATGCCTGTGTGCCACCTTGCTCCCCGCCATGATGACCATGGACTCATCCTCTGAAACTGTAAATAAGCCCCTAATTAAATGCTTGCCTTTCTTTCTTCCTTTCTTTCTTTCTTTCTTTCTTTCTTTCTTTCTTTCTTTCTTTCTTTCTTTCTTTCTTTCAAAAGATTTATTTATTTATTATATGTAAGTACACGTAGCTGTCTTCAGACACTCCAGAAGAGGGCGTTAGATCTCGTTATGGATGGTTGTGAGCTACCATGTAGTTGCTGGGATTTGAACTCAGTGCTCTTAACCGCTGAGCCATCTCTCTAGCCCCCAGATGCTTTTCTTTTCTAAGTTGCTTTGGTCATGGTGTCTCTTCACAGCAGTTGGACACTGATAAGACAGAGCGTGTCCTAAAGAGCCTGGTTCAACACAGCTGAACTTAGGCTGTCTTTCTGCAGTGGGCTTCACTTTTGGATAACTGGTGTTCACCATATCCTGTGTAAAATTGTGGATTTGGATGTAACTTTTTGCATTTTGTACATTGCTCAGAGTTAAGTTTGTTTTTCTGTCTCCAAGCTTAAGATCTTAAGTCTCCCAAGGATATGCTTATACCTTAAGGTATGTCCTAGATGTCTAAAGCATTTCTTTGTACCAGTAGACACTTGTTAACTATTGGCAAAGGTTAATGTGATTGTAATATCAAGCCAAGCATTGTGACAGACACATAGAATTCCATCATTCAGCTGCTGAGTTTAAGATCAATCTGGGCTACAGAGAAAAACCCTGGTTCAAAAATGTGATCAAAAATATAAAAATCTCTAAATTACTTAGGAAGCATATTAAGTATAAATTGTTTCATACTTGATATGCAGATTTTTTTATAAAGATGGAGGTCACTTGAAAGTTATGATTTTGGGGCTGGTGAGATGGCTCAGCGATTAAGAGCACTGACTGCTCTTCTGAAGGTTCTGAGTTCAAATCCCAGCATTCACATGGTGGCTCACAACCATCCATAATGAGATCTGACTCCCTCTTCTGGTGTGTCTGAAGACAGCTGCAGTGTGCTTACATATAACAATAAATAAATCCTTGGGCCAGAGTGAGCAGAGGTCCTAAGTTCAATTCCCAGCAACCACATGATGGCTTACAACCACCTGTACAGCTACAGTGTACTCATACACATATAAATAAATAAATAAATAAATAAATAAATAAATAAATAAATCTAAAAAAAAAATAAAGTTTTGATTTTAAATGTCTAATGATACACAGGAGTCTTGACACTAAACTGCCCCCTGGTTTGTTTTAAGTGCAGTCTTATTATTTATAGGTGCCCTTTCACTAGAGAGTCGGTGACTTTCAACTTCTTGTGGACTTAATACCACAACACTTAATATTTCTCTTAATCCTGACTACAGCCTTGAGGCTCAGCAGTAACTATGAAGGGGTTGGTGAGGAAGCTCAGCAGGTAAAGCTCTTGCCATGGCAACCCGAACTTGATTCCCTGGGACCCGTGTAGAGGTGGATGGTGAGAACGACTACACACATGCACTCAAACACACACACATCATATACATACACAAAATGATAATAGTTTTAAAATAGCTAGTTCTAAAAGCCTTTGGAAGCAAAACCATGCCTTGGTTTTTGTTTTGCCTACCTGTCCTGTGAAAGAAGAAATGAAGCTGGGCTCAGGAGAAGCAGGTGAGAGTTCTAGGGAATTGAACAAATCTGGGATGAGCTGCCAGTTTCCCCAGCTTCTTCTAATGTCATTATCTTCAGACTCAGGATGAGCCAACTGGCTACCCAGTGTTGTCACTGTCACTAAGAGACCCCTAAAATTTTATTTAAAGGCTCCCCTGGCTAGCTGGCCTCTGTCTTGGTTCCTTTTCCTGTTGCTATGACAAAATACCCTGACAAAAGCTACTTATGGGAGAAAAGGCTGACTTTTGGCTCACAGTCTGAGGGTGTAGTCCATCGGGCTGGGGAAGTCAGAGTGGCAGGCGATGCCTCCAGTCAGGAAGGTGCTAGGCTCCCACCTCAGATGATGTCATCTGTAAAATGCTAAACTTCTAGAAACTTTCAGAGGGCAACCAGCTCTACCTACAGGCAATCAGTACTACCACAGGCTCCTATGAAATACCAAAGACTGGGTTAGTTAACTCATAGACATTGACTTTGCTCTGCTCAGAAAGCTGGGGGGCTGAGGTCAGAGGGAACATATGGCTGAGTTCTGAGAAGACATCCCTGGGTTACAGTTGATTGTCTTCTCACCGTGCTCATGTGTCCTTTCCCCACACTGTGCTTGTGAAAAGTAACAGCAGGCTCCTTGGCATCTCTTCTTCAGTGAGCACTAATTCCCACCGTGAATGCCTCACCTGAGCCTAATCACCTCCTAAACGCTTGTTGTGTGACAAGACTTTTCCTGGGGAGATGCAACACACACGACCAGGAACCCACGACAGACAGAGTACAGGTACCACCAGAGTCCAGCTGTGTGAATGGAGTTTTATTGAGGTTACTTACAGGAATATGGGTGAGGGGTTACTTACAAGAGCAGAAGTGATTCACTTCAGCATGGGTGGTAGCTCACAAAGCTAGGAATCTGGACCACAGTGCACAGCCCTGCAGGAAGCTCAGTGGGCTGCAGAGCATCCTTTGCTGGTGCCTCGGTTAGTCTGAACCCCTTCCAGACAGCTGTGCTGGTTTCTGCTTCTTGCAGGCCGCTGGTCTAGTCTAAAATCTTCATTTCTGCTTTTCTCCTCTCAGAATCTCTTTTTATAGCTCGTTTTGCTTACAAGTCTTTGCAGCTTGGCTTCTGTCCTTCTAAGGGGACTCTCAGCTTTTATTGCTTACCCTGGAAGGGAAGGGCCTAGTGAATCTTGTCAGTTTCTGGGACTGCCAGAAGCTATTTCGAATTGTTTACCTCCTTTCTTACAGAGCTTTCTATAGGGTTGTTTTTCATTTCAAAGGAAACTCTTACACAGCACAGTCCCATCTCCAACTTCCATCATACTGGAGCTTAGCTCTTCAGCATTTGGAGGGCTCTGTCCCAGTATGTAGGCACACAGTCACTCTGCACAGCAAAGGTTCTGCTCCACAGTTCATTCCTATGAGAAATGATGATGGGACATTCTCTCGAGCTCTTAACACTTACGTGCAAAGTGGTTTTATATTGTTTTGTAGTTTGAGATATAGAAAACACTTTCTTCTTCCATTCTCTGAAGTCACAGAACTTAGTAAGATTGGATTTGAATTGAGATAGGCTTGCTCTGTCATTTATTAGATACTTTTTGAGCATTTGCTGTGTTTCAGAATTATTGATAACACTGAGAGAGTGAACAAAATGGACAAAAAATTTTTGCCCACTTTGAACTTAACATTTTTTAAATTAAATTAGAAATGAATTTAAAATGTATGAGGTAATAATAGCTAAGGAGAAAAAAATGGGAAATATTAGGACTGTGGAGCTTACAATTTAGATAAGGTGACCAAAGACACAGTTACTTCAGGTAGCATATTAGTTAAAGGACAAGAGCAAGTGTTGACTTCCATGTAGCCAGATTGGAGGCTGAGATGCTACTAGGCACAGCTCCTTAATTCAGAAACCTACATAAGGCAAACCTGCTTCTTGTTTTTAGATTCCAATTCCCCACTTCTGTCTACACCCGCCCTTCTCTGCATCCTATCCTGTTTTGTGACAGACACTGTGTTCTCATTAACAATTTTGCAGCCTTTTTGTAAAACACAGTCTGTAATAAGATGTTTTATGTTAACACCACTACTGCCAGAACTGAGCAAATCTGGCTGGCTTGGAGTCTGTACCAGCCCTGAGGTGGCATGGTATTTAACTAGCCCTGTGCGCCCTTCTCCCCTCAGTGCTTCATTGTCGCCCCTGCCTGTATCTTCCCTCGCCTCACATCTTTCTGCGTGACTTCCCACCTGACTCTGTTTTCATCCACTTACTCTGCTCTCCACTCTTCCTCTTGCCTTGTTCTCATCCATGTCATGTCTCCCTGTCCCTTCTCCCTGTATTTTTCTTCTCTCTCCATCTTGTACCTTGTGATGTACGTGGAGAACAAGGGTTACACAGGTGAAGAGTTCTGTCCATTTCTTCAGAGTAAGTCATATTTGGTATCTCAGCAGCCTCCCCTGACTCAGCTGCCAGCACTTTCAGAACCTGCCGGGGAGACAGTCTAACCTTCTGCCCATAGTCTCTTAGGATATAAATGGCTGCTAATTTTAGCCAGCCTGACCTTGCAAGAACCTGTGTGCTCCAGCCCATGCCATGGCACATTCAGTTTAATAGATTATGGGGATGTCATTCCATACCAATCAGATCATTAAAGGTTCAGTGTGAACCCAGGAAGGAAGTAGAGCAGGTGATGAAATGTACATGCCACTGATGCTGCTGTCGTCACACTGCCTGTCTGACAGGAGCCTGCTGTGTCCAGGAACAGTCTTAAGTCCCACTCTAGGGCAGTCTTCACCCACAGGATCATTCTCAGTATCTTTTCCTTTCAAGACATAGGAGAGACACAAAATTTGACCCAGTTCTGACCTGTTACTGCAGTGCTTTCAGTGGGATGCATCCTAGCTCCTTCCTTACCTTCTCAGTCTTCAGAGTAGAACCCATTTCAGGGTTGGAAGAACTCTTGTGATCATCTAATTAACCAGCCCTTGGATGCCTGGCCCATAGATTGTGTGGTTCAATTTTGATTATCTCTCTTTTATTGAGGTGTCTGATCTCTTGGATTTGTGGCTGTCCCAGTCACCCATTGTCATTTGGCTGTATAGAGTCCTGCTGGGCAGCAGAAAAGAGGGAACGCAGAGACACTTTACAAGTGAAAAGGTGGGCTGGAGAGATGGCTCAGTGGTCAAGAGCACTTAACTGCTTTTCCAGAGGTCCCGACTTCAGTTCCCAACAACCATGTGGTGGCTCAAAACCATTTGTGGGGTCTGATGCCCTCTTCTGGTGTGTCTGAAGACAGCTGCCATCTTAAAAAGAAAAAAAAAAAAACTTAAAATAGGAAAAAATTTGTTTAAGTAAAAAGGCATGCTCTTTCTCTTCAAAAAGCTGATCATGTCCTGGGGAAAGCCAGAGATGTAGAAGTATATTAAGACAGTTTAGAAAATGAATATCAAACCAAGCAAGCATCCTGTAATACCACACATAACTTTTTAGAATAATCCAGGGTAAAGGGTTTGTATTTTTGGTTGTGCTAGATATGTAAGATGTAACTTAAAAATCAGTGGATGAAATAGCTGTATATTTTGATTTTTCTCTTGATCTTGTAAGAAAGTAAGCAATGGTGTGTTTATAACAACTAAGATAAGCTAGCTGTGATGGTTTGTATATGCTTGGCCCAAGGAGTGGCACTATTAGAAGGCGTGGCCTTGTTGAAGTAGGTGTGTCACTGTGGGCATGGGCTTAAGACCCTCAGCCTAGCCGCCTGGAAGTCAGTCTTCCACTAGCAGCCTTCAGATGAAGATGTAGAACCATGCCTGCCTGGAACCTCTAAACCTGTAAGCCAGCCCCAATTAAATGTTGTCCTTATAATGTTGCCTTGGTCCTGGTGTCGCTTCACAGCAGTAAAACCCTAACTAAGATACTGGCCTAGAGAAAAGATCAGTCACTAAATCCAAGAAAGCTTTCTGGAGTTGACTTGTTTTAGGTCAGGTTTTGGTGAAATTGGGACTGTGCTATATTTCTGAAACTTTTTTTCCATCAGCTGTGTCATCTACAGTTCTGAGGGCTCTAGAAACTATCCTAACAACCTTTCACTCCAAAACTCTTTAGGATTTTTAAGTCTGTTTCCCATTTGGAACTCTAATCCATCCATATTATTTGTACCATTAACTTTAAGATCACCTCCGAGAGTCCCTGGGGTGATCGAGTATTCTGAGATTTACTGAAGGCCTTCAGCATTATCAAGCAGGCCTCCGTGGAAACTGTAGAGCCTTGAGAACATGAGGAGCAGTAGAAGAAAGAATACCCTGTTGGAATGATTTGTTTGAGGCAGTCATAAAACTAACATTAGCAAATCTACCTCACCAAGAAAAGGGGTGGTAACACTGAGCAGAAAGGCAGTGCTGGAGTGCTGGAGTGCTGGAGTCTGAGATAAGGGAGCACCAGTCCTACCTTTTGGCATAGAAGAGCAGCATATTTAGAAATGAAGGCCTGAGCCCAGTTAGGTGCAGTTTAGAAAAGAGAAGAGCTGATAAAACTTAAGATAAAACTTAGAATCCTGATGCCTTTGACCCCCAAGATGTCACGTTTGCCACTTTCAGTTTCCGAGACTGTTCCCATTCTGGAGAGTTGGCGGCTGCTGCTTTCTTTTTTTTCTTTTTTTCAGATTTATTTTTATTATTTTTATTTGTGTGTGTGTAAGGATGCCCCTAGAGGCCAGAAAATGATATTGGATCCCCTGGAACTGGAGTTACAGGCAGTTGTGAGCCACCATGTAGGGGTTGGAAACCAAGCATGGATTTCCTGCAAGAGCAGCTAGTGCTCTTAACTGCTGAGCAGCCCCCCCAGCCTCCAGGTTTCGCTTTGTAATTTCACATGTCTAATTCACAAGCTCCCTTTTCATATTTAGAAGGAAGAGGACTCCTTCAGCAGACTCCTTTCCAAAGCTAACTTTGGGGGTGGGGGGGGGGCGAAGGGAGGGATCCGGAGAGTGTTTCTCTGTCTGTGGCTGCTATCACCACCAGCATTATCTGTGTATCTGTGAGCTGGGCTCTTTATTGTCTCACACTGCCTTTTTTTTTTTTTTCTCCTTCAGTTTCCTGGAAGTGGGTAGGGGTTGGAAGAGAAGACAAATGGAAATTTCCGTGCATCTCTCACTGTGCAGTGGTTGAGATGGGGTTTGGGATACTGAGGATTGGGAGAGAGAGATGGAGTCAGCCCTGAGGGAGAACTGCTGAGCTGATGGTATGGTCTAATTACTCCTCTACTTTGAGCTTGCCTGTAATTGTGGTTTCTGGGAGCCAGCACGTCCTGGAAATCTGCTAGGACAGCAGAGATTTGGGGTTTCCGCCTGGGATGGAGTTGAATTTTCCACTTGGAACAGCTTGCCCGGCACCCATTTTTGGCTGGGAGCAGGATGAATCCCTAAAGTTCAGAAGGGACAAAAATCAATATCGTCATGGGTCATAGGCCTTCCCTTGGAACTGAGTAAGAGTTACATTTTCTGAAATTGTAGATGTTTTTGAAAGATTCAGATAGTTAGCAGATAGCCAGTTTGAATAAAAGGCAGATGCTGAAAAGTTAGACCAACCTCTGTCCCTTACCTTGAGAAGAGCATTTACATGCCAGTTCTTCCCTCACTATCATTTTATAGGGATGTCCCTAAATAATAATAGGTGGGGAAATACTATACTAAGTCAGCAACTTAAGTTCTCATTTCTCATGGTAATGAGGTGTGGTAAGAGTTGGCATATTCTGAGCATATATTATGTGTCCTTTACCAAACACTTGACTGGATTCTGCCATTTAACTTCCTAATGATGCAGTGTCATAGTTATTGCAACCTCAGATGAAGTTGACAGGTCTAATATGTTGTCTGAGACAAAAGAAGTGCACTTCTGGATCTGCACCTGAGACATGAATTCAAGTACCAACTGCAGGTCTCTGCAGCCCAGGGATCTCAGCCCAGTACTTTATCTTCTGTGGCTATCTCCGAGGTGCTGTGAGTATCAAGTACAATACTTACTCCTCAGCACGCCTGTTACCCGGTACTTAGCAAATGACAGAATTCTTTAAAGTCTGCAGTACTAGGTATGGAACTTGTGCATGCTAGGCAAGCTCTACTACTGAGCCCCATTCTCCAACCCCTCAGGTTTTTTGGGGGGGGGATTTTTTTGGTTTTTGTTGTTGTTGGTGGTGGTTTTGGGGTGGTTTTTTTTGTTTGTTTGTTTGTTTTCCCGAGACAGGGTTTCTCTGTGTAGTCCTGGCTGTCCTGGAACTCACTCTGTAGACCAGGCTAGCCTTGAACTCAGAAATCCACCTGCCTCTGCCCCACCCCCCACCCCCCCACCCCACCCCCGAGTGTTCCGAGTGTTGGGATTAAAGGCGTGCACCACCAATACCCGGCTGGGATTTCACTATGAAGTCCTGGCTGGCTTCAAACTCAAGATCTTCCTGCCTCTACCTCCTGTATGCTGAGATCACAGGTAGATGCACTTCATGGTCATAATTTAAATTTGAATACAGAGAAAACAAACAACCTTTCCTGAGTTTGAGATCTGAGATTTCAGAACACTGAAGTAAGTTAAGAACAGATCTGTGATAAAGTAGATACTGAGGGCTCAAGCCAGAGAACAAAGCATCATTGAGATGTTTACCCCCTGTGGTACCAGGAAATGAACCTAGGGCCTCATGCATGCTAGGCAAGTGCATTTTTTCTTAGTTACATCCCTAGCTTTTGAAAGCAGTGTTTATAGAGGTGTGTACTTGACACTAAACTGCTTGGGTTCAGCTACCAGCTCTCTTACTGGGTGCTTGTAATCAAGACAGCCTTTCATAGTCCTGCTTCCTCAGCATAAAATAGTAGAATTGCATCCACTCAGGGGACATTATGAGAGTTGAATAGGATAAAAAAAAATGAGTTGGAAGTTATGGAGTGGCAGGCCCTGGTCTGAGCATTTTAAAGGTGTGTTTTAAAATAACTCTGTCTTAGAGATCCTGTGAGATGGTGGTGCCATCATTATCTCTATTTTATGGACAAGGAAGCTGCAGCAAGAAGTTAAATCAGCTCCTTGAGGTTCGTAGCCAATAAAGGTCTGGGGTGCTTAAAGCTGTGGAAGAGAGCCTGTGCGTATACGTATGCTTTATTTCAGTAAGTGCTTGAAAGCAGGCTAGCTTCTGCTTCAGCATTCCTGTGTGAGTGCTTTCAGCACTGTGGGTCGGTCAGTACAGGGTATGGCAGGCAGGATTTGGGCTCTTAAATTATTGACTATATAGTTAGGTGGAGATATGATCAATATTGATGAAATAACTTGAAATAAATGCAGTATAAACTCAAAACTTAGTAAAAATTAATTTTGTTTCTGAAAAGATCACTGGGGAAGTGGGACTAGTTAGGATAGCTTATTGGAGATGGTTATATTTGAATTCAGCCTTAGAAAACTGTGCTGAAGAGCAACAGTAAACAATCTGGAGGCCTGGAGTTAGAAAAAGTTTGAATTTCCAAGTTAGTCACTCATCATTCAACACATTTTCATTGAGTGTATATTTAGACACCACATATTGAGGCTTTAATCATCCACAAACCACATTTCTGATGGTAGTTCTGTAAGACATTATTACCCAGTGATGTCGTAGCCATCCTTTGTCTAAGTACACTATGATGTTCAAACAGCAATTCAATGAGCTGACACCTTCTCAGGATGTGTCCCTTTAGAAAGCCCTCAGTGGAGACTGAGGTCTGAGGGGATGGCTCCGCTGCCTCTGCCTCTCCCTGTCCATCCAGGTCTGTCTTCTAGATGTTACTTTTGTGGACTAGTGTTTTCCAAGCTGAAGCACTGTTATTTTCATACTCTGGGTGATTCCTTGCTGTCATTTAAAAAAAAAAAAATTATGTGATTTGTGCCTAGATAAAACCAATGTGTGTTCTGGTCCTGGGAAAGGAGTCTGTGTTGCTCGTTCATTTCTTCTTCTATCCTTTACTTCCTAGCACACCCCACATTTGAACCACATGTTAGAACTAAGACTGTACTCCAAATTCTCAGACCCATAGTACACCATATTTAAACCTCTCTGCTACCCGATAATAAACGTAGTCAAATTGCATGCTCTGAGGCAAGTGCTTATTATTCATGCTAATCTATGGAAGGTCTTACAAGGCCACCTCCCTGAACCAGTAATTTTTGTCTTAATACTCTTTCCATTGTTCCTCACAAAATGAAATTTGATTTAAAAGAAAAGAGCATTGTACATATGTGTATATGTATATGTGTCATACATATGAAAGGAGCAGAAGCTGTTCTACAAACCCTTTGTCTTCCCACAAAATGGCATTGGATCCCACCAATAGAAAGCAGCAGATTTCCTCTTTCTGTGGACCGACCAGCTCTGCAGACTTGGAAGGCCTGAATGGCAAGGCTGCTGGAGAGCTCCCTTGATTTGCAGCCTGCCTGTCCCACCTAGTCAGAAGGACATAGCTGAGTTTGTTGCAGAGATTATTTTAGGCATGGTAAAATTTATTCTACAAATAGTGCCATGTTTCAGTGTAGTCAGTCTGAAGGGATGGTGAAAATCAGAGGGAACCAAAGTGGATCTCTTGCTGATAGAACTGTAACAAGAGCTGCAGGAGTCTGCCTACTCGAGAAACTGATTCAATTTTTCCATGGTTGGCCTTCAGTCAGGATCCTAACCAGATATGTGTTTAAATTGGAAAATCCATGAGGGATGAAGAATCGTGCAGTATTAGCACAGGAAAGGACCGATAGAAGAAAGGGTAGATTGACTTCCTGCCCTGACTGTCAACGTCTCAGTCTCATTTTCTTCCTTGATAGATGAACGCAGCAGGGTCACCTCAGCATGTTATTGTCAGAACTAAATGACCTACTTCATAGTAGTGCTTTTATTTATCGCTTTATTCTGCCTTTTCACGGGCAGACAAAAAGACAGGCAGGTCTAGAACCCAGCTGTCCCACTGAGCCCCGCCTGCTTGCTTTCAGGGTTTGTTCCTCTCCTGTGGCAGTCTCAGTGCTTTCCTCCCCTTGGGCTTTGTCTGCCTTGGCTGCCCCAGGCAGATCTTAGATCTTCTGAAACTTGGTTTGATTATGATGGCAAGTTGTACAGCCTATAAGTGGCAGATTTGGTATCAACATCCCAGTCTCCTGATCTGCAGATACTATCTTTAGATACTATTCTTTTAATCAGAGGCAGTTGTTTGTTTGAGGACACACAACAAAAAACAATTAATGTGGATTAAATATGAGGGACACTAGTGAACTGTCTGCTTCAGATATCTGTAAGATGGGTATATCTGTGCTGGATAATTCAATTTATGTATTTTGTTTTGAAAGACAGGTTATAATTGCTTATAAGGCAGCAGTAAACTAATTATGTTTGTCTTCAGGCCCTTTAACAAGAATAGCAGCCTTTTATAAAGTATTGCTGTATGCCATACATTAGCTAGATACTTATTAATTATGTCGGTCCTGTTTGGTTTTGAGACAGCATCTCACTGTGTATACAGCCCTAGATGGTCTGGAGCTCACTGTGCACACAAGTCTGGCATCAGACCCTCAAGATCCACCTGCCTCTGCCTCCTAGATTCTGGGGTTAAAGGTATGCCCAACCACACCTGACTGTGCCAGTTTTTAAAACAGCACTGGATAATGGTTAGTTAGAATTATAGTTTTGTAGATAAGAAAAGTATACAGAAAGTAAATTATTTGCCTTAAGTCACAGATATCAAATTTAAAACTAGGATGCAAACCTATTCTGTCTAACTCCACATACCACCACATTGCACCTTGATCATAGTTTGAATTCCCAAATGTGGCTCAGACAATGAGTTTTATATGAGGAATATGTAACAAATGAAATAGAGCCCATGGGAGGAGCTAGGGAGATAGTTCAGTAGGTAAAGAACAAGGAGGAAGACGGAGTTCTGATTCCCCAGCACCCACATGAATGTCAGCAAGATGGGGAAGCCCTCCTGAAATCATAGAGTTCAAGAGACAGAAACAGGGAATCCATGGAAGAAGATAGCTATCTAGACTCACCAAATCAGCAAGCTCTGGGTTCTAGTGAGAGGCCCTGTCTCAGTATTCATTAGATGGGGAACAATTGAAGAAAACAAATTGATATCAACCTCTGACCTCTCCCACATGCACACGCACATGCACGCTCACACATGCAACCCCATAGTGATATCTAATACCCGTGTGCTAATTTTACTTTTTAGAGATTTATTTTTATTTTATGTGTATTAGTATTTTGTGTGTGTGGATGTCTGTGCACAGTTGTGTGGGGGGCATAGTATAAAGAAAGAGGGGAGTGGGAGAGAGCCCATGGGCTCTGGCGCTCTGGGCAGGCGGACATCGGAGGACTGCCAGACGCTTTCCACGTGGCCCCAGGTGGGCATCTGGCTGTGTTAGGCCACTGACCCCACACGGCCAGTGGTGGACAAGGAGCAGCCCCAGGAACCAGGTTCTCAGCCTCTGACATCCCACACTGGATATGGCAGAGGAGCTGAGAACAGAATAGGGGCCCCGGGGTGGCACTCAGCCCCAGAGATAAGGGTAGAGGGCAGAGAGAGAGAGGGGGGCGCTGGGTGATTCCCAGGTCCTTAGTCCAGTCCATGGCCGTAGCATAGGAAGGACTTCTGTCGGGAGGTTAGACACAGCTCTTTAGGAGAAAGCCTATCCCATCGTTCAAGCACAGAGGGCCTTGATGAACTGAGACAGTCTATGGTTTTAGAGCTTTATAGAAAGGCAGGGAGAAAGGAGAGAAGGTAGAAAGAGAGGAAGAGGCCGGCCATGGCCACGAGGAGAGAAGGGGGGGGGAGAGAGAGAGAGAGAGAGAGAGAGAGAGAGAGAGAGAGAGAGAGAGAGAGAAAGAGAGGTAAAAGCTTAGAGAGAAAGATGGGAAGGAAAAAAGAGAGAAGGAGAGCTAGAGAGTCAGAAACCTTGAAGAGAGTGAGGAGGGGCCAAAAGCCCCTCTTATAGTGGGCTGCTATCTTGCTATTGCTAGGTAACTGGCCAGAATGCCAGAAGCTTGGGACATTGTCTATGTGACTGCTAGCCACATACCTCTCTTGTGGGGGCGGTAATTTCGACAGGAGCCAGGGGTCCAGGAATCATGATCGAATGCCTTCTGTCCCATGTAGGTGAAAATTACCATCCACTGGGTCCCACGGGGGTTCAAGATCTAAGACCAAGCTGTCTATGCATAGCCCATTGCCCCACGTGTGTGTGTGTGTGTGTGTGTGTGTGTGTGTGTGTGTGTGTGTATAGTGCCAACAGAAGCCAGAAGATGGTGTCAGAGCCCCTGGAACTGGAGTTACAATCATGAGCTGTCATGTAGGAGATGAAAATCAAACCTGGATCCTCGAGAAAAGTAGCTGTCCTCTTAACCATTGACTCTTGAGCTGTCTCGGCAGTCCCTTGTGTGCTAATTAAAAAGAAAAGATAAGTGTGAGTCTCTGTTAATAAAAGCTGGAAGACCCATGTAGTGTTGGATCGAGAGTGAGGAGATGTATGCATACCCCAGAGTAATTCTGATTTAGTTTCTATTCCTGCACAAACATCATGACCAAGAGGCAGATTGGGGAGGAAAGGGTTTATTCAGCACTGAAAGAAGTCAGGACTGGAACTCATGCAGGTCAGGGAGTGGGAGCTGATACAGAGGCCATTGAGGGATGTTCTTTACTGGCTTGCTTCCCCTGGCTTGCTCAACCTGCTCTCTTATAGAACCCAAGACTGCCAGGCCAGAGATGGTCCCACCCACAAGGGGCCTTTCCCCCTTGATCACTAATTAAGAAAATACCCCACAGCTGGATATCATGGAGGTACTTCCCCAACTGAAGCTCCTTTCTCTGTGATAACCCCAGCCAGTGTCAAGTTGACACATAAAACCAGCCATTACAATGATATTTTTCCTTTATTCATTTGTTGATAAGCATCAAGGCTGCATCTGTGAATTGAATATTCTGAATAATTTTTTGATAAACATGGAGGAGTAAATAGATCTAAGCTTTGCGGACTTACATACTTTTAGAATATGCTAGAAGCGGTACAGATGACTCAAAGGATAGTTCAACTCTTATCAACTAAAGCAGCCATATTTGGCACCTCCACAGTGGCTGCTTTAGTTTCAACTCATACTAGAAATGTGTATAGAATCTCTCTTCCCTCTGTATATACTCAATTTTTTTCTTTGTTTTTCAGTTATATTATAGCTTTTTTTTTCTTTAATACAATGCATTTTAATCATATTCACCCTTCCCCACCCCTCTCAGGTCTGTCGTCATTCCATACCAATCCAACTACATATATTCCCACCCTCACCCCCCTTTCTGTCTCTCTTTGGAAGAAAACAGGCTTCTAAGAGATAACAGCCAAACATAACAAAACAAATATGATGACATAAAATAAAACCATCACATCAATGCTGGGCAAGACAACCCGACAGAAGGAAAAGAGTTCCCAGAGCAGGCACAAGAATCAGAGAGCCACTCTTTCACCTGTTCAGCAGTCCTATAAAAATACTAAGCTGAAATCTATAATATATATGAAGAGGACATGGTGTAGACCATGTAGGCAGACCCTGTGCTTGCTGCTTTGGTCTTTGTTGGTTATTTAAACCTTGCTCAATTGATTTAGAAGGCCATATTCTCCTTGTGTCCTCTATCTCCTCTGGCTTTGTCTCCTTTTCCTCTGGGTTCCCTGTGCTCTGAGGGTGTGTGTGAAGGTGTGGGGGTGGAGGTGGGGACTGATCTATGAGTTGAACAGAATATCATTAGGAATTGTTTTCCTTCCTTCCTTCCTTCCTTCCTTCCTTCCTTCCTTCCTTCCTTCCCAGTAGTGTTTGGTTTTACTCTAGGTCTCTGGGCTATATATCTAGTCTTTGGTTCTTGGTTGCCCAATATGGTGGTTTGAATATGCTTGGCCCAGGGAGTGGCACTGTTTGGAGGTGTGGCCTTGTTGGAGGAAGTGTGTCACTGTGGGGGATGGACTTTGAAGCTCCGCCCAGTGCAGAAGAGTCAGTCTTCTCCTAGTGACCTTCAGATGAAGATGTAGAACTCTCAGCTCCTCCAGTACCACGCCTGCCTGGATGCTGCCTTGCTCCTGCCTTGATGATAATGGACTGAACCTCTGAACCTGTAAGACAGCCCCAATAAAATGTTGTCATAAGAGTTGCCTTGGGCCGGGCGTGGTGGCGCATGCCTTTAATCCCAGCACTTGGGAGGCAGAGGCAGGCGGATTTCTGAGTTCGAGGCCAGCCTGGTCTACAAAGTGAGTTCCAGGACAGCCAGCGCTATACAGAGAAACCCTGTCTCAAAAAACCAAAAAAAAAAAAAAAAGAGTTGCCTTGGTTATGGTATCTGTTTACTTAGTTAAGTAAAACCCTAATTAACACATCCAAGCAGTGTCAGTTATGGGTTCCATCTCATGGAATAGGCCTTAAGTTAAAACAAACATTGGCTACTTCCACAGGTTCTCTGCCACCATTGCCCTAGCATATCTTGAAGTCAGGACAGATTGTAGGTCAAAAGTTTTTAAGCTGGGTTGCTGTTAATGTTTCTTTTTTTTTTTTTTTTTTTTTTTTTTTTTGGTAGCCTGCAGAGTACCTTCCCATACAAAGACACTAGAATGTAGGGGAGAAGGCTCATGTAGGCACCAGCTCAACTTCCCCATGTTTAATGACTTGTGTGGGTGTTGTCTTCAGCAGTGGGGCCCTGCTGTCCATTTGCAGAGAATAACCCATTGTCTTAGTAACAGCCTGGGTTGTTTGGTGATTTCCATGAGACCCCCCCTGGCCAACAACTCAATTGAAGGCAGCCTAATCCTGGTATTGGGAGCCTTGTTTAGTGACAAGAGATGGCCAAGTAGGACTCCAATTCCCCCATTATTAGGAGACCTCATAGGATATACTTCATACACTTTAGTTTTTACTACACTAGGTTTCCATATCATCCCTCAGATGCCACTCAATTCCAGCTCGCACCCCCCCTCACACACACACATACAATCTCTCTTCATTTTCTTCCTCTGCCTTATCTCCCTCACCTCCCCACCTAATCCTTCCATTCCCCTCCCCGGTTGCTTCCAGCACACAGTAAAGTCTATTTTATTTCACCCTCCCAAGGAGATCCATATGCCCTCCCCCTCCCATCCCCACCTAGTTTTTTTCTCTGGTGGGTCTACAGATTGTAGATTGATCGCCTATCAAATAGTTTATATCCACATATAACTGACTACATACCATCTTTCTCTGGCTTTTCTCACTCAGGATGATTTGTTTTCTAATTCCATCCATTTGCCTGCAAATTTCATATCATTGTTTTTAACAGTTGAGTAATGCTCCATTGTATAAATGTACCACATTTTCTTTATCCATTCTTCTGTTGAGGGACATCTAAGTTGTTTCCAGTTTCTGACTACTATGAATAAAACTACTATGAACATGGTTGAGCAAGTGTCCTCGTGGTAAGATAAAGTGTCTTTTGAGTGTATGCCCAAGAGGGATATAGCTGGGTCTAGAGGTAGTTCAATTCTTAACTTTCTGAGGAACTGCCATATTGATTTCTGTAATAGCTGTACAAGTTTGCACTCCTACCAGCAATGACTGAATGTTCCCCTTATTCTACAACTTCACCAACATGAGCCATCAGTTTTATATTCATCATAGCAATTCTGAGATGTGTAAGATGAAATCTCAAAGTATTTTTGATTTGCATATCCCCAATAGCTAAGGATGTTGAACATTTAAGTGTTCCTCAGTCATTTGAGTTTCCTCTATTAAGAAGTCTCTATTTAGAGCTGTCCTTCACTTTTAATTGGATTATTTGGTTTTTTGATATCTAGTTACTTGACTTCTTTATTTATTTTGTATGTGGGGTTGGTAAAAACCTTTCCCCGTTTTGCAGGCTGTCACTTTGTCCAAATGATGCTGTCCTTTGCCTTACAGAAGCTTTTCAGTTTCAAGAGGCCTATCTTGTTAATCTTGATGCCTGTGCTGTCAGTGTTCTGTTCAGGGAATCTTCTCCTGTGCCAGTGAGTTCACGACTATCCCCAGTTTCTCTTCTGTTGGGCTTAGTATATTGGGTTTTGGACTTGAATTTTTTTACAGTGATATGTATAGATTTATTTGCATTCTTCTACGTGCGGACATCCAGTTGACCAGCACCACTTGTTGAAGATTCCGTTTGAAAGTATTTTATTGAGTATTTTTGTATCCATATTCATAAAATACATTGGTGTGAATTTTTTTTCTTGTTGGGTCTTTGTGTGGTGTGGGTATCTGAGTGACTGTGTCCTCATAGAATTAGGTAATCTTCTTTCTGTTTCTATTTTGTGGAATAATTTGAGTAATTTTGGTGTTAACTCTTCTTTGACAGTCTGATAAAACTCTGGGCTAAAACCATCTGGCCCTGAGCTTTTCTTGTGGGAGACGTTTAATGATTACTTTTATTTCACTAGAGGATATAGGTCTACTTTGCTTATCTGCTCTTGATTTAAGTTTGGTAAGTGGTACTGTCTTAGTTAAGGTTTTATTGCTGTAAACAGACATCATGACCAAGACAACTCTTATAAGGACAACATTTAATTGGGGCTGACTTACAGGTTTAGAGGTTCACTCTATTATCATCAAGGTAAGAACATGGCAGCATCCAGATAGGCATGGTGCAGGAGGAGCTTAGAGTTCTACATCTTCATCTGAAGGCTCTTAGCAGAATACTGACTTCCAGGCAGCTAGGATGAGGATCTTAAAGCCCACACCCACAGTGACACACCTACTCCAACAGGACCACACCTTCTAATAGTGCCACTCCCTGGGACAAGCATATATAAACCATCACAGGCCATACCTAGCTATGGCATAATGCAAAATACATTTAGTCTAACTTCAAAAGTCTCCATATAGCAGTCTCAACAATGTTAAAAGTCCAAAGTTGAAAATCTCTGAGGGGCTGGAGAGATGGCTCAGAGGTTAAGAGTACTGACTGCTCTTCCAGAGGGCCTGAGTTCAAATCCCAACAACCACTGGTGGCTCGCAACCATTTATAATGAGATCTTTTGTCCTCTTCTGGTGTGTCTGAAGACAGCTACAGTGTACTTATATATAATAAATAAATAAATAAATCAGAAAGAAAGAAAGAAAGAAAGAAAGAAAGAAAGAAAGAAAGAAAGAAAGAAAGAAGAAAAGAAAAAGTCTCCTTTGAGATTCATCCAATCACTTGACTGTAATCCCTAAAGCAAGGCAGGAAACCAGCTGGGCAAACTCCAAACTCTGCATCTCCATGGCTGATGTCAAAGCGGTCTTCAGATCTCCAACTCTTTTTTTCATCTTTGTTGACTGCAACAAACTGCTTTCTCCTGATCTGGTTCCATCCCTGTTAGCAGCTTTCCTCAGATGATAGCACATGGTTCTGGTATCTTGAACATCTTGGGGTGGGTCTCCAAGGCAACTTCAGTGTTACAGCTTCTTGTTTCAATGTCTGGGATTCACACATGATCTTCTGGGCTCCTCCAAAGGGCTGGCATCACATCTACAGCCCTGCCCTCTGTAACACTCTATCCTCAGGTTGATCCACTCACTGCCACTACTGTTCTTGGTGATCATCCCATGGTACTGCTTCTCCATATGCTGTGTCTCCTGTTGCAACTAGGCTTCCCCAATAACCTTCCATGGGCTCTCTTCATGGTGCCAAGCCTCAGCTCCTTTGCATGATCCCTTCAGTCCTGGACCCTTTACTGCAACTGGGGCTGCACCTTCACCAGTGGCCTTCCATGGCCTCTCACAGTGCTAAGCCTCAGCTGTTCTTCATGACCCCTTCATGCCTTCAAAACCAGAACCATCTGGGTGACTCTTACACATTACCTAGTACAGCTGCAGCAGGAGATACAACCTTGGCTATCTCTGGAACACAGCTTCTTTGGCTCTCAGATAACACTTCCCAGAAGATTCCCCTCAGTGATGCTGATCTCTTAATCACCACTAATTTCTTAGCTCCAGCTAACCAGCATCAATTGTCCCAGTAGGCCTTTCTATTTTTGACTCTAAAGCCAGAGCCACATGGCTGAAGCTGCCGAGTTCTGCTGCTTGATAGAGCTAGAACATGGCCCCCCTTTTCTGTTACATTATCACCAGCTTTGTTTTCTAACTCCTTCACTGCCTAAGGTTGGCTGTCCTGGAACTTGTTCTGTATATTGACCTGCATGACTCTGTCTCCTGTAATGCTAGGATTAAAGGCATGTACTGCCATGCCTGGACTTAAGCATCTCTTCACCTAGAACCTGCTCTGTTCAAGGCTGACCTTGAACTCAGAGATTTGCTTAGCTTGGCCTTCTGGTATTAAAGGTTTGTTCTGCCAAGCCTGGAACAAAACTCTGCTGGGTGGTATCTTATCCCAAGGTCACTACTCCCTTAATTAAATGTAATATCCTTAAACACGGGAATCAGCTCCATTTCACTTCCTGGTGCCCCTTTAATACTCAAACCATATATTTTATATTTTTTCCTTTCTCAGCATGCTATGCTTGTTTAAAATGCTTTTCATGAGACTTAACCAGAGAAAAAAGTCTGTGATAGGTGTTTCTGTTGTTGTTGTTGTTTTGGTTTTTTTGGGGGGGGGTATTTTCAGGTTTATTGAAAATATGACATAACAGATTAAACAGCTCCACATGGTGTTTTGAAATTCATCCCAACTGTAGGCAGAAGGTTAAAGATTTCTGAGACTTTCTTTGTTAGCAATTAATCTGAGTCTCTTCACATTAGCCTCAGACACACTCTTCAGACAAGGGCAGAAAGCAACCACATTCTTTACCAAAATGCCACAAAAAAAGTCTCTAGGCCACATATTAAAATTTTTCACTGAAACTTCTTGGGCCAAGTCCGAACAATTCAAATCATTCTCAGTAACAAAGTCTTCCATATTCCTACTAGGATAGCCTATTAAGCCCCATTTAAAGCATTCCACTGCTTTCCAAATCCAAAGTCCCCAAATCTACATTCTTCCAAACAAAAACATGGTCAGGCCTATCACAGAAAGACCCCCTCCTGGTACCAACTTCTGTCTTAGGATTTTACTGTTGTGAACAGACACCCTGACCAAGGCAATTTTTAGAGGACAACATTTAATTGGGGCTGGCTTACAGGCTCAGAGGTTCAGTCCAGTATCATAAAGGCAGGAACATGACACTATCTAGGCAGGCATGGTGCTGGTAGAGCTGAGAGTTCTACATCTTCATCTGAAGGCTGCTAGCAGAATACTGACTTCCAGGCATCTAAAATGAGGATCTTAAAGCTCACACCCACACTGACACACCTAGTCCAACAAAGCCACACCTACTCTAACAGAGCCACACCTTATAATAGTGCCACTCCCTGAGTCAAGCATAAACAAACCATTACAGGTACCTATTAAGAAAATTATCCATTTCTTTTAGACTTTCCATTTTGTGGAGTACATGTTTTTAAAGTATGTTCTTATGATTCTCTGGATTTCCTTCAAGTCTAGTTTGGGTTTGTTTCTCTTGTTGTGGGAGACTTCAGTACCCCACTCTCATCAATGGACAAGTCATCCACGCAACTAAACAGAGAAATACTGGAGCTAACAGACATTATAAACCAAATGGATCTAACATATCTACAGAATATTTCACCCAAACACAAAAGAATGTATTTTCTTCTCTGCACCTCATGAAACTTTCTCCAAAATTGACAACACATGTGGTCACAAAGCAAGTTTCAGCAAATATAAGAAAATTGAAATTATTCTCTATACCCTATCAGACCACTATGAATTAAAGCTGGATATCAACAACAACAGAAAGCTTACAAACTCGTGGAAACAGAAAGACTCTCTATTGAATGACTACTGAGTCAAAGCAGAAATAAGATCTGGAGAAGGAGAAGAAGAGGTGTGGCCTACTTATAGCCCTGACAGGAGCAGCCTGGCAGGCATCCCTGCTAGGGTTAGATGCTGAGATGAGACAAAGCAACTAGTTGGAGGAAAAAGGTCAGAAGGTAAAGATCTGGGGGGTCCTCAGGAGATGGGACCTGGACTAAGGAAGGCTGCTGCAGGTGTGTTACTGCAGGTGTTATGCTGCAGAGCTGGGGGTGAGACGGGGGATTGGATCTGGGGGAGCAGAGAGAAGAGAGGAGCTACAAACACCCTACCTGGTTTTCTGGTAGGTGGGCAATGCAGGTTTGGAGTGCCAGGAGTGGAAACTGACCTTCAGGACATCTCATACCAACCAACCCAGAAGTATAGTCTCCATGGGGTGCAGCTCCAGGAGTGTAGCCCCATGGCAGATTCATGGCAATACCTGCAGGGGCCATAGCGAAGTCCGCTGAAGAGTGACCCTTCCTCCCTTAGTCTGAAGGGCTAGAGGCTCCAATTGCAGAAAAGGGCAGAGCATGGTTCACAAAATAGAAGCCACTGTGTGGTTTAAATTTTTATAGTAACCATATGAAAAATGGTGAGAGAGAGATACAATTAATTTTGATGATATGCATTTCACTTAGTCCATTACGTTCAAAATGCTGTCATTTCAAAATGTTGGTGGTGCTGCTTCAATCCAGCGTTTGGGAGGCAGAGGCAAGTGGATCTCTGAGTTCAAGACCAGTATAATCTATAGAATAAGTTCCAGCATGGCCAGGGCTACACAGATATACCTTGTCTTGGGGGAAAAAAGGATTATTGAGACCATTTTTTTTTTTTACACTAAATTATTGAAATCTGGTGTGTATTTTATTTTACAGCATATTTTAGTATGAACCAAGTACAGTTTAGCCAGTACTCTTTAATACATGCTGTTATTCAATGCAAGGCAAGGCCAGAAAGTGCACCCACCATCGGCTCCCGGCAGCCTGTCCTGGGACGTTCTCACTTGCCTTTCTGGCATGTCTGATTGCTAGTGCCCCCTTCAGGTATATGTCCTCCACCCTATATAACCTCTGGGCCTCCAGTCTTTTCTCCTCAGTACACTCTAGTCACTGGTAGTCAGATTTCCCTTTTTAAAGATCTATCTGGTCATACTAGATAGTGCTATTCCTATAAGTAAAATCCAGAACCCTTTCATGTAAAGATTGTATGTGTACGACCTGCCCCAGTCCTGATGTCACTCTGCTTCCTAACATCAGTGTTGCTTTCCAGTTTGCAGGGCCTGTGACATACTGGATCTCACTTAGTTCTCACAGCTGCCATATGAGATAAGGAGACCAGAACAAGTGAACCATGTATCCATATTATTTAGGTGGAAAAATAGACTCGAACTTAATAGGCGGTTTTCTAATATACTCCTAATAACAGCAGAACAGGCTGGAAACTCATGTCTTTGGAGAATCTTTTCAGTCCTGTTTCTTGCTAAATTCTTTTCCTCTTTTCTCTGTATTGCAATGGCATTGACCGCTCACTAAGGTTGCTGTGTCTTTTACTTTTTTTCTGTGCCTATACACATTATTTCCTTCCCGGCATGTCAGCAGAGCCGCTGTTAGAATCCTATCCTTTCCTGGGCACTCTGGGTGAAATCCACTCAACACATGCCACTCATTCCTTGCGTCTAATTTGTAGCTTCCAATGCACTTTAGCATGTATTTGCTTGTTTAGCAGATGCTTCACTGATTAGTGCATAGGACTGAATTCTTTTCTAGTGGAAGACTGACACATTTAGGTATCCTTGCCGTGGCTCATATTACCTCCCTCTGTAAGTCCATGAAAAGCCTTTCTACTTCATTTAGTCTTTATTAAAACTATGAAATTATGAATTCAATTTTAATTTATGTGTATGGACAGGCTCACCCAAAGTCAGACATGCTCTTGATACCTTAATATCTAAAATTCTGTTTCCTGTATTATCTAGTACAAATACTTCCTATATTGTGTGTTCAGGAGCTACTGTGTGTCTAAAAGGCATGATAGTTGTCGAAGAGTAGATGTGTTAATCTAAAAGCAAGAAAATAACAATTTAGTTAGTGTTTAGGTTGGCACCATAGAAAGAAGGTCCAGGGAAATCCAGTGTGGCTTCCCTGGAATATATCTGAAGCTGAACCCTGAAGAATGAGTGGATCTCAGAGAGTTAACAGCTGGTGGTCAAGGGGAGTGTGGCAAAAGATATGGACTTGTAAAACACACACACACACCATGTTTAAGACTTAGAGCTCAATCAAAAACAGGAATCATTGGACCAGGCTTTGTGGACATGCCTTTTATCACAGCACTCAGAAGGCAGAAGCAGACAGATCTCTGTGAATTGGAGGCCAGCCTGTTGAGTTCCAGGACAGCCAGAGCTGCACAGTGAGACCCTATCTCAAGAAAACAAAAAGCAGGGAATCCCTAAAGGGTGAAGGGTGTTTAAAGGATAACTGAGGCTCAAGCACTAGTTCCTGCAGGAGTTCAAGCTGAAGTGGGTGTAAGGAGGCCAGATCTTGTCAGGCGAAGTCACAGGTGCCTTAGGCCATCGTAGAGGCCATGCTGTCAAGGTGGATTCCTGAGATGCCGGGCAGTCAAGTCAGAAGGGCCCAATTGACTCATTTAGAGATCAAGAAACTTGAATTCCTGGCATGGGCCTGCACAGCCCTGCTTGCAGAGGAGAAAGCATGTGCTGGCCTGGAGCTGATGACACTGGCTTCAGTTTTTAACATGCTAGCTTCAAGGAGTTGTAGAGGAGGTGACTTTGTCTTTTTCCATAGCCTTTAAGAAAGCTGGTGGTACCACTTCTTGTTGTTTGTTGTAGTGCTACTTGCTGCTGCTGCAGCTGCTGGGAATCAGATTTGGAGGGGCCAGGTGTGACTTGCCTGAGAACTACACAGCCAGGAAGGACTGAACCTGGACTTGGGATTGTGTTTGAACTATGAACACTGTGTGGGGGACCAGATGTTATTGGCTGTATGAGGAGGAGTATATTATGTGGAGGGGTGTATGTGCCCACGCATGCATATGTGAAGGCCAAGGATAAACTTCTGGTGTCACCATTTATTGTTGTCCACTTTATTTTTGAGATAGGCTCACTGAATGGCTAGACTGGCTGGCCAGGGATCCTCTCTGAACCCTTGGATTATAGGTACATATTGATACTTGGCTTTTTACATGGGTGTTGAGACATCTCCCTCCAGCCCCTAACGCTCTGTTTTTAAAACCATATCACATCTGTGCTCCAGTGTTGACAAGCTAACCAGCCCTCAGCATACTAGTCTGCCTGCTTCCTCCACACACACCTGTATGATAGCCAGTTCCTCCTCCTCTGATACACTCATGAAATTAGAAAGGAGAGCCTGGGGCTGGGATCTGATGGCTTTTCAGTGCATATACCTTTGATATCCTGGACAACAGTTACACGGGTGTTCTTAAAGTGATTGTGAAAATGTGAGTGAACCTCTCTTTCATATGATTGGGGGTGGGGGGAGGTCTGGGTTGAATGAACAAGTCATCCTAGACTGCTCACAGGAAGAAAAGGCAACATTTTAGACTTTTTTTTTTAAGATTTATTTATTTATTATATGTAAGTACACTGTAGCAGTCTTCAGACACTCCAGAAGAGGACATCGGATCTCATTACAGATGGCTGTGAGCCACCATGTGGTTGCTGGGATTTTAACTCAGGACCTTTGGGAGAGCAGTCAGTGCTCTTAACCACTAAGCCATCTCTCCAGCCCTTAAACATTTTTTAATGGTGGAAGGAGATTTTAGGTGCAGCTCAATGCTAGAGCTGTGGGCTAGTGTACACAAAACACCAAGGAGGCAAAGGATAATGAACTATAATGTATGACTTTTACGGAAGAAATAACGGATGTGATTACTTGTTAGCAGCTTAAAAGAGAGTGAGGGCAATTTTCTCAGACAAGGAGCAGTAGTAGATACATCAGACAGTAGTAGATAGCCACCTCTTACTCAAGCTCTAGGGAGTCTGATGCCCTCTTCTGCCTTCCACAGTCACCTTCATACTTGACAGCACACTAACACATAAATTAAAAAAAATTCTAAAAGTAAAAATAATAGTAACAGATATAAACACAAACACACACAAAGGCAGTTCGTAGTGTTCCAATTAGGGGATCCAACTGAACTTTATGGACAGGGAAAACTTCCTCCTGATGAAGAGTGCACTGAGGGAAGACAAACCCATAAACAGGAAGTGTATTTGTTATACCAGAACAGGTTCTAAAGGACCTATTTTAGTAGGATAATTTGTATCAGAAAACTGGAGAGAGTGCATGTTTGAAGGGAAACCTCTACTCTTAAGGTTGAAATTAAATGAAACCTGAACTTTGGTATTACTTTTTTTTTTTTTTTTTTTTTTTTTTTTTTGGTTTTTCGAGAAAGGGTTTCTCTGTATAGCCCTGGCTGTCCTGGAACTCACTTTATAGACCAGGCTGGCCTCAAACTCAGAAATCCGCCTGCCGCTGCCTCCCGAGTGCTGGGATTAAAGGCGTGCGCCACCACGCCCGGCTTTGGTATTACATTTTAATGGAGAAAATAACTGCAATTTTTTTTTTCCTCTGACCACCATGTCAAACTTCTTTATTCTCTCCTTTGCTTTCTCCCTGGGCTCTCATATTTTAACCTCCTAAGGTCTTCCTTCCAAATGTATGCTCAGACTTGAAACTAAGATGACCCAAAGTTTGGCTGTTCTTTCTACCTACCAGGCCTAATATAGACATGTCTTCTTCCTTCAATTCATTGGCCATTTTTCCTTTTTTAAGCTCTTAATAAAAAAAAAAAAAAATGCAGCTATATTTACGTGGTGTGAACGAGGACACTGAACCACCAAATGAGACCATTCAGTTGGCAGAAAGAAAGGTTTGTGGGGATCAGATTACCAAGGTTGTTTCCTGGGGACAGGGAGAAGAGAAAAATGGAAGAAAAGCAAGCGGATTTTATACGACTTCCAGCAGGGTGGGCTCTTTGATCTGATACAGACTGTTCAGATTGACAGGAACTAGATGCCCTGTCTGAAGTAGTTGACCTTTAGGGTAGGATCTAGGGAGGTTCCTGGTAATTTAAGGGAAGTTCTTGGTAGACAGAAACCCACCTTTAGGTCTCTGTTTAGCAAATAACATCCTGTTTACCAGGCCAAAGTTCTTCTGTTTAAAGTAAATCTTCACTACCTGTGGGGGCAGGGGCAGGGTGGAGGGGAACACCTAACACCTGACAATCTGTTCTGTCATATCTGCCCTGACCTACCCTAGTTGGTTGGTTGGTTGGTTTTGTGTTTATTTTTGGTTTTAGTGGAACCTATAGTGGCTGGTCATGGTCAGCTGATCTCTGCCCATGCCCCCAGCAGTCTTCTTTAGTAGATAATGTATACTCACTTTCAGTTTTGAAGCCTTATTCATGCCACAGCTCAAAAGCAGTCCAGGCCAGCTTAACTCAGTGATAGACTTCATGCTACGCAAGGTCATAGACTCAGTCCCCACTACTCAAAACATACAAGTGTTTCCCAGTTCAGATGAATCTTCTGAGTTTTAAGAGGGATGTGAAAAGCCAGTTTCCTTCTAATGTCAAGAATAAGGTAAAAATGGACGTTCTCAGGAATTCAGACCTGGCTTGCATTGGATGGAGGATGTTGTAGGTACACTGAAGAAAGCAGTGGGCAGTTGGAACCAAAGAGTCTTGACAAGCCCTTTTTGAGAGACCCATTTCTAACAGGGCTGGTAGTCCCTGGGGTTTGGACCAAAACTACAAGTTTTCTTATCCTCTTGTTTGTATCCCTATTTCCTGGCAGTGTCTGTTTAATAATATTCCCTGTTGGAGAAAGGCGAGATACTGGGCCCTATAGAGCAGTTCAGGGAAGCACCTAACTGTATATGGTTATACAGCAGGTCATACCTCCTGTTAAATATTATGGCTAATGACCTAGTTAGTACTTACTTTTGAATACAGGATGAGCCTCTGAGGAATTCTACATAGACTCACTGGTGAATTTGCATTATTATAAGCTCACCACTGAATCCGCTCCCAGCCCTGCTTGGTCTATCTGGTTTTTCTTTTAAACTAACCATCTCCAGTGTCTTGTCTGGTTTATGTTGTTTTGTTTTCTTTCTCTCTCTTCCTCCTATCCTGCACCACTCTCTCCTGGGTCCCACGTCCTCTTCTTTGATGTCTTCCTCACTCTGACCCAAAGATCAGCCAGTAAAAAGCAATCTCACCTGTCCAGGTAAGAGGAATGCCTCTGGGGGAGAAAAGATTTGTGTAGGGTGGTGGTAGTGATGATGGTGTTGATTGCTTGTGGAATAGGGAGTATTGTTTTGTTTTCAAGACTGACCGTATACTCCAGGCCGGTCTACAAAATGTTATAAATAGCCCAGACTGCCTTGAGCTCAGCAGTCTTCCTGCCTCAGCCTCCAAAGGCCAGGATGACGGTTGTCTGCCACTTCATCTGGCTCTTGTGAATAGTTAATATCTTCACACAGTTCACAAGTAAGCACAACAAAGAGTCTGCTGAGAGGGCTCCAGCCCAGTGCCTGTTCCTTAGCCAACCCCTTTCCACCTCAGAGAAACCACTGTTGTTTCTCTTATATGCTGCAAAGATGTGGCAGATGTTTACATATATTTAACAAATATGCAAACATATCATCCTTTCCTTTTTTATCTACTGCTTTAAATGTCCACACAATTCTCGTCTTTTCCCTTAATAGTATCATAGAAATCATTCTTTATACACAATTTTATAAGGACAAATTCTGCATTGTTCTATAGATATGAGATCTTGGTTTCTGGTATTCTACCATTGTGCACAGTAATTCTGTGCATAAGCTTCCACTCAGTCACTAACTACAGCTAAAATGGGAACCGCCCCTTCCTGAGGGCAGCAGCTACTGATTCTGGAGCTGTGAACTTGTGCTTGTTCTAAAAAGCCTGGCCACAGCAGTGTTCTGAGTTTGTTTCCTGTCCCTGTATCTTCCCTAATTAAAGAAGAGACCAGGAAAGGAATGTGTTGGTTGGTGAAATGTGGTGCATTGAAGGTTGAGGGTCTTAACCTCTGAACAGTATGCTGTAGGCCAGCTGTGGGCGGGCTGACTGTGAGGCTGCAGGACATGGTCACCAACAGAGAAGATTCCTGTTCTTCACTAGTAGCTAGAAGATGAATAGACTTTTTTAGAAGTTTGGGCTGTTGACATGCTCCTGGTCTTTAAAGATCAAGGACTCAAGTTGCCCTTTCCCTAAATGTCCAGGTGCCATATTAGAGAGGTAAGACTTTCAGGGACAAAGAGATGAAGTCATTCAGTGCTCTGCTGTGTTCATGGAGCTCTCTGTATGTGTCTGGCCCACCATATCTCTCCAGTCTCCTCTTTTGCATATCATCACCTAACACTAACTAGCTGTTTGTTTTTCTTGCATTCATTTTTCTCCGCTGCTCTGTTCTGTTCCACCAGCCCCATTGCATCCTGGTAAGACCCAGCAAGCACATGTATGTTTGCACAATCTTCCTGCTGTTGTCTCTTTGTTGTCTGACTCTACAAATGGTATTTCTCTTCACACCCTGCTGAGTATTAAAGAAACCATACTTGCCCTGCCCAGTCAGGATTTCAGATAGGTGATGTTGTCAGCAGTATAGAACACATAACTAATCTCCTATTGTGATGACCAGGTTACAAGGTGGGTGGGTTATCTTTCATTGTTCAAGACTCTGGGCCCCGTGTTTAACAGAGCCTCCTATCCCTGGTCCCTCCCCGCTCAGCTCACTAATGTGTTTCCTTTGCTCCTTCTCCAGGTTAAGTAGCCTGTCTTCTCTGGGAGATTCTACACCTGAACGCACATCCCCTTCTCACCACCGCCAGCCCTCTGATGCCTCTGAGACAACAGGTAACTACCTGGTGGCATCAGCATAGACACTGGTTTGTGCCCCTATAGAGAAATCCTGTACAGTCATGTGTAAAACACCTAACTTTATGTTGAGCAAGTAATATGTATATTGGGTTTTATGTCAGGAGGTTTATAACATTTACCTCCTTATGCCAACCTGGGAAGTAGGTTTTATATACTTCTTTTGTAGCTAAGGAAACTGAAATAGAGAGAAAAATTAGGAAACTTGCCCCACCTTACACTTCTTGGAGACAGCATTGAGTCTTGGAACAGTTGTGTTGTAACTCTAGGCCCACACCCTGTCATCCCAGCGCTGTCGCATATGTGCAGTGTCGGGTAAAGATCCACGGCAGAGACAGTGGCATATACTATGCATGAATAATGATATGTATAAAAGGGTTTCTCCTGGAACCTTTCATTCCCTATATTTGGCAAGGAAACAACCCTCAATCACCTTCATGATTTATCCAGCTCTGCAGCACAACTCAACAAGCTTTGGGGTCCCCTTTGCTGTGGTCACTGAGTATAACAATGTAAAATTTCCAGTTAACCCAGGGGTCTGCTTATCTTTTCTGTAGTCTTGAAGACCACAGCTAGACTTAGCTCTACCCCTTCTTCAATCAATCTCACCCACATAGGCCTAAAGGGACAGCTATTAATAAGCACTTCAGAGCCGGGCAGCGGTGGCGCACGCCTTTAATCCCAGCACTCGGGAGGCAGAGGCAGGTGGATTTCTGAGTTCGATCAAGGCCAGCCTGGTCTACAGAGTAAGTTCTAGGACAGCCAGGGCTACACAGAGAAACCCTGTCTCGGAAAAAAAAAAAAAGCGCTTCAGAGAAGGGTCATAAGGATTACAGTTCTCATATGGATTACAGAGTTGATTACAGTTTTTACCAGTCACTGAGAATGCTATATATTAGAGCAGTATCTGTGGACATGGTGAATCTGGGAATTGGATTGGTCTTGGAAGGCATCTTTAAAAAGCAGTTGGCTGGCTTGGATGTACTGGCCTTCTAGTGAGACTGCTTGCCCAAACTCCTGTCCCCCACCCCAACAGGTCTCGTTCAGCGCTGTGTCATCATCCAAAAGGACCAGCATGGCTTTGGCTTCACAGTTAGTGGAGATCGCATCGTGCTGGTGCAGTCTGTGCGCCCTGGTGAGTGTCATAACCCTCCTGTCAAGAGTAGGCACTGTGTGTATGCTAGTGCTGCACGACTTAGAGACAAATGGGGAATCCTAAGGGAAGGGTGAATGAGTTATTCTAGAATTCTCGGTCGCATCCCAGAGGCCAAGTGGTAAAGTGATGCACATTTACATATATACACAATAAAAAAAAAGTGCTATGTGTGTACATCTACTAGCAAATATATAAACATCAGGTTACTTCTAATAACAGGTAATTTTAAAATGTTGAACTTGAGCTGCGTGTTGTAGCACACATGTTTAATCCCAGCACTTGAGAGGCAGAAGCAGGTGCTCTCTATGTATTTAGGGTAAACCTGGTCTAACAACAACAATAATAATATAAAATCTGCCCACAGAGGCCAGAAGAGGGCATGGGATTCCCTGGAACTGGAGTTACAGGTAGTTACAGTTGGTGCCCAGAACCATTCACTGTTCTGGGCACCAACCCAGGGCCTCTGCAAACAAGTGCAAGTGCTGTTAACCACTGAGACATCTCTCCAGCCTCAAATAGTACATTTTAGATGATGGCAATCTTAGTTCCCAAATTGAAAGCTAAAATGAAAAGTAGACTTGATATACTAGGAACATCTTGGGGAAAATCTACAAAATATAATGTTTATGCTTCTCGTTAACTTGTTTTTGTTGTTGTGTTCTTGTGCTTCTTGGATATAAATTAAGGTTAAAATAGAAGCTATTTGCAACCATATGGTGAACCAAAACTCTGTACCCTCCAGTTAAAACGGTCCAGAGCAGGGTCTTCTGAGCTCCTCTTTGGTCAGCTGACATCAGAAGACCTTAATACAGTTCACCTCAGACGAAGAGACTATCAATGGATTGAAAATCTGTTTAGTAGAATGTTATATCATTTTCTCTAATGATAAGAACCTAGAGAATTATCTTTATGAACTTCTCAAGAATTTAAGCCGCCAGTTTGAAAGCTATGGTTTCAATCCACTTCTCTAGTTCTTATTACTTTACTAACTATATTTAATACAGTAAAATTGTGTTTCCCATGGGATAATAAGAAATAACTCATATCTGATCTTAAAACATTCAAATAAAGCAAAAGTATACTTTTCTCAGAGCCTAGTCGTACCTGTGCCCCACATTAGTTGGCTGTCTGCACTCTATTCTCTGAGCGAGGTGAAGAGCAAAGCAGCAGGTGGGCACTACCCAGGGTAGTCCACTCCATATTAAAAGGCCTCATGTTGCTGGAGCAGACTTGGGTGTCCACCGGGTG
Organism: Mus minutoides; assembly: GCA_902729485.2. Taxonomy (NCBI): domain Eukaryota; kingdom Metazoa; phylum Chordata; class Mammalia; order Rodentia; family Muridae; genus Mus; species Mus minutoides. Next base: position 733,579 of record LR753403.1, on the reverse strand, counting down.
TCCACCGGGATTTGACGTTCTGATATAAAATTTCCAAGCAGGTGATCTCAGGGGTCTGTGGTGTGGTGTAGATGGGACGGCTGTAGGACTCTGCTGACAAGGTCTTCTCCCTACAGGAGGCGCAGCCATGAGAGCTGGTGTGAAAGAGGGTGACCGGATCATCAAAGTGAGTAAACCTCACCTGTCCCCTATCTTACAGTGGTGGCAGGTTCAGGAGCTGCCCAGTGCTGTACCTATCTTGAACTTCATTTCATTTCTACCTCTCAGGCAGCCACTAGATCAGGGTAGTACATAACAGGGCAGAGGGATGAAGATGGCCAGCTTCTGTGTTCTCAGTTCTTCAAGTTCACTGACCTTGAAGTGTTCTGGAATTGGTTTTATTTATCCTTATTTCACAAAAGACAAAAAATAGAGTTAAGAGGAAACAGCTGTGGCTAGTGAAGGATCCGTGCCCTTGGGTTCTTACCTTAGTCTGTCTTCCACAGTGTTGGCATGAGGTAGTTTTGTGGATATTTGCAGAGTAGAACCCTGGCTACATTAAAGAAATCCTAGGAGCAGAGACGTCAGTCCCTCTAGTAAGGAAGAAACCTGATATATACAGGTGTAACTGAAAAAGTCAGGGAGTGGAGAACATGGGTCTTCTCCCTGAGAACTTAGAAGCCAGCTTGGAATAATGTAAACAAGTAGCCAGAGGTAACTGAAAAGCACTGGGAAATAGCCCGAAGGAAATGACATTTTCAACTTGGAAAAAGGTTCACACCACTAATACTCAGTGCTCTTTGTCCCTCCAACAGGTAAACGGCACCATGGTGACCAATAGCTCACACCTGGAGGTAGTGAAGCTTATAAAATGTGAGTTGCTTATGGCATGACAAACTTAAAAAAAAAAAGAAAGAAAGAAAGAAAAAAGAAAAAAAAGAGAGGACTTGGTGGACTCTGGGATAGATTGGCAGGTTTACTGACTCTAGAGGTGTCATTTATAGATACTGAGACAGCTGAAACCACATCTTTAGTCTTAACGTGAGTGACCAACTTAAACTGCTGCAAACCCCTAGGTGACATCAAGGAGATGTTTGTCTTCATTTGTAGCACACCATCTCTGTCCCTCCTGACCACTTCATTTAATTGTCATCTGTTCCATTCACGTTCTACCTATGGAGGCAGAAGAGAGGCAAAAAATTCTAGCCATGAATACCTGCCAAGTGAGTCTATACAGATAGTCGGATAGACAGAATACTGAGGAAGTAAATGGAGAGAATGGGAAGCCTTGGGGAGTGGAAGGCTAGACTTAGAGGGCCTGGTGTGTGCCAGGCAGGCAGTGTGCTACACTTTACATTGATTCAGTTTAATGAAATAAAGAAGGAAGCTGGGCATGGTAGTGTATAGACTGAGGTAGCAGACCCTTGAATTTAAGGCTATTCTCAGCTAAATTGAAAGACTACCTCAAAAAAAGCAAAGAAGAGAATTGGGTGAAATGGCTCATGGAGAATGTTTCCAGAGATATTTATGGCTGAGATTTTGGTTGGGGTCTCTATGTGAAGAAAGGAGAACTTGGTTGGTGCAGGGCAGGAGGACAGAAATTAGCAAATTAAAAATGAGATTTTAGTCTACAGGATCATGAGGCTTAATGAAAGGAAAAAGATGATTTTCTTTGTGCCTAACTAAGAGAACACTGGTACTCAAGCAAGCCTCCTCTTCCTTCCTTCTAGCTGGCGCCTATGTTGCGCTTACCCTCCTGGGCTCTTCTCCTTCCTCCATCGGTGTCTCTGGGCTCCAGCAGAACCCATCTCTGGCAGGAGGGCCCAGAGTTAACCCCACAATTCCTCCACCACCTCCTCCTCCACCCTTGCCACCTCCACAACACATTACTGGACCCAAACCTCTACAGGTAATCGTTTTCCAAACGCCTGCTGATCACTCTAGGGACTCTTTGACAATCTCCCTCAATGGAACTTAAACAGGGTTATGGTAAGCAGAGATAGGACAAAGAAACATGTGAATACCACCAGAGAGTTAAAAATGCAGTCTGCGTAGACGGACGTCCATGCCTTATGCCCTACTCCTCTGGTTTCAAATGTGGTTTTATAGCAGCATCTTCAGTGTTTCCTCACTGTGTGCAGACTCACAGAGAACGTCAGGTACTCTTCCTGCCTGCCCCAGGCATGGACAGAAGCAGCTGTTAGAGACTGTTGCCAGTTGGTGTTGGGAGGAGTGCTTGAAAGTCAGAGAGGAGGAGACTGCTTCCCAGAGCAAGGGGGCTACCTGCCTGGAAGAGTGCAGTACAGAGGACAGTCAGGAGAGGAAGAGTCGGAAAGAACAAAAATAGGTGGAAGAGAGCCCTCAAGAGTAGAACAGCCTGTGTAAAGACATCACAGTGGCAAGATGCAGATATGGATAAGAAACAGGTTTCCAAATTGAATAGAAGATTGACCAGGGCTTTGGAGAAGTTAGAAAACAGTTCATTATTAAAGCTGATTACAGCCAGGATACCTAAGCTCAGTCGTAAAGTTTAAAAAAAAATTAAGATTTTATGTTAATTGCATTCCAGCAATGTGTTACATTATCCAGATTGTACTCATGACTAAGATTCTACTCTCAACACCTTTGCTCACCCAGGAATGAGCAGATATAAGAGAATTAAGCTATTGAGCTAGTCTTCAGGTCTCACTACTGTTATATTTCTATTCCTAGGATCCTGAAGTCCAAAAGCATGCCACTCAAATCCTCAGGAATATGCTAAAGCAGGAGGAGAAAGAGTTACAGGTGAGATCACTGTTAAAGATAGACTGGACATTGCCTTCATGAGGTTATCCCTTATCACAGCAATCTATCACTGTGTGCAACTTAAGGGTTTTTTTTTTGGGGGGGGGTTGTTTGTTTGTTTTTTGCAACAAAATTAAATTTTTATTAATTTTGAAGACCATATCCAATTACAGTCAAACCTTAGAGCTGTTGGTATATAGCCCAGTGGTAGAGCACATGCTTAAGGCCCTTGGTTCAGTCCTCAGCAAACAAAAAAAGTACTATCTCAAGATCATTAAAGGGTTGCCTCTGGACAATAGAATTCATTAAAGTGGGTGAGTAGGATGGCAGAATCCTATGGTTAATCCATTAGGAGGATGACTAGCTAGACAATCAATCAATCAATCAATCAATCAATAAGGAAAGAGACTAACGTGAGAAACTAGTAGAGCTGGAGGACCATTGCAGTTCATTGGCATTGCTTAGAGGAATCCAAGGAAATGAAAGGTAACCTGGGAGGGTAGGGGTGGGATGCTGGTCTAGACTGATGATGGAGAGAATGAACAGAGACTACCAGCCAGAAAATGATGGGCACAGAGACCAAGAAGAAGATTAATTTGATTGGAATAGGTCATGCTATAAGTACTTACTATATATAAAACATTGCTTTAGTTTCTGTGGTATACAAAAAGGAGATGAGGTAGTTCTTGCCTTCAGTGTACTTAAAATCTAATGGGGAAATTTTCAAATTCTAGTAAGAGGAAAGTAGGAAGAGTTTATAATAAAAATTTAAAGGAAGAACAATTACAGTGGTGTATAAAAGCTTTGCAGTAAAAATAGTGTTTTGGTCAGGTTTGGAGAAGTGGAACTTTGACAGACAAAAAGGAATGGAGGAAATCAGGAACGGTAGCACATAACATTTATTCTAGTACTTGGGAGAGTGAGACAAGTGCATCTTGGTAAATTTAAGGCCTATGTGGTGAGTCTCAGACCCACCAAGGCTACGTAAAATATACGTAAATGTGACTCAAAAATAAACGAAAAAAAAAGAGTTTGGGAAATATTAGTGAGAAAACAGTTGAGGTCAAAGGCACAGAGGTGTGAAAACACACTTAACAAGCACTGTGCTCTTGCGGTATGCTAAGTATTCTGTGAGAGCACTGAGTGAGGGTAGCCTTAGAGGCAGGAGTTAGGATGGTTACAGAGACCCTTAAGATGATAGACCATAGAAGTGATGGGGTAAATGGAGACATACTGTGTTGTAAATTGGTGCTTGTATATTCACATTGGATTACTAAGAAGACACTGTGCTACAATATAATACTAGACATAGGTCATTGGACTAGAATTTAGACTTGTGTATGAAGTTCATACATCTATAGCAACTCATTTCCAAAAAAGGTACTAAGACAATTCAATAGTGTTTGTCTCTTCAACAGATAGTGCTGGGTCAACTGGATATGTACAAACAAAGAATTAATCTGTATCCTTATCTCATGCAATTAACAAAACTTAATTAAGAATGGATTAATAAAGTCTCAACAGACAAGAGTATCAAACTTCAGAGAGATGGAAAAGAGGGGACTTGCATCTGAGCTCAATATGTACAGATGGTTTTCTTGTCATTATTTCCTCAGGATTTCCACATTTACATTATATTAGATATAAGTAATGAGCAAAAAAAATATATATGTGTGTGTGTGTGTGTGTGTGTGTGTGTGTAAACTTTTAACAGGAAAACAGGATGAATCTTCATAACCTTGGATTAGCCACTGGTTTGTCTTTGCTACTAAAAACACAAACAATCCCCCAAAAAGATAGATGGATATCATCAAAATTAAAATGTATATATTTAAAGGACTAAAAATAATAAAAAGGCAGCTCTTAAAAGAAACAAAATATCTCACAGTCAGATGTCTGCTAAGGGTCCAGTTACCAGAATGTGTAAAGAACTCTTCCACCTCAAGAGTAAAAAGACAAATAATGGGACTGGAGAGATGGCTCAGCAGTTAAAAGCACTGGCTTCTCTTCCAGAGGACCCATGTCAGCTCACAACTCTCTGTAGCTCCAGTTCCAAGGTATCCAGTGCTCTCTTTTGACCTCAGTGGACCCTGCATGCACATGGTATACAGACATACATGCAGACACAATACCAATACACATAAAATAATAAAATTAAAATAATTTTTGAAAAATGACAACACAGTTAAAAATTTGGCAAGGGGACAAGAGAGATGGAGTAGTTAAGAACACCAGCTGCTCTTCCAGAGGTCCTGAGTTCAATTCCCAGCAACCATGTGGTGGCTCACAACCCTATGCCCTCTTCTGGTGTGTCTGGAGATGGCTACAGTGTACTCATATTTTAAAAAACAATTTGCAGGGCTGTGACTTTTTATTCAGTGGTAGAACACTTGCCTAGATCCTGGATTCAGGTCATACACAGTACTGGAAGCAAGCAAATGACAGCCAAAATAAAACAAACAAAACAACAACAAACAAAGCAAAAACCCACTTTAGGTAGGAAGCTGATTAATTCAAAATATTATTTGATTTTTTTTTTTTATTAGCTTTGTTGTTTTGGTTGGTTGGTTTTGGTTTTGGTTTTCCAAGATAGGGTACCCCTAGCTGTTCTGGAACTCACTCTGTAGACCAGGCTAGCCTGGAACTCAGAGATCACCTGCCTCTGTCTCCCAATTAAAAGCATTTTAATATTTTTTACGAATGTGTATGTGCAGGTGCTCTGAAAACTCAGAAGAGGGTGTTAGATCCTCTTAACTCCAGAGACATCTCTCCAGCCCCATTAGTTCTTTTTTTTTTAAGATTTATTTATTTATTTCATGTATATGAGTACACTGTAGCTGAACAGATGGTTGTGAGCCTTCATGTGGTTGTTGGGAATTGAATTTTAGAATCTCTGCTTGCTCCAGTCGACACTGCTTACTCCGGTCAACCCTGCTTTCTCAGTCCCTGCTCACTCTGGCCCAAAGACCTATTTATTATAAGTACACCGTAGCTGTCTTCAAATGCTCCAGAAGAGAGCATCAGATCTCATTACAGATGATTGTGAGCCACCATGTGGTTGCTGGGATTTGAACTCAGGACCTTTGGAAGAGCAGTCAGTGCTCTTACCCACTGAGCCATCTCACCAGCCCATTAGTTCTTATTCTAAACAAAATTAGCAAAGAATTTGAACAGTTCTCTATAGAAGATACACCTGTAATTTCAACACATGGAGTCTGAGGTAGAATTGCAGTTTGGAAGCCAAGCTAGGTCATGTAGTGAAAAACATCCTAAAAATACAATGAAAGAACTCTGTGTGGCCAATAAGAATGTGAGGAGATGGACTGCTTCTCCAGATGACAAGACCTACTTCTGCTTCACAGCCACTGGGGTCTTTATAGCCAAAATAATGGAGAGTATGTGCTAGGAAGGGCCTTAGACAAACCTGAGGAATGTTTTTATATTTGTAAGCTTACTGTCCCAGTCTGTTTGCATCACTGATGGTGGGAATATAAAAGAATACAGTCATGTGGAAATGTTAGGCAGTTCTTCCAGGTGTTAAAAACAGATACTGTGTAACAAGAAAAATCCACTTCTATATAAATGCCAAGCAGAATTGAAAATTCATATTCATACAAGAATGTGTACATGAACATTCATGACAACTGTCTTTGTAATAGCCAAAAGGAAACAACCTAGAGTCTGTTAACTGATAAGAAAAATGTGGTATCTCTTCAACACCGTAGGGTGTTCAGCCGTAAAAAAGAATGGATGCTTGCTACAAATGGAAGGATCCTGAAGACATTCTAAGTGAAGGAGCCTGACAGAAGCCCGTAAATGCTGCCATCCTATCTGTGTGGAATGTACAGAATAGGCAAATGCTCAGAAACAAATAGTCTCACGGTTACCAGAAGCTGGGAAGTGGGAGCCGTAGATTGGCAGTGACTGCTTACAGGAAACAGCTTTCTCACTGAAGCAATGAGAATGTGCTGGAGTTTGATAGTGAGAATGATTATACAACTGTGTGATATACTAAAAACTCTGTATTGTACACTTTCAGTAAGTTTAAATTATGTGAATTATATCTCAATGGCAAATTTTAAAATAATTCTTGGGCACCATGGAAGCCTGAAAGAATGAGTAATTTATACAATTATCAATCAGTGCTTTCCTGAGGTGATAATTGAATTGGGTTCAGTCTGCTGTGACCAGAACATTGAAATGACAGAAGAGGACAGTGGTTGGCAAGTGATTTGGGTCACTTAAATGTCTTGGAGTTTCTCCTAAAGGCTATGGGAATTGATCAAAGATTTCAAATCAGCTTTCTTGACGTGTGTTTTGGGAGCTGGAGAGATGATCCTATGGGTAAGAGCATTTGCTGTTCCTGTAGAGGACCCGGACTCAGTTCCCAGCACCCACATGGGGTCACTTGCAACTGCCTGCAGCTCCATTTTCAAAGAATCATGGGCCCTTTGGCCTTTGCAGACACCGGCACATACATACCCTGAGGCACACACACACTTGACATAAAGAAACCTTGGTGGTGGCTGTTCTTAGTATATGAGATGATGGCAGACTTGACAAGAACACTAGAAGTTAGGATAAGAGCTGGTCAGAAGTGTCTCAGAGGTCACATCAGGGAAAATTAAACCATGTGCTAAGAAGAGAAAGAATAAAGGATGACTCTGAGTCTGGTGCCATGGGTGGAGTCAGACAGGACACAGGAGCAAGGCTTACAGGATAGAATTGAAGGTCAGCTTGGGTCTGAATTGAGCATGTCTATGAGGTGTCTGGGTAGTGTCTCTATCTTCTGGGAAATGGCTCTGGAGAAAGGAGCTTCACTATCCTCAGCAACAAGATAATCACTGAAGCTGGGGTCCGGCTGAAGTCAACCAGCACACCAATGCTGAGGAGAGAAACCTGAAAGTTGTTTGAGGATTTGTGTACATCTGTGTCACTGTGCCAGCATCCAGCGTCTATACCATTTGCTGCTATTTGATCTTTTAAAGGGTAGCTGCTGAGGTTAGGGAAAGGAAGAAAAATGGGGCTGTGGCTTAGAAAACAATCTAGATTGGTAAAAAATAATTTATTGTGGGAATTTGCTCTTAATTTAGGGAACTTAGGGATGTCTTTAAAAGGTAGGATAAAGGGAAGGAACCATTTGAAAAAGATTTTAAAATGTATCTGATGGAGTGATGAAAAATGCAGTTTCTGAGTCATAAGGAGAGGGATGGATGCTGTCTTAGTTGGGGTTTGTGTTTCTGCACAAAACATCATGATCAAGAAGCAAGGTGGAGAGGGGGGAAGGGTTTATTCAGCTTATTCAGCTTACACTTCCACATTGCGGTTCTTCACCAAAGGAAGTCAGGACAGGAACTCACTTAGGGCAGGAACTTAGAGGCAGGAGGGGTGCTGCTTACTAGCTTGCTCAGCCTGCTTTCTTATAGAACCTAGAACCACCAGCCCAGGGATGGCACCACCCACAATGGGCCCTCTCCGCCTTGATCACCTTGATCACCAGTTGAGAAATTGAGAAAATCAATCTCATGAAGGCTTTTCCTCAAGAGAGGCTCCTTTTTCTGTGATAACTGCAGCTGTGTCAAGTTGACAGATGAAGCCAGGCAGCACAGATGCAGATGTTTTGTTGAAGAGCAGTGTTGGAGTTCTCAGATGATATTATCTGCTGAGACAAATGTTTGGACTCTGTAAAATGTAAGGAATTTGAATGAGGTTGGCAGGTAGCAGGGAGCTTCAGATAAAGCCGATGACTATGTAAACTTAATGTCATCATTCAACTAGTAAGTTTTGCTAGTGATTCCTTTTGTACAAAAACATTTCAGCAAAAAAACTGCCACAGCCACTCTGGTGAGCAGCATGTTACCTAATCGTATTCAGATCTTAGGGCCTTCTCAGGATGCAGATACTGTCATCTCCATTCTTGACAGCTGTAGTGGGGCTTGCCCAAGCCTACCCAGGTAGTAAATGGAGGGGCCAGGATCTAGTGACAGTCCTCTCAGCTCCTGCTCTCACTGCTGCATGCTGCAGACATGTTAGGAGAGGCACCGAGATGGTGTCTGCCCTTCAGGTGCTTCTAAGCTTTTCCTCTCCTTCTTTGAGATTTCCATTATGTTACATTTGCCCTAACATTATCTGTGTAGTGATCTGGATAGTCACTTGAGTATTTTACACTTGACTTGAGTTACGGAAGATCTCGTGCCACATGTGCAACCTCGTCCAGCCCTTAACTATAGGTGAGTGTAGGGCAGGCCTTCTGGTTTCTGGTTTGTTTGTTGGTTGGTTGGTTTTCTTTCTCAGCTGCTTCATGCATTCTGTCTCTCATCAGTCACCCTTTTTCTGATCCTAAATGATGGTGGAATAGCAGGCATGTACAACAGATGGAAATCTCTTCTCTCTTCTTGTTTTGTGATAACTACTGTTCTTACTGCTGGTAAGTCAGCTATCCTCTACTAACCACCCCTCTACCTTTTCCCCTCCTCCTCCTCCTCTTCCTACTCCTTCTTACCCCTCCCTAGCGTATCTATGAGGTGTATAGTCGGAACCCCGCCAGCCTGCTAGAAGAGCAAATTGAAGGTGCCCGGCGGCGAGTCACTCAATTACAGCTGAAGATCCAGCAGGAGACTGGTGGCTTAGTGGTGAGTGGTAGTAGGCATTGCTTCAGGAACAGCTCCATATAGACAGACTAGTGTAGGAGGAGAGTGAGGCAGAAAGACTCTTGGGCCACCGCAGGACTAACACCATAGAGGCTGAATGATCCCTATTGGAGTACCTACCTGGGATGCTGTAGAGACACCACAGGATACCAAAGCCTGCTTCATGCCCTCCTTGTGAAAAGCAAATATGAAAAAACTAAATTAGAATATCTGCTTTAGTTTGCTAATTACTCTTCCCTTCTGAATACTTTCCTCAAGATGTGTATTCCCACTCTGGTGTCACTCACTATTCCTCTGAAGATCTCCTCAAAGGAGCATACGTTTCTTCCTCAGTCTCAGTAAAGGATCTCAATCAGTAGAGAAGGATCTAGAGGCACTTTGTAGAAAAGACCACACAGGAGGAGGTTGTTTGTTCTCCTCATCAGGGACTTTACTATGAGTGTCCAGCCTCAGTTCCATGGGTAAGTAAGAACTAACCTTAGGAAATTGTACTAAGAAGAGAATTTTCCCAAAGCCATAGAGATTATTTGAGGTAGAGCTGGAGAGATGGGTTAGCAGTTGAGAGCACTGACTGCTCTTCTAGGGGACACAGGTTCATTTTCCAGCATCCACATGGTAGCTCACAACTGCCTGTACCTTCATTTCCAGGGGATCCCATCCCTCCTCTGGCCTCCATGGATGCTGCACATACATGGTGTACATACATGCATGCTTGCATGCAAAAACACCAATACACATAAAAACAAAAGTAACATTTTAAAACTTTAAGACATTTATGTTCTTTTTAAAATGTCCTGCTCAGAAGTTGGTAAAAGCATAGGCAAATAAACTTTTCAAATGCACTTAAGGAAGGAGCTTTCGCATATGGCTTAGATTATGGGCATAGACCATCTAGCTTTGATTCCCAGCTCTAGTTCCCCTCAACTTTCAGACTCATGGCTAAGCAACCTAACCACTCTCTCTGTTTTCTCACTTATAGAGGAAGGACACAACAGAGTCTACCTAGTAGGATGTTGCATGCTTTTAGAACTGAAGCATGCCCCTGGCACCATGCTTTGTGCATGTGTGTGTGGCTGCTGCCACTGTTGCTGTCTGTGTGACGTGAATTCTGAGACTCTGAGCTGAGATCAGGGCATTGGGACTCCAGCCCTGCTTTTGGGTTTTTTTGTTGTTGTTTGGTTTTGGTTTTGGTTTTCACTTAAGAATGTGGCAATTACTGAACATCTGAGCTTATTTCTGTCTTCTCATTTGTAACATGGGAATACCCTCTTTACTGAGGTTGCTGAAAGATCGAATGCTGTTAAGGAAATGCGTTGTGCACAGTAAGATGCTGCCACTGTTACTTCTGCAATGGCTGGGGCACAGCTCCATGCCAGTACCAGTGCTCCCCATAAACAGCTGTTTAACATCTGTCCATAGTGCAGCTGTAGGACTGTTGTGTTTCTTGATGGTTAGATACCTTTCCTATATCTAACCGAAGTAAAGCAATAAATGTTTTGAAGTCCAGGGTGGTACGTGAAGGAAGATTTTTGTTAAGTTTTACAATAATGGTCAAGCTCCTTTCCCACTATAAGAAGTTGGGTCACCACCTTCTCAGGCTACACACTCTTAGAGATCATCTCTTTAAGCCAGGCATTTCCCAGACAATAAAGCAGAGGTGGCCGCTTGCTGTAAAAGCAAACATGGCTCTTACTGGGGAAAAAGGAGCGGGAGTGCAAGAGGCTCTCAAACAGTTCTCATCCTTTGGTCTTTTCTCTTTTAGGACGTACTTCCTCTCTGTGGTGAGACCAGCCAGAAAACATGTGAAGGTAAATCCTGTCATCCCCTGGTATAAATGAGGCTACTTCATGGTAGTCTCTCCCAATGAGGCAGATTCTAGAATAACCAGGAAAAGAGATGCCAGTACACAGGGCAGTTGGGTGTGTAAAAATAAGCAGTAGTTAAAAAGCAGGAGCTACTGAGGTGTCAAGTCCAGACAGCAGCTTGTTGACAGCATGTGGCAGTTAGGAGTTCAACAAACTCTTGTGAAAGGAAGGGGTGGTGACCAGATGAGGTCAGGGGTAAGCTGAAGAGTAAGAGTAGCTTTAAGGCATTACACAGACTTATTTTAGGTGGTGACATGTTCTGTGCCCAGTTGCAAACATAGGCAAAAGCTGGGTATAGGAAGAATCAAAGACCAGTGTGTCAGGAGAACATGAGGGTCTTGGTATGAAAGAGTTAAAGGACAGCTAGCAATAGACGAGAAGATAGCAGCTTCCCTCCCCACCTAGTGTCCACAAGAAAGTGTGGGCCTGAGATATTTTCTAGAACTGTCTAACCTGGTGTTTTCTCAGGCCGCCTCTCTGTGGACTCCCAGGAGGCAGACAGTGGCTTGGACTCGGGGACAGAACGCTTTCCCTCCATCAGTGAGGTGAGTGCCGCAGGCACAAGGCCATTTACAGCTATGCATTCACTGTCTCATCCCTGGCACTGGCCAGCTCTGCCGCTCCCTGACCCATCGTCGGGGTACCTTCTCCACAATTCTAGCTCCAGGGATTGAGTCACTGTGGTCTAGCTCTGGGCAGCTTCGACATGCATCCTCATGCCAGATCATCACATCTGGATTGTATTTTATCACAATTGATCAGCTCTGTTATGTAAAGTGTGGAGTGAAAAGGTGTCAGTGTTAGTGAACCCCACCTAGTCCTTTTCTGATTGTTCCTGACTATTGGTGACAAGATGATTGGTGTCTATAAAAGGACAGATATGTAGGAAGGTCACCAAGAAAGTGGTGGGATGTAGCATGAACCTCTGTAACCTCTGGTTGGCATACACAAGACGTGATGCACTTGGCAATGATGTGTGTGAGCTGTGACTGAGACTTCCTGGATTGAACATATATTACCAGTCTTTTACTGTCAGTAAGTCTCGTGACCTTTCTGAGGCCTGGTTCTTTGTGTGAAAAGCAGGTTGAGAGATGATGTCCCCTCAGAGAGCTGTTAGATTAAGTGGGATAATATATAATCAAGGGTGTGGTGAGTGTCAGCATGGTCATCCTTATAAAGCAAGCTGACCCCAGAGAGTTGTCTGCATGAGGGAGGTTCCTTCTCACAGAATTCTCTTCCTTTAGTCATTGGTGAATCGGAACTCAGGATTGTCAGATCCTGGACTAGACAGCCCACAAACCTCCCCTGTCATCCTGGCCAGGGTGGGCCAGCACCACAGACGACAGGGCTCAGATGCATCGGTGCACCCCCTCAACCACCAGGTGAGAGACCCGAGCCACCCCAGTCTGCCTTTCTCCTTCCACAGCTCGGGTTCAGGCCAGGGTAACCCCAGTATGTAATCCTGAATAATCAGACTAACCCTGCTCTGACAACACTGTTTGAGATGCCACCTAGAGAACACACAGAGAAGACCGAGCACAGAGCGAAGCGTGAAGCAGTAAAGGGTCCGGTAGGTCAGCTTCTGGGTGAAGAGTCAGTAGATGCCTCCGACAGATCACACAAGTTAGAAAAAAAGCTGGAGATCTTTAAATGTCCGGATATTCAGAATCTTATCTTCCCCTAGCAAAACTTTGCTTCAATCAAAACTGAGGGCAAGGATGTGAATAAGAGCAAGATACAATGATGTAGCTATACGAAAAGCCCATGGTGTGTATTGACTAAACAGTAAGCCTCATTACTAGAATCCTAGTACAGAAAACAAACAGAAGGTCAGCATGTTTAGGGTCTTCCCTACCTCAGGTTCTTTGATGCTGCCCATAGAGTACAAAATGTGACTTGAAAGCCCCACTCTCAGGTAGAACTAGGTCCAAGGAAGATTTCAGGAAGACAGATTTGGGCTCAAGACAAAGTCCCGCAAAGAACCAGGCAGTGGGTGGGCTTGCCTGGAGTAGTGCAGATAGAGGCTAATGAGATACTGGCTCACTACATAAGGATTCTATGAATTTTACCACTACACTAATTTTTATTCTCAAGTCCACATTTTAGTTTCATAATATTATTTAGTATTTTCTTCAAGCTAGCTTGCTGCTGCTGCTTCCTCCTCCTCTTCCTCCTTTCTCTCTTTCTCTCTCTCTCTCTCTCTCTCACACACACAGAGAGAGAGAGAGAGAGAGAGAGAGAGAGAGAGAGAAGCTGGTGAGGATGTAGATCAAAGAGAATTCTTATATATTGCTGACAGTAATATAAACTAGTCCTAACCACTATTAAAATCAATATGAAGATTTCTCAAAAACTAAAAATAGATCTTTCATATGACTATTGTGTGACACTACTCCAGGGCAACCTGAACAAATACCTACTTACCCCAGATAGAGACCTGATGAAGATACCACCAAAGTCCAACTCGGTGTACTTGAGTTTTTATTGGAGTTACTTACAGGAGTATGGGTAGGAGTTGGTTACAGGAGCAGAAATATTCAACAAGAGGAGGCATCACCAAAAGCCAACCCTCGCCTGGTGATAGGTCATGACAGCTGGAAATCTAGAGTGCACTATTGAACTTAGTCAACTATCAACTTGACAGGTTGGAGGGAGTCTCTTCCAGGTAGCTCCAGTTAGTCTGAGGGTATTTCTCAGCAGTCCTTACTGCTTTTATGTGAATGGGGAAGAAGTGACTTAGTGTATCCAGTCAGCCTCAGGGATTTCTGAAACTTCTGATGTTTACTTCCTGAGTCATAGGAGCTTCCAGCAGCATAGAATGTTTGATCTTAGAGAAAATTTCTATACAGCAATGACCATCTATAGCGCTCCTGGATATTTAGCCAAAGAGCTCCAGGTCAGGATCACAGACATGTGCACATCCATGTTTACAGAAGCATAGTTCACAGTAACTGACTCATGGAACCAGTCTTGGTATTCAAGAGGATAAAGAATATGTGGTGTGTACACGCAATGGAATTTTTTTTAGCCATAATAAAGAACCAACTCATGTCATTTTCATAAAAATGGATGCAACTAGAGCTAATCATAAGAATAAAGCCAATTTCAGAGCATGTGTTTTTGCTTTTTGCTATTTCTTGGCTTTCTATAGATATATAAAATCATATATTGTGTGCATGAAATGACTGTCCCCAGGAGCAAAGAAGACCAACGAGAGGATAAGGCACTAGAAAGGGGAAAAGTATGGAGAGTATGCGCAGCATTCAGTATATACATACCTATACAAAACATTTAAAAATTAATGTATGTCTCAAAAACCTTCCCGTATGAGCTAAAGTCTTTTTAGTGCTTTTGCCAGAGCTTCTAGGGGATCTAGATAGCATGGGCTTCAAAGACTAGGTGATGCAAGATTGTAGAGTCTTGGAATGTATCTGAGATACACAGACACAGCTTGCCAGCCTAACTGTGGCTTTGAATGTATGAGCAGCTCAGGGCCTCTCAGTCATCCTGGGGTTAGAGGTGAGTACTGGTCCTGAAAGTAGAAGATAAGCAGCAGCATTCGGATGCGCCTGTTGAGGAAGGGCGTGAGTACAGTAGGTGCTTCCAGAAGCAAGGCTGGTTTAGAGAGTCACTAAAAATGGGGCAATGTGATCACTGGAAAGTCTTCGATAATCCTGGCACTCAACGGCAGAGGCAGATGGATCTCGTGAGTTTAAGGCCAGTCTGGTCTACATAGTGAGTTCGAGAACAGCCAGGACTTCATTGTGAGACTGTCTCAGGAAAAAACAAAACCAAAAAAACCTTTGGTATCTCAGGAAACCTTTAGAAGAATCTGACTTATAAAGCATTTGAAAAGTTCATGTAGCCTCCTGGAAGTCATTAGTGATATGTCAGCTAGGATTAATATTTTATTAAAATCCATGAAAAGAGAAAAGAAAAATAAAAACCAGAGTAGAAAGTCTGGGTTTTAATAGGGAATGGGGCTCTACCATAGATTGTTAAGCAGACAAGGAAAACAATGTGTGTGGATGTTTGAGGAAGATCAGCCTCATCATGTCGCCTTGGAGAGGCAGATCTGCTGCTCTGGTCCCTCTCGCAGTCACTCATTCACACATATGCTGTCTACACTGCCAGTAGAACTGTGGTAGTTGTGTGATTGTTTAAGGCAAACAGTGATGATTTGGTCTGTTTAGGAAAACACAAGTCTCGTCCATTAGGTGCTGATAGCTTTTACTTTGTTAAAGGACACTCACTCCTCATCTTTTGCAAACAGAAAGAGAACATTTTTCAAATTTCCCATCTTCCTGTGTCATGTGACCTGGCTGCTCTGTGTCTTCTGAGTCCCACCCAGAAGCAGTTGGCTTTCTGTGGGTGGAAATCATTACATCTGTGCTGAACCTTGGGGTGCTATTCAGACCCATGTGGCCTTTTTAAAGTTAGGCTGCTAAACAGATGTTATGGAGGAAGTTGAATGTATGCCTTCTGTAATCTCTCATCTCTATATTTCAATTCTTTCCTTCAGGGTATAGATCAAAGCCCAAAGCCTCTGATTATTGGCCCAGAGGAAGATTATGACCCAGGTTATTTCAACAATGAGGTAACAGTTTTCTAGTTCACTCCTTTAATTTTCCTCCCTTGCTTTACCCACACTGCCCTTGACTGGAAGCAGTTTGGTTGGCACCAGCTATGAAAGGACCCTATGGGGAAGGAGGCTCAGCTAACGCAGCTGAGCCGGGAAGATAGAGAGCTTAGAAGTAAAGTTTGCTGTTTGTCTCCTGTCTTTATGCCTCCCAGCCACTCTGTTTTCTGCCTTCCAGAGTGACATCATCTTTCAAGATCTTGAAAAACTGAAGTCACATCCAGCTTACTTGGTAGTATTTCTACGTTACATCTTCTCTCAGGCAGACCCCGGCCCCCTGGTAAGTCAGAAGTGTCAGTCTGTTGGAGTCCCACTTGTACTCAACAGAGGAACTCTGATCGCTTTGTCTGATCTCTATGTATCTAGCTTTTAATGTCAGATCCATAGGCAAAGTTGGGCATCTCGAGGACAAAGAAAGAACAGACCCATACTTGTAGCCTGCCGGACAGCAGGATCTAGGCCAGGAAAACTGTTGTTCTCCGTTGATTTAGGAAGTCTTCAGGGTTTTTAAATGAAAGCAGATACAAATTGACCCAGGAGTTGAGAGAATCACCCTTGCAGATTTTCAGTGTTTCTATAAAAACTTCTGGTAGGGCAGAGCACTAAAGAATCTTCCTTCTAAGGCGATACATGAAAGAATACCAGCTTCTGGAAAGCAAAGGTAGGTGGTCTCTTGAGTTCAGGGCTAAACAATGAGACCCTGTCTCAAAAAAAAAAAAAAAAGACATAGGAGAAGAGCGATAAAGTCCAGTGCCTCAAGGTGGTCCACAAAGCCGCCACCCTCTCATTCTTCCAAGCTACATAGAAACGAGGGATGGTGAGAGAGGAGGGCCAGAGTGAACCCAAGGAATAAGTTGTTGATTCTTTCTGGGAATATCACAGTTAGAGGGTAAACCAAGCATTGATTTGCTCAAAGGGAACTCAATGAATACCTGTTTGTTTAGCCCCAAGTGCTAATGTCTCGAGCATTCCTGAAAAATCAGACATCACCAAGAGAAGCAAAATAAAAGTTCTTTAGGAATAACACATAAACACGTGAGGAAGCACCAAGAAACGTTGAGTGTGGAAGGAAACAGTAGAGGAGTAGCCAACCTCATACGTGCTCATGGGAGGGCCTGAGGTAGCTTATGGTTTTCAGCCTCCGAATTGTTGGCATCTCAGAGGGAGAAGTTTTTGCTGTGGGAAGTTGTCCCTTTTTTTTTTTTTTTTTTGGATATTTTCTTTATTAACATTTCAAATGTTATTTCCTTTCTCAGTTCCCCCCCAAAAAAACACCCTATCATATCCTCCCTCCCCCTGCTTCTATGAGGGTGTTCCTCTACTCACCCACCACTCCCACCTCTGTGCCCTTGATTTCCCTACACTGGGGCATCTATCCAGTCTTCATAGGACCAAGGACCTCTCCTCCCACTGATGTATGACAAGGCCATCCTCTGCTACATAGCAGCTGGAGTCATGTGTACTCCTTTGTTGATGGCTTAGTCCCTGGGAGTTCTGAGGGGTCTGGTTGGTTGATACTGTTGTTCTTCTTATGGGATTGTAAACTCCTTCAACTCCTTCAGTCCTTTCTCTAACTCCTCTATTGGGGATCCTGCACTCAATCCAATGGTTGGCTGTGAGCATTTGCCTCTGTATTTGTAAGGCTCTGGCAGGGTCTCTCAGGAGACAGCCATATCAGGTTACTTTCAGCATGCACTTCTTGGCACCCACAATAGTGTCTGGGTTTGGTAACTGTATATGGGATGAATCCCCACATGAGACAGTCTCTGAATGGCCTTTCCTTCAGTCTCTGATCAACACTTTATCTCCATATTTGCTCCTGTGAGTACTTTGTTCTCCTTCTAAGAAGGACCGAAGCACCCACACTTTGGTCTTCCTTCTTATTAAGCTTCATGTGGTCTGTGAGTTGTATCCTGGTTACTTGGAACTTTTGGGCTAATATCCACTTATCAGTGAGTGCATACCATGTGTGTTCTTTTGCGATTGGGTTACCTCACTCAGGATGATATTTTCTAGTTCTATCCATTTGCCTAAGAATTTCATGAATTCATCATTTTTAATAGCTGAATAATACTCCACATTTTCCTCTGTTGAAGGTGTAAGTGTACCACATTTTCCTCTGTTGAAGGACATCCGGGTTCTTTCCAGCTCCTGGCTATTATAAATAAGGCTGCTATGAACATAGTGGAACATGTGTCCTTATTACATGTTGGAGCATCTTCTGGGTATATGTGCCCAGGAGTGGTATAGCTGGATCCTCAGGTAGTACTATGTCCAATTTTCTGAGGAACCACAATACTGATTTCCAGAGTGGTTGTACCAGCTTGCAATCACACCAACAATGAAGGAGTGTTCTCCCTCTTTCTCCACATCCTGGCCAGCATTTGCTGTCATCGGAGTTTTTGATTTTAGCCATTCTGACTGGTGTGAGATGGAATCTCAGGGTTGTTTTGATTTGCATTTCTCTAAGGATGTTGAACATTTCTTTAGGTGCTTCTCGGCCATTCGATATTCCTCAGTTGAAAATTCTTTGTTTAGCACTGTACGCCATCTTTTAATAGGGTTCTTTGTTACTCTGTAGACTTAACTTCTTGAATTCTCTGTATATATTGACTATTAGCCCTCTACCGGATGTAGGATTCACCCAGAAGTTCTTTTATTATTGAAAATAGTTTTCATTATCCTGGGTTTTTTGTTATTCCAAATGAATTTACAAATTGCTCTTTCTAACTCTATAAAGAATTGATTTGGAATTTTGATGGGGATTGCATTGAATCTGTACATTGCTTTCAGCAAGGTGGTCATTTTTACTCTATTAATCCTACCAATGAGCATGGGAAATCTTTCCATCTTCTAAGATCTTTGATTTCTTTCTTCAGAGACTTGAAGTTCTTATCATACCGATCTTTCACTTGCTTGGTTAGAGTCACACCAAGGTATGTAATATTATTTGTGACTGTTGTGAAGGGTGGACTTTCCCTAATTTCTTTCTCAGCCTGTTTATCCTTTGAGTAGAGGAAGGCTACTGATTTATTTGAGTTAATTTTATATCCAGCTACTTTGCTGAAGTTATCAGGTTTAGGAGTTCTCTGGTGGAATTTTTGGGGTCACTTAAGTATACAATCATATCATCTGCAAATAGTGATGTTTTGACTTCTTCCTTTCCAATTTGTATTCCTTTGATCTCCTTTTATTGTCTAATTGCCCTAGCTAGAACTTCAAATACTATGTTGAATAGATAGGGAGAGAGTGGGCAGCCTTGTCTAGTCCCTGATTTTAGTGGGATTGCTTCAAGTTTCTCTCCATTCAGTTTGATGTTGGCTACTGCTTTGCTGTATATTGCTTTTATTATGTTTAGGTATGGGCCTTGAATTTCTGATCTTTCCAAGACTTTTAACATGAAGGGATGCAGAATTTTGTCAAATGCTTTTCAGCATCTAATGAAATGATCATGTGTTGTTTTTTTATTTTGAGTTTGTTTATGTAGTGATTACGTTGATGGATTTATGTATATTGACCCATTCCTGCATCCCTGGGATGAAGCCTACTTGATTGTGGTGAATGATCGTTTTGATGTGTTCTTGGATTTAATTGGCAAGAATTTTTTTTCCCTTGTTCCGGTCAACCCTGCTTGCTCCAGGCTCTGGTCGGCTCTGGTCGGCTCCGGTCGGCTCCAGTCAGCTCCGTTCGGCCCCACTCCTCACTCCAGATGGCCCCGCTCGCTTGCTCGCTCTGGTTGGTCCAGTTGGTCTCTCTGGTCCAAGGATTCGTTTATTATTATTATTATTCATAAGTACGCTGTCAGACGCACCAGAGGAGGGCGTCAGATCTCATTACGGGTGGTGGTAATCCACCATGTGGTTGCTGGGATTTGAACTCATCACCTTCGGAAGAGCAGTCTGGTGCTCTTACCCGCTGAGCCATCTCATCAGCCCGGTTGGCAAGAATTTTATTGAGTATTTTTGCATCAATGTTCAAAAGGGAGATTGGTCTGAAGTTCTTTTTTTTTTTTTTTTTTTTTTTTTGGTTTTGGTTTTTCGAGACAGGGTTTCTCTGTGTAGCCCTGGCTGACCTGGAACTCACTTTCTAGACTGCCTGCCTCTGCCTCCCGAGTGCTGGGATTAAAGGCATACGCCATCACACCTGGCTTGAAGTTCTCTTTCTATGTTTGGGCTTTGTGTGGTTTAGGTATAAGCGTAATTGGGGCTTCATAGAATGAATTGGATAGTATACCTTCTGTTCCTATTTTGTGGAATAACTTGAAGAGTATTGGTATCAGGTCTTCTTTAAAGGTCTGATAGAATTCTCCACTAAACCCATCATGTCCTGAGTTTTTTTTTTTTTTTTTTTTTTTTTGGTTGGGAGACTATTAATGACTGCTTCTGCCGGGCATGGTGGCACATGCCTTTAATCCCAGCACTCGGGAGGCAGAGACAGGCGGATTTCTGAGTTCAAGGCCAGCCTGGTCTACAAAGTGAGTTCCAGGACAGCCAGGGCTATACAGAGAAATCCTGTCTCGAAAAACCAGAAAAAAAAAAATGACTGCTTCTATTTCTTTAGAGGTTATGGGACCGTTTAGAGGTTTATCTGATCCTGTTTTAACTTTGGCACCTTGTATATGTCTAGAAATTTGCCTATTTCTTCCAGATTTTCAAATTTAGTTGAGTATAAACTTTTGATTTTTTTTAATTTTCACGGTTTCCGTTGTTATGTCTCCCTTTTCATTTCTAATTTTATTAATTTGGATACTGTCTCTGTGCTCTCTGGTTAATCTGGCTATGCCCTTTGGTTAGTATGGCTAAGGGTTTGTTGATTTTTGTCAAAGAACCAGCTCCTGGTTTTGTTGATTCTTTGTATAGTTCTTTTTGTTTCTATTTGGTTGATTTCAGCCCTGAGTTTGATTATTTCCTGCTGTCTACTCCTCTTGAGTGTATTTGTTTCTTTTTGTTCTAGAGCTTTCAGGTGTGCTGTCAAGCTGCTAGTATAAGCTCTCTCCAGTTTCTTTTTGGAGGCATTTAGAGCTATGAGTTTTCCTCTTACCACTGCTTTCATTGTGTCCTATAAGTTTTAGTATGATGTGTCTTCATTTTCATTAAATTCTAAAACTTTAATTTCTTTATTTCTTCCTTGACCAAGTTACCATTGATTAGAGCATTGTTCACACCTCTATGTATATGTGGGCTTTCTATTGTTTTTGTTGTTATTGAAGACCAGCCTAAATCCATGGTGATCTGATAGGATTATGGGATTATTTCAATCTTCTTCTATCTGATGAGGCCTGTTTTGTGCCCAGTTATATGGTCAATTTTGGAGAAGGTACCATGAGGTGCTGAGAAGAAAGTATATTCTTTTGCTTTAGGATGAAATATTCTATAAATATCTGTTAGATCCATTTGGTTCATAACTTCTGTTTCACTGTGTCTCTGTTTAGTTTCTGTTTCCATCATCTGTCCATTGCTGAGAGTTGGGTGTTAAAGTATCCCACTATTATTGTGTGGGGTGTGATGTGTGCTTTGAGCTTTAATAAAGTTTCTTTTTTTTTTTTTTTTTTTGGTTTTTCAAGACAGGGTTTCTCTGTGTATTCCTGGCTGTCCTGGAACTCACTCTGTAGACCAGGCTGGCCTCGAACTCGGAAATCCGCCTGCCTCTGCCTCCCGAGTGCTGGGATTAAAGGCGTGCGCCACCACGCCCAGCAAATAAAGTTTCTTTTATCAATGTGGGTGCCCTTGGATTTGAAGCATAGAAGTTCAGAATTGAGAGTTCATCTTGGTAGGTTTTTCCTTTGACCAGTATGAAATGTCCTTCCTTATCCTTTTTGATAACTTTTAGTTGAACACCGATTTTATTTGATATTAGAATGGCTACCCGAGCTTGTTTCTTGGGACCATTTGCTCAGAAAATTGTATTCCAACCTTTTTCTCTGAGGTAGTGTCTGTCTTTGCCACTGAAGTGTGTTTCCTGTATTCAGCAAAATGCTGGGTCTTGTTTATGTATCCAGTCTGTTAGTCTATATCTTTTTATTGGGGAATTGAGTCCATTGATGTTAAAAGATATTAAGGAAAAGTGATTGTTACTCCATGTTATTTTTGTTGTTAGAAGTGGAATTGTTTGTGTGCCTATCTTCTTTTGGGTTTGTTTAAAGTTTACTTTCTTGCTTTTTCTAGGGTGTAGTTCCCTCCTTGTGTTGGTGTTTTCCATTTATTATCCTTTGTAGGGCTGGATTTATGGAAAGATATTGTGTTTGGTTTTGTTGTAGAGTATCTTGGTTTCTCCATGTATGGTAATTGAGAGTTTTGCTGAGTATAGTAGTATGAGCTGTTATTTGTGCTCTCTTAGGGTCTGTATGACATATGCCCAGGATCTTCTAGCTTTCATAGTCTCTGATGAGAAGTTTGGTGTAATTCTGATAGGTCTGCCTTTATATATTGACCTTTTTCCCTTACTGCTTTTAATATTCTTTCTTTATTTAATGCATTTGGTGTTTTGATTATTATGTGATGGGAGGAATTCCTTTTCTGGTCCAGTCTATTTGGAGTTCTATAGGCTTCTGGTATGTTCATGGACATCTCTTTCTTTAGGTTAGGGAAGTTTTCTTCTATAATTTTGTTGAAGATACTACCTGGCCCTTTAAGCTGGGAATCTTCGATCTCTTCTATACCTATTATCCTTAGGTTTGGTCTTCTCATTGTGTCCTGGATTTCCTGGATGTTTTGGGTTAAGAGCTTTTTGCATTTTGCATTTTCTTTGACTGCTGTGTCAGTGTTTTCTAAGGTATCTTCTGCCCCTGAGATTCTTTTCTCTTGTATTCTGTTGGTGATGCTTGCATCTATGACTCCTGATCTCTTTCCTAGGTTTTCTAACTCCAGAGTTGTCTCCCTTTGTGATTTCTTTATTGTTTCTACTTCCATTTTTAGATCCTGGGTGGTTTTGTTCCTTTCCTTCACCTGTTTGATTGTGTTTTCCTGTAATTCTTTAAGGGATTTTTGTGTTTCCCCTTTAAGGACTTACCTGTATTCTCCTGTATTTCTTTAAGGGAGTTAATTTGTCCTTCTTAAAGTCCTCTATCAACATCATAAGAAGTGACTTTAGATCCAAGTCTTGCTTTTCTGGTGTGGTGGTGTATCCAGGACTTGCTATGGGTGGGAGAATTGGATTCTGATGATGCCAAGTAACCTTGGTTCTGTTGCTTATGTTCTTATGCTTGCCTCCCACCATCTGATTATCTATAATGCTCCCTGCCTTGCTATATCTAGCCTGTCCTTCCTGTAATCCTGGTTGAGTCGGAGCTCCTCAGAGTCCAGCTGTCTTTGTGATCCTAGGATTCCGGGATCCTGTGATCCTGGGATTCTGGGTGTGTCAGAGTTCCTGGGAGTGAAGCTGCCTCTGAGACCCTGGGATCCTGGTGTGACCAAGCTCCTGGGATCCTGGTGTGACCAAGCTCCTGGGATCCTGGTGTGACCAAGCTCCTGGGATCCTGGGGTGACCAAGCTCCTGGGATCCTGGGGTGACCAAGCTCCTGGGATCCTGGGGTGACCAAGCTCCTGGGATCCTGGGGTGACCAAGCTCCTGGGATCCTGGGATCTTGTGATGCTGGGTGTGCTAGAGCGCCTGGGAGTGGAGTCTATTCTGGGGACTGTGGGCCTGGCCACCAAGTTTGCGTTCAAGCCCAAGATAAACCAGTGCAGGGGGAGGTTGTCTTAATTTGAAGATATTTACCCACTTCTGGACTCTACCCCTAGATGGCAGTAGGAACCCCACCTAGTAAATATAACAAGTCCGAATGTCTTTAAAGGTTACCAGATGTCCCCATGGTAAAGTCATCCCTGATGAAGGAAGATCCACTGCTCTAACCCAGCTTCTCTCTTGTAGCTTTTTTATTTGTGTTCAGAAGTTTATCAGCAGACAAATCCCAAAGATTCCCGAAGTCTGGGGAAAGACATCTGGAATATTTTCCTAGAGAAAAATGCGGTAAGACCATCATGAGTTAGATTAAAATTCCATAGTCAGTACCACAAGCAGAGTAAAACCAAACAAAATATTAAAGCTAAATAGAGATGGGATTTGTTTTTGTTTTGTTTTGTTTTTATATTTCAAAAATGTGTTCACTAGGCGGGTCCCCACTCATCTTGAATTTAGTGCTGCTTCCTCCTGGAGCAGCTTCCTCCTGTCAGCTCTGCTTTTCTTTCTATGGATGACAGGACACTGGAGCAGCCAGCATCACGGGCATTTTATACCTGTAGGAATCAGGGCTCTGCACCAGGTGCTGCTTCTGGTGTTTCTTCTTCTGGAGAGGGGTGGGGGATAGCTTTTCTGAGAGACATGTTCTCCTGGGTAGGCTGTCAACACCAGAAAGCTATGGGCAAGTTTTTAGGATTCCTGGATTCTGTTCCTGCTTCTCAAAGATTTATCCCCCCTAGAGCTGTAGAGATGGGTCCAGGGCTAAGAGCACATGTTATTCTTCCAGAGGACCCAGGGTTGATTCCCAGCACCCACATGGTGGCTCACAACCTTCTGAAACTCCAGTCCCAGGGGATCCGACAGGCACTCACGTGTTGCACAGGTAGACTCATAGGCAAAACACATAAAATAAGAATATTTTCCTTTCTAATTTAAAGATTTTATATCCTCTGTGACTCTTTAGTTCCACATATAAAATACATACTACCTCTCTTCAGAATATTTAGAAATAGAGCAGTGGTTCTCAACCTGTGAATCAAGACCTCTTTTGGGGTCTAATGACCCTTTTATAGGGATTACTTAAGACACAGATATTTACATTATGATTTGTAACAGTAGTGAAATTACAATTATGAGGGAGCTACAAAACAATTTTATGGTTGGGTCACCACAACTTGAGGAACTGGATTAAAGGATCACAGCATCAGAAAGGCTGAGAGCCACTAAGATGGATGTCCTAATTACTCCCCAAACCTTGTCTCCTTTCTCTCCCTGGTTGAAGAAACAGACCCAAGAATATCAGATAATCTAGATCGGTGAGGCAAGGAGAGTGTGACTTGCTATTCTTCTCTAAAGATGGAGTCGAAAGGGAAGCCCATAGCGCCTGTCTAGGAGGAAGGCGCCTCTCTGCATCTGCACTGGGTTCTCAGGGATGTGTCAGCATCCTGCTGGCCAGAGCATCTGCCTACAGATGACATTTCTTATCATGACTTTATAATCTGATCAGCTAAACTAATTCCAAATGATTTTATTCTTCTCACAGTCGACTACTAGGGCTAATGAAGTTGGGGAAATTTGGTTTTCCTCAATGTTTTGCATTTACTGCCTTCCGTGGGTCTTGAATAAGGAGATTAGAGTTGCCACATACTCTCTGCCATCATTTACAAAATCATACCAACATCCAGCCACATGGCAATAGATTTAAGGACACATGCCCAAGTGACATGCAGGACTAGGTGGCATATATCCAGTTTCCACTGGTAGCAAAGGGAGAAGCCGCAATCCATCAGAAAGCAAAGGTTATCCTCTTGGGAACATTCAAAGGCAAAGGAGAGTCTAGCAGCTAATTTAACACTGGTTCAGTTTTGGAACATGCCATTCTGTAGTCCATGCATCAGAGTAAAAAACTGCTGGGCCACCCTCAGAATGTAGTGTCCACTTGCCTTGTAAACTCATGTGCCTAGAATTCATATCGAAAGTCAGAAGAGATGAAAAGACAAGGGTTGCTATAGCCAGGAGAGGACACGCATGACCAGGCCCTGGGCACCTCACGCTCCCATCCTCTTGGCGACACAGCCTCACTTTTGCCCACTTTCTGTTTTACAGCCACTCAAAGTGAAGATCCCTGAGATGTTGCAGGCTGAAATCGGTAAGTTGCTCGTGGGTCAGGTTGCCTTTTTAGTGCACTCTTGTACTGAACTCTCAGAAAATATCAGAAACAAAGTCCCTGACCCTGGGGAACCTACCTGTACTAGGGGCAGAATCCATAGATGATGAGTTCAAAACACTTGACACTTGGGGACAGGTCTGAATAGATATGTCCTAAGAGCTCACTCTGCCCTGTCACAGAAAGACACTGGAGCAGTTAGGAAAACTGCGTTCATTTCTGCCAACCCCCCATGGGACCCCTGGGCCTGACTTTGTAGGCTTACTTGAAGAAGAGGAAATTAGACTTAACCAAGGATTTCTAAGCAAGGACAGATTGCTGTGGGTAACTTGTAAAATTACAGAGACCAAACCTTATTCCAACCCACTACCAAGTCAGAACCTCTGGACTCTTGACTTGAGAGGACTTTTCAGTTGGTTGGTTGTAGGGGCTTGGGTTTTTGTTTGCTAAAGAGTCGGAGTGAGGACCAGGGAACAGGTGACGATGCTGTTCCTCCCATTTCCAGAGTAAGCCCTGGGTTTGAATCCCAGCACCCATAAGCCAAGGATAGTAGCACACCTTTGTAATCCCAACATTCAGGAAGCAGAGAAAGATAAAAAGTTCAGGATTGTCCTTACCTACATAGCAAGCCAGACTAGGATATATGAGACTGTCTGAAAGAAAGAAAGAAAGAAAGAAAGAAAGAAAGAAAGAAAGAAAGAAAGAAAGAAAGAAAGAGAGAGAGAGAGAAAGAGGGGGAGGGAGAAAGAGGGGGAGGGAGGGAGGGGAAGAGAAAGGAAGAAAAGAAAAGAAAAGAAACTTAAGAAGCTGGCACAGGTAGTGTTTTACAAGCTAGGACTGCATTTGGAAAGAAACAATAAAGGGCAGACACAGGGAAGATAAATCACATGTACACTCAAAGCAGCTTGCTCAAAAACACAAAGAGAAACCTGGCATGGTGGCACAGGCCTTTATTCTCAGCATTCAGGAGGCAGAGGCAGGCAGACCTCTGAGTTCGAGGCCAGCCTAGTCTACATAGTGAGTTCCAGGACAGCCAGGGCTACAATGGTGATACCCTGTCTCAAAAAAAAAAAAAAAAAAAAAGCACACTGTGTGTTGTCAGATGTCAGAACGGAAGGTACACATCACTTGGTTCCATGAAGTATGAATGTCTCTAGTTTCTAGGCCTTTGAAATGGTTTCAAGGTAGTAGAGGGAATAAGTGTACAAGAAGACTGCATGTTGACATCAGCAGACATTTAAGCATATATTCCATGAAAAAGGGCTTCAGCATCTCTTCTCATGGCTCCATCCAGAGAGTCTTTACTTTATTATTGTATCCTTTACTTCAGTAGGAACAGAAGAGTGATTCAGCCTTAAGCCTGACAGCCTGAATTCAATTCGTGGAATCCACTTAAAGGTGGGGAGAGGAGAACCAACTCTACAGAGTTGACCTCTGACCTCCACATGTACACCACGGCACATGCACACACACATACAATAAGTGAAACATTGCTTTCATTAAACAAGAAAAATATATTGCCTGGAAAGAATGCAGGCCTCCACTGCTTTCAGGCTAATGGGCCAAAAACTCAATTTTTCTACCAAGCATCACAGGATGCAAAAACCACTTGAGGTACTTAGCAGAAATTATTTCCTCCTCCTCTTCCTCTTCCTCCTCTTTCCCTCTCCTCTTCCTTCTCCTTCTCAACACCTTTTTATTCTGCCTTCCCTGGTCTCCCACTACAGACCTACGCCTGCGAAACAGTGAGGACCCTCGCAGTGTGCTCTATGAAGCTCAGGAGGCAGTCATGCTGGAGATCCAGGAACAGATCAATGACTATAGGTTTGCGAGCCTCTCTGTTCTCTCTGCAGCTCTGGCAGGTGTATCTGCTGTCCTTTTTCTGGGTACACATCTGTTTGGTGTGTTACGTGTTTCCCTGTTTTATCTCTGTTTTAGATCAAAGCGCACTCTGGGGCTGGGCAGTCTCTATGGTGAAAATGACCTACTAGACCTGGATGGGGACCCTCTTCGAGAGCGCCAAATGGCTGAGAAGCAACTGGCTGCCCTTGGAGATATCTTGTGAGTGTTCAATTTAACTCCTACCTCTGAACTTAACAGACAGATTGGCAGATCTTGTAAGTCTGTTTTCACCAAAAGACAGGAGATCCTGCCAGGCATGGTGGTGCATGCCTTTAATCCCAGCACTCGGGAGGCAGAGGCAGGTGGATTTCTGAGTTCAAGGCCAGCCTGGTCTACAGTGAGTTCCAGGACAGCCAGGGCTATACAGAAAAACCCTGTTTCGAAACCCCCCCCCCAAAAAAAAAAAAGACAGGAGATCCTGCTGCATTTCTTGTGCTGTTCAGAGGTTCAACTTAAAATATCTCTATTTTAAAGTAATGGTAGTTTGTTCTTACAAAATGGGAGCCCTTGTGGGTATTTTGAAAGTTAAATGGGCTTAGTGTGTAAACAGCTTATAAAAGTGTCTGGCCCATAGTAATACCCAAACATTAGTTGCTGCTACCATTTGCCTCTTTACAATAAATTTCTTTGGGTCAGGCTCCAGGTTTCAATTTTTTCCTCCTGATAACTTCATGCTTTAAAACAGAGAACAGAGACTGAATTTGCCACATCCCCTGTTGTACTAGAAAGACATTATTGTCATGATCATCATTTTGCTAGTTGAATCTTTGAGGAAATGGAAACCTCTTAACTCCTGGGCTACAAGGCTCCAGAGCTATGACCAAGAGTCTTGACTCTGACCTTGTATCCCTTCCCATCCCTCCTTTTTCCTCCAAGAAAAGGACTGCCAGCCTCTGCCCAGAGAACAGCCTGTCTAAGTCATCTTTTCTTTCATTACAGGTCCAAATATGAGGAAGATCGGAGGTGAGCAAACCCACAGTGTGGTCCATTTGCAACAGTCAAGGTGGGAAGAAGTAGGGCTGAGCTCGCCTGTGTTTTTCATGGCTGCTGCCCATAAGAAAGCTGGAACATTACAGGACATGAGTCCGTGCAGGTGTAGCCCCCAGATGACTGACTATGACATGCAGGACTTAGGAAGACCAGATCCTTGATGCCTAGGGACCTATGCCTGGTATATGGCTCTACTCCTTTGTGTGACAGGCTGGCCCTCACCTCCTGACTTCTCAGGCCTGCTATGTATCTACCCACAGTACCCCTGAGTCTCCCTCCCAACTTCTTTCCCTGAGGAAAGATTTTACTTCCCAACGAAATGGTAGTGTTAAGAGTCAGTGTGTGACGGCAGCACCAGTAGAAAGCACACACCTCCTTTCTTGGCACTTTTTTCTATGTAATTCCTACATATTAGCCTTATTATTTCTTATCAGCTTAAAATGGGTCTACATTCCCTGCCTATACTGCTTTGTAAGGGAAGAGCCAGGCCATGAAGCCAAGGAAGCAGATAATGTGTCTGCTGAATTACAGGCCAAATATACTTTAAGCACAGAGCTCTGGGTAGTTTCCTTTGTTGTGGCAATTAGAAATACCTTGATAGCCCTTTGCTCTCTTTTTTTTCCATGTTCTCAAAGATGGGGGAGGGTGAAGGCCCCAGGCCTACTTTAAACTCCCATGTGTGTGTATGTCTGAGGATATTGGCTACAGACTTAGCACATCCTCCAGGCCTTATGTCTGGGGGACTTTGTGTTCCCATCCACTGACAATCATCCCTTCATGGGGAGGGAATGCTACTTAGAGTTCTCTTGGGATCAGTGCAGAGCTGGGCCAGCTCTTGACTGCAGTTGATCATCCAGACTTCACTTTGAATATGTAAGCTCATAACTGCCCTTTCTTCTCCATGGGATGGCTATACAGAGATTGTCTGCAGACAATCTCCTGCAGAGTTCTGTCCCTCAGCCTTCTGTTAAGAACCATGACTTGACCTTTCTGGTTTGCCACGTTCCTGTCTTACAGTGCTCCCATGGACTTCGCTGTTAATACCTACATGAACCACACTGGGATCCGTCTTCGGGAGTCTCGGCCTTCCAGCACAGCAGAAAAGACCCAGTCTGCCCCCGACAAGGACAAGTGGCTGCCCTTCTTCCCTAAGACCAAGAAGGTAACAACTGCCCACAGCCTAGCTGTCCGGAGCAGTGCTCTGTGCTGAGACAGACCAGGAAAGCCATTTCACAGCCTTCCAGCCACATCCCTTTTCTCCAAACCTGACCACAGGTGAAATAGGCTATAAGCCTGAGTCAGCTCTCTAGTGGTTTGCTAGGACCAGTCTTGGGAACAAGGGAAGAGTGATTAGCAGTCTCATGTCTGAGTGTTAGAACCACCTCCTCACTAATGTCTCCTATCTCAGCAGAGCAGCAATTCCAAGAAAGAAAAAGACGCCTTGGAGGACAAGAAGCGAAACCCCATCCTCAGATACATTGGGAAGCCCAAGAGCTCTTCTCAGAGCAGTGAGTATTTTAGAAAGCAAAATCCTTGGCCATTCTTTGGTAGAAAACTCAGCCCCTTCACCATCCCAGCAAGTAGAGGGGCTTCCTGTGTTTCTGGGAGCCAAGGCCCAAACTCTGGAGACTGGCTTGCTCTTAATACTGCTGCTCTCTCCCCCTGCCACATCTAGTGCAATCTCATTGAGGTAAGGTGAATGTTTCAGAGCCCAGGGGCCATGCTTACCCGTGGGTATTAGTCTAGAACTTCAGAAGCAGTCAGAGCCACTGAATAGTTCTGTGGAAGAACTTCTGTCTTGGAAAGACTGCCCTTTGGTCTCTAGTTCCCCTTCATCTTCATCCCTGGGATTTATGTACACTGCTGTGGTTTTGTGTTTTGGATCCTTGATGAGGGTTTTAAATGACTGTTAAGTAGAATTGGGAGGGACAGGACAAGCTCCATGACACTATTGGTAACTTATGCACTAATGAGCCTTCCTACCAGCTGAGTGTCATATGTCTAGAAACTGTCAGTATGTTCAGTCCTGAGTTTCAGTGAGAATCGCCTTCATAGACCTTGGTGACACTGGGGTAGGGGGGAAGGGACTCCTGCATCTACTTTGGTAGGTGACACTAGGGGTAAGGGACTCCTGCATCAACTTTGGTTTTGTCACCACCTTTTCATTTTCCAGCTTGATAGGATTTTTTTTTTTTGACTCTTGCAACATTAATTGACTTTTCATGGTTTACTTTTGTTTTTGTTTGTTTTTCTTTTAGCATTTCATATTCCCTTGTCCCCTGTGGAAGGTAAAAGGACCATTTTCTTCTGTTTTATTTTCTCATTAGAATCAATTTTCCACCTCCAGAATTTTGCTGTCCTTTCCATCTGGTCCTATTTGGTCCCTTGTTGCTTCTTTGTTTTCTTCCCTCCATCTCTCTTATGTATTCCTCCTTTCTGCTACTGCTTCTCTGTAACACAGACTGCTGGCGTCCCTCTTGTGCACTGTTAGCTGCCAGACCTTGTTACCTTACCTGGTTTCTGAGGGATGGGAACCCCTTTCCCAGAGGCGGGCCTTCCATGAGGTTCTGACAGAGACCAGCCTTCTTGGCTGCAGCTTTCCTGGGGCCCTAGCCTTTACTGTTTAGATTATATTAGCTTGTCACTGTAACACAATATTGAGATAAGCAACTTAAAAAGAGGAAGTGTTTATTGGAGGCTAATAGTTTCAAAAGTCTCAGTCCCTAATCACTTGGTCCATTGCTTTGTGGCATGTGGAAAGGAAATCTGTAACTCATGAAACAAGAAGAGAAGCTGCTGAGAGGTCCAGGTGTCCTTTCCAAGGGCACACATGCCCTTGTGACCTCTTTCTTGTAGGTAGACCTCACACTTCTAAAACACTCACCACTTCCCGGTCACCCCATTAGCTGCAACCTAGCCATCAGCATGCAAGCTTTTAGGGGGCTGTGTATATGAAGCAGACCCTCCTAGGCCGCAGTGTGTGCTGCAGGGGGAGAAGCAAGAATGGCCAGCTTTCATTCCGTGAAATAACAATCAGCTTAAGGTCTTTTTAACTAAGTTACCAGTTGCTAATGATTTTTCTTTTATTTATAGTCTCTTTTCCTGCTTAGACTCCTCAGTGTAATACAGGAGGATATTCAGTTGGAAGCCAGGCTGGCCTACTTAGTTGAGTCAATAAAGTACTTGCCCCAAAACCTAAGAGCTTGAGTCTGCTCCTCATCGGAAAGCTCAGTATGTGGACCTGGACAGAGGCTCAGTGGCTGAGAGTGCTGACTGTTCTGTAACTCCAGTCCCAAGGCATCTGAGATCCTCTCTAGGCTTCACTGGCACCAGGCACAAAAGTGCTACACAGATAAACATGCAGGCAGAGCACACATGCACAGTAAATAAATAAACTGAAAGGAAAAAAAGACAGCTATAGTGGTATGCATGTGGAATCGCCGCAGTGAGGAGCAGTTGGAGGTAGGTAGATCCCTGGGGCTCACTTATCAGCCTCCTTACTGAATAGACCAACTCTGCATCAGTGAGACCCTGTTGGGGGGTGGGAAAAGGTGGTCATTTCCCCAGGAATAGCATTTGAAGGTTAGGTTATACACACACAAACACACATATTCATTCATTCTCTCTCTCTCTCTCTCTCTCTCTCTCTCTCTCTCTCTCTCTCTCTCTCTCTCTCTCCCTCTCTCTCTCTCTCTCTCCCTTCTCACATACACTTCAGGAACAATGATTGATACATGGCTATGGAGATGGCTCAGCAGAGCACATAACACATTAACCCATAAGAAACTTAGCCTACATCAAAACGTCATCATGTGTGTATAATTCAAATTATACATGGTGGCATACTCCTATAACCCTAGAACTTGGGAAGTAGAGACAGGAAGATTAGGGAATCAAGGTCAGCCTCCGCTACATAGCCTGGGCTACATGAGACACTGTCTCAAAAGTAAAGTACAAAAAAATGATTAATGCCTTCTAGGTTCTACAGTCATCTGTACATGTAGAAAAAGAACAATGGACTAGAGTCAGGAAATTCCATTGCTAGAATTCATTTTATGTAAAAATGGCAATTTTAAAATAATGCCTTGGAATTATTTTGTTACTGACATCCCATGCTATCCTAAGCCATAGAAATAATTCTTGAAACAACAACAACAACATAAAGGTAACAAAAGAATAGCCTGGAAACCCAGGCCCTTCATTGGAACCAAACTGCTCTACTGTGAGCTGCTACAGTCCCAGCCTCAGGCTCCTCAGAGCACCTGCCCCGGCCAGGAAAGTGGGAGGCGAGAGCAGGTTGTAAGAAGCCGAGCAGCTTCTCTGGAGCTTGCTTTCTGTCAGCTTGAGACTGAACAAGAGTGTACAAGGTGGAGTGAGGCTGCTAAGCCCAGCAGAGTGTCCACATCATCTCTGTTTTCAAGATTTTTATTATCATTATTATTATTATTATTATTATTTCTAATTGTGTGGGGGGGTATATGCACATGAGTGCAGGTGCTCACAGAGGCCAGAGGAGTTGGATCCCCTGGAGCTGAAGATGCAGGCAACTGTGAGCTGTATGATGTGGTTGCCGGCAATTGAAGTCTGTTCCTCTGGAGGGGCAGTACACACTCTTACCCTGATGTGCCTCCCTAGCCCTGTTCCCCGTCCACATGCTCCGTAATTCACATTTTATTGCTCTGATTGCTTGATTTGATTTGGACTTGTAAAATTTCTAGGACATCAGATTAGTGTCTATCTACATCTGAGGATCAAACATCCACTGTTAGGAAGGCTCAATTGGCTCTTGGACTCACCTGTGTGTTGGAGGGCTGTAGAAGTCAAAGATTGACCTCGAGTGTCAGTCCTCATGAGACAGCCACCTTGTTTTTTTATGATGGTCTCTTGCTAGGAACTGGGGCTCCCCAGTCTGCTAGGCTAGCTGTCTCCATCCTCCTACCACTGGAGTTACCAGCGCTTGCCACCACACTGGTGTTTTATGTGCATGTGAGGGATTCCACTCTGGTCCTCACGTTGATGCACCAAGCACTTCACTGACTGAGCTATCATCCTGAGCCCCACTGTCACTTGTACTTAGTTCTGTCATCACTCAAAGTAGAGAAGAGGGAGTAAAGTCTATGGTGAAGCTGCTGGGATTAAAAGTATGTCCCCTTGTTACTCAGCACACCAGATCTCGGGGCTGTGGCAGCTTTTTGCCATAGCCACACCCTACACAGAACATACCTAGATGTTTTTCTGACAGCCCAATGTAGACTGTGCCTCATGCTGTCAGGTATAGAATATTTCTAGATTCTTGCATCACCACCCAGATGAGTCCATTGTGGGTGCACAGTAGACCATCAAGTCTTTAGTAGCCCCCAAGCCAGCTCCTCATTCAGTCTAGGAAGGATCCTAAATTCCAAAAGCAGTGATAGCAACAGCCCCTAATAACAGATACCCAGCCGCTCACTTGTCTGTCTCAAGGATAGAGTTGTAGATATAGGAAGATTAGACAAATATTTTTGTTCTCTCAGGCTTGGGAGTTTTCCTGTGAAGATCAGATTTTTGCAACCAGGAGATCAGTCTTGTTATCAGGTCCTTGGGTACCTCTGCTGCCTCCTCTGCCCTCTACCCGAGCCCTGCTCTAACCTCAGTTCTGACTTGAAAATGGACTCTTCATCTCCACTCTGTAGGGTTCCCAGGCATCATGTCTGGGTTTCTCCTCCTGTCTGCCTCTTCTGTCCTTGAAACAAAACTAGCTCCTAAAGGTGTTAGTTTGCTGGAAGAGCTAGAGTTTAAATACCAGAGAGTAATGTGTTGCCTCTGTTCTAAGAGATCACCTCTTACTGATTTTTTAATAATGGAGCTCAAAGCTGGCCAGAGGAATGGGATGGGGAGTTGTGGGGTGGAGAGTGGGGGCGGGGGGTGAGTTCTTAAAGTGATAGACATTTTTAAAGGACCTGAGATTTGCAACATGGACAGATTCCATATAGGTGTGGTTTGGTCTTCCTGGCTTTCTTCTTTCTTTCTTTCTTTCTTTCTTTCTTTCTTTCTTTCTTTCTTTCTTTCTTTCTTTCTTTAACTTGCCATGTGACTTAAGAAAAGTTAATATGAAGAATTATGGTAGAATATGAAGGTTGCAAACACTCTCATTTTGTACATGAGAAAAAAGGATACCTAGAAAGGGAGAGTGTCCCGCCTAGGACCACACAGTGTAATCCGAGCAGAGTGAGGACTAGGTCACGTGCCTGTCTTCTGGTCCCATGCTGTTCTCATCTGTGCTTGTTCATTGCTCTGTCTTGTGGGCTACAGGGGAGTCAGGGTCCTGGAACAGAAAGCATAGTACCCTTCGTTTTCTTTTTGCCTGCAGTTAAGCCAGGCAATGTGAGGAACATCATTCAGCACTTTGAGAACAGCCATCAGTATGATGTCCCAGAGCCGGGGACACAGCGACTCTCAACAGGAAGCTTTCCTGAGGACCTGCTGGAGAGTGACAGGTAGCTGTAGCTGGATGGGGCCCACCAGCTGCCCAGCATGGGGCATGGGCAGGCTTCATCACTAGGGTTTAATTCAGCTGCCTTGCTCCTCTCCACTAGACTGTGAGGTCCACCATAGGGCCTGCTCACCCTGTGTAATGTTGGGAATTAGGTCAGTGGAAGACCATGTAGAGGAATAGCCTTCAGGTTGATCCTCCAACTACTGAGCAATTCCATCCTCAGATGGAGTTAGATTATATAACCCAGCAGCTACTCAGAAAGCACTAGGTGATGTGGAGAAATCAGGGAAGTCCTGGAAAGGCTAAAGAAAGTCTTTGCCTCTTAAGAAAACTTAAGCTAGGTCAGTGTGATGGGCACACCTTTAATCCCAGCACTAGGGAGACAGAGACAGCCGATCTCTGTGAGTTCTAGGCCAGCCTGGTCTACTTATAGAGATCTTGTCTCTGAAAATAATAATAAGTTATAAAAATGATTAGAAAGGAGTTTCTGCAGATACTTTCAAAGACAACTACTGGGAATAAGTCACCCATTTCAGCAGACCATAGAGTCAGTTGGTTTAAGACAGATTGTTCTTCCCTTTAGGGAGAAAAGGGGGGGGGGGCACATGTGGTGACACATGTCTGTAATCTTAACACTCCAGAAACAGACAGGAGGATCACTGAGAGTTCAATGCCAGCCTAGCTACAAAGTCGGACCCTGTCTCAGAAAGGGTTGAGAAGGAGTGGGGACTGTGCTATCTTAATTTCTGCTTCTCCATCAAGTATCAGGTGCTAAAGAGGATGTCTGTCTGGTTTTAATATACTCTAAGATTTACTTGTTCCTGACTGGCATGACAACAGTCAGGTTGTGGCTACAACCAACTTTAGATAAAGATTGCCTGTCGTCAGAAATCTGCACAGACTCCTCAAGTCACCCTTGAGGTACCGTGCTGCAGCCTTTGTATAGGAATATAATCCTGTTATAAAATCTAATCTGAAAGCCACTGAGGAATAGCAGTAGGCAGAAGCAAGTCTACAGGGAGCAGTGTAGATACTCTAGCCATTTTGCCTTTGAAATAACTATTGACTCTAAGTCAGATGTTCTTCTTTCTGCTCTGCATTAGGCCTTCATAAACTTAGCACACGTCAAAGGATTTGACAAAGATTATTATTTTATTAATTTTATGTATATGAGTGTTATATCTGCATGAACACCTACATGCCGGAAGAGGGCATCAGATCCCAATATAGATGGTTGTGAGCCATCACATGGTTGCTGGGAATTGAACTCAGAAGCTCTGGAAGAGCAAACAGTGCTCCTAATGGCTTAGCCATCTCTTCAGCCCCCAAGGATTTGACAAAGATTAAAAGTTGTACTATCAAGGTTTCAATTACCTAATATTTGTAGGTAAATAAATCATATAATTGCTGTGACAGGTATAATAATTTAAATATGTCATATTTTTTAACTTTGGAAGACAGTGTCAATACCTTGAGAAAATATTTGAAACCGCTTACAGACTGTACTCTTGGCCTTGCTGGATAAATATGTTCTTTCTAAGCAGTCACCAGAATCCTAAAGCTATTCTAAGCAGAAGCCTTTGGATTTTGTTGTAAACTCCTTGGCAGTCTTGGAGAAGAGCAGCACTTGGAGGTAGTTTGTCCTGCTGTAGATGCTCAGCAGGTATTGAATGCCGAGGCTGCTTCTAGGAAGACAAAGCTTTGCAGCCCTCTAGCCCCACTGAGGGGTTTGCAGTGCTGACTGCAGACACAGGAAGCTGTGTGGGTTAGCCTGGGTTGGAATTGTCCTTACAAGTTTCTGAGGAGTAAGTTTAGTAGGGCATCAGTTGTCAAGCAAACACTGAGGACAAATTCAGGCCCTCGGGAGATGAGCCCCACGTTGAATCTCTGGCTTTTTAGAGAATATAAATGAAGAGTCAAGGCACTTGGCTCTCCACTTCCGCAGCCAGCTTTACTGTTGAGAGCTCTCCAAACATCCCAAGGCCCTCTGTAGTTCCAGACACAGAACAGGATGTAGATGACTAACAATGGTAACAATGGTAATAATGCCAGCAAAGGGCCAGCCCAGCAGGCCTGAGGCATCCAGGGCATCTGAGGGTCAGAGGTGCCAGCTGTGGTGAGACTGATGCAGGACTCAACAGAAAGCAGTTCTCAATTGTCTACCTCTCACCAAGCCCCACGGACAGCCAGGATTGAATCTCTGCCTGTCTGTAACCAGACCCTGGAAGTGTTCTCCCCAGCCATTCCTCCTTGGAATGGAAATTGCAGCTTAGGAAGGGTGCTTTCAGTAGGAAAATAAATCTACATCACAGCTAGAGGGTGAGAATAGTGCAGCAGGTAACATCTTCTGACAGATAGCCTGGAAATTGTGGAGCCAAGGTATGAGAGCCGTTACTCTTTCTCCCTCAAAAAAGGATCTTGTCAAGGAAAGATCCACCTTAGAGTCAGGGAAGAGAGCAGCTTGACAGGCAGGTGTACTGGCCATGGGATGGCCTCCTGGGCAGGGGGGTTAGATGAACCTGTGGTTCCTGATGAACCATCATCTAAGATATCATGGTGTCTTAGACATCTGGGCATACCACAAAGCTGATTCTCTTAGCCCCTGACTTCATCTTTCTGAGAGCTCAAAGTAAAGAGAGAGGAAACTATTCAACAAGTTCACTGGGGAGAGCAAAGTGTCTGTAGAGCAGCCAGAATAGCTTGTCATTGTCTGGCTTCTGGACCTTCATGTTTGGGCCTCTGGTATTGAGGTGCCCTTGAAGTGGGGTAACAAGTAAAAGCTAGCCACACTGTCAAATCTCAAAATTTTCTGTCCCTCTCTGACAGTTCACGCTCAGAGATTCGCCTTGGCCGCTCTGAGAGCCTCAAGGGCCGGGAGGAGATGAAGCGATCCCGGAAGGCAGAAAATGTGCCCCGGTCTCGAAGTGATGTTGACATGGATGCTGCTGCTGAGGCTACTCGCCTTCATCAGTCAGCCTCATCTTCTGCCTCCAGCCTCTCTACCAGGTGCATGCCGGCGTCCAGTGACTAAACCCATTGCTATTTGTGTGATAACAATGCATTAAGAGTTGGCGTTTTCTCCTCAGGTCTCTTGAGAACCCAACCCCTCCCTTCACCCCCAAAATGGGCCGCAGGTGAGTGGTGAGCACTGTAGTGCTTCTGTTTGATATCTCTGTGGCACACCTGTGTTTAGCCACCTTTCCCACATCTAGAGCTGGCCAGATATGGTCATTCCTCATGGGCCTGGGAAAGTGATGGACAGTCTTGACTGTAAGTTACCTACAAGTGAAGGCAGCCTCTCCATTTTCCACAGGAGCATTGAGTCCCCCAATCTGGGGTTCTGTACAGATGTCATCCTTCCCCACCTCCTTGAGGATGATCTGGGCCAACTGTCTGACCTGGAGCCAGAGCCAGAGGTCCAAAACTGGCAGCATACAGTAGGCAAGGATGTAGTGGCAAACTTGACCCAGAGGGAAATTGACCGGCAAGAGGTCATCAATGGTGAGAACCTGCCTTGTCCCCTTCCTCTCCACTCATGCTTATGTGGGGGAAAGGGAGGAGGAGAGATTTCCCAAGGTCACCTCACTTCTAATCTTAGCCCAAGGGTAGAAAAATCAGCACTCTACTTCCCCAAAAAGTAGCATGGTGTGGGAGTCAGGTAGTGACTTGCTGATCTATTCTTTCCCCTGCCTCTCCTTGTCACAACCCCTGCTCAGAGCTCTTTGTGACAGAAGCATCCCACCTGCGCACGCTACGAGTCCTGGACCTCATCTTCTACCAGCGCATGAAGAAGGAGAACCTAATGCCACGGGAAGAGCTGGCAAGGCTCTTCCCTAATCTGCCTGAACTCATAGAGATTCACAGTAAGGAGCCTGAGTCTCTCTAGACTCCTCATGCCACCCACCCCATCCCACATGTAGATCCCCCTGAGTAAATAGGGTTTCTACTGCTGTGATGAAACACCATGATCTAAAAGCAAGTTTCAGAGGAAAGAATTTGTCTTACTCTTCCATATAACTGTTTATCATCATAGGAACACAAACAGGGCAGGAACTTAGAGGCAGGAGTTGATGCAGAGGTTATAGAGGGGTGCTGCTTACTGACTTGCTCCCTATGGCTTGCTCAGCCTGCTTTCTTATAGAACCCAGAACCACTGGTCCAGGGATGGAACCACCCACAGTGAGCTGGGCCTTTCCCCATCCGTCACTAATTAGGGAGATATCCTTTAGCCAGATCTTAGGGAGGCATTTTCTCAGCTAAGGATCCCTCTTTCAGATGACTCTAGTTTGTATGCCAGGTTGACATAAGACTATCCAGCATACCCTACTACTCCTGCTGGGAGAAGCTGATGGATAGCTTGAAACTAATCCTCCAGAACCCCCAAAATAAAGGTTTCCAGACTTTTCCATGGATTACTGTCAAAATGCCTTTCCTTCTGGTAACAAGGTACCTAGCAGTATAGCTCAACCCTAGCATTCCTGTTTCCACAGATTCCTGGTGTGAAGCCATGAAGAAGCTCCGGGAGGAGGGCCCCATTATCAGAGACATCAGTGACCTCATGCTGGCTCGGGTATGGCAACGAGGAGACTAGAGGAAGCAAGATCTCTTTACCTACTCAAGACTCAGGAATTTCACAGGGGGAGGGGGAAGGAGTAGTTAAAGGAAGGGAATGCTACTCTCTAGCAGGAGTGTGATACCTGGACCATATCCGTTCTGCCTCTTCAGTTTGATGGTCCTGCCCGAGAAGAACTCCAGCAAGTAGCTGCACAATTCTGTTCCTATCAGTCAGTAGCCCTAGAGCTAATCAGGACTAAGCAACGCAAGGAAAGTCGGTTCCAGCTCTTCATGCAGGTATCTTGGGCAGTGTCTTGACGCTCCCTCATCTCTGTCATGCTAACCAAAGATCTTTTGACCTCCTCTTCTGGCCCCTAACCTCATCCCTTCTCTACTGAGGAGGGCACCTAGCTGTGCCCCATTTACCCACATCACCCAGCACCAAAACTAAATCATTATGTCTAGGGCAGAGGTGCCTTTGGTTGATAATTACTCTGCATTGCAGGCAAAAGGCCTGTTTTGCCTACTAGAACTAGTGTGCACTTTTCTCTAGAATTGGAATGATACTGCCCTTCTGTTTTGACCATCTCTTCCTAGCATGTCAATCCCTTCCTAAATGTTGAAGGAGAAAACTGCCACCATTTCCAGGGGACCCACGTAGGGTTAGGACTTATGTAACGTTTTCATAGCCATCTTAACCCTGAGCCCTGAAGACAGCTCCCAGCCACCAGTTGGCACCTCTTCTCTGCTGCTTGCTCTTTAGGAAGCTGAAAGCCACCCCCAATGCCGGCGTCTGCAGCTCCGAGACCTGATCATCTCTGAGATGCAGCGGCTCACCAAGTACCCACTGCTGCTGGAGAACATCATCAAGCACACAGAGGGTAGGCCAGGGGGGCCTGGGCCTGGTGACCGCTAGGGTCAAGCACACAGAGGGTAGTCCAGGGGCCTGGGCCTGGTGACCGCTAGGGTCAAGCACACAGAGGGTAGGCCAGGGGCCTGGGCCTGGTGACCGCTAGGGTCAAGCACACAGAGGGTAGGCCAGGGGCCTGGGCCTGGTGACCGCTAGGGTCAAGCACACAGAGGGTAGGCCAGGGAGGCCTGGGCCTGGTGACCGCTAGGATCAAGCACACAGAGGGTAGGCCAGGGGGGGCCTGGGCCTGGTGACCGCTAGGGTCAAGCACACAGAGGGTAGGCCAGGGAGGCCTGGGCCTGGTGACCGCTAGGGTCAAGCACACAGAGGGTAGGCCAGGGGCCTGGGCCTGGTGACCGCTAGGGTCAAGCACACAGAGGGTAGGCCAGGGGCCTGGGCCTGGTGACCGCTAGGGTCAAGCACACAGAGGGTAGGCCAGGGGGGCCTTGGCCTGGTGACCGCTAGGGTCAAGCACACAGAGGATAGGCCAGGGGCCTGGGCCTGGTGACCGCTAGGGTCCTTGTTTTGTCACAGTCTTGTGATCTTAAGTGTCTTCTTCCTCATCCTGGTACAGTGAGTCTCAGAATGATTGTAAATGTGGTTTAGAGATACAAAATGCTACAAGGCCACGGACGGTTTGTAGGGCCTTTATACAAATCAGGAAGTGTGGACCCACAGGCTGGCCCATCAGGGCAAATATGAGTTCCTCCCAGGGCTTTGCTGAGTTTTAGCACCCATTCATACGTCTGCTGGATGCCTCTGTAGTGTGCAAATGCCATAACCAGGGACTAGCAAGATGAATATAGGGGAAAGGGAGGACCAAGTTTTCCTCTGACCTCCACACACACACTGATAGTAAATTAGCAGATTGTAAACCATATATATATATATATATATATATATATATATATCACTAGAGAGTGCACTTTGCATCGCAGAAGCACCAACCACTACACATCCCTCCATTTGGTAGGTGGCACATCTGAGCATGAGAAGCTCTGCCGCGCCAGGGACCAATGCCGAGAGATTCTCAAGTTTGTGAATGAAGCAGTGAAGCAGACAGAGAACCGTCACCGCTTAGAAGGGTACCAGAAACGCCTGGATGCCACTGCTCTAGAGCGGGCCAGCAACCCCTTGGCAGCAGAGTTCAAGGTAGGAGGTAGAGGCTGCAACACTAGAGCCCCTCACGTGCATCCTTCTTGGGTTCCCTTAGGAGCAGAACTCAAGTCAGGGCCCAGGGAGTCTTAGAAGTAAGAGATAGGCACTGCCTGTCGCCATGCCCTGGGAGACACACCCTATTGATGTCACTCATCCCTAGGTAGACAAGAACAGGCAGCCTCAGTAAGTACACACTAGATGATGGAACTCTGCCTTGGAAGAACAGAACTGGGGAGGGCTTGAGGTAACAGGGAGGTCATAGAGAGGGAGTGGAGCTGAAGAGGGCAGAAAAGGCAGTACATCTCCTTGGGAGCTTAGATGATTCGGTGGGCCAAGTGGGAAACCCAAGTCAAAGCTATTGGTATATCCCCAGAGCATAACACATAGGGCTTCATAGCACCCTTTACTTCTCTCCATCCCCCACAAGAGCTTAAAGGTAACAGTTGTTTCCTACCCACTCATTCCCAGCACCTGAGCATAATGTCCATGCACCATGGTTTCTTAAACACTAGTTGAGTGAATGGAGTGGTGTTGTCTCCTTAACAGAGCCTGGATCTTACAACGAGGAAGATGATCCACGAGGGGCCTCTGACCTGGAGGATCAGCAAAGATAAGACCCTGGGTATGTGCAAGGAACTGGAAGTGAGAGGGAACCTGTGGTAAGTGTGCCGCTCTGATAGGGCAGTGGGAAGCTGAGGAGGCATACACAGTGCAACTAAAAAGTCAGCGTAGGACTCCTTGAGACAGAGCTGGAGTTACTGTATTCCTCTTGGGCATGGGCACCAAGCCACTGGGCCCCGGCTGCTGATGAGGGGTGAGCGAGCTCAGGGATTGTCTTAATTCTCAGACCTCCAGGTGCTGTTACTCGAGGACCTGGTAGTGCTGCTGCAGAGACAAGAGGAGAGGCTGCTGCTCAAGTGCCACAGCAAGACAGCCGTGGGCTCCTCAGACAGCAAGCAGACCTTCAGCCCTGTGCTAAAGCTCAATGCCGTGCTCATCCGCTCTGTGGCCACAGGTACCCGTGCGGAGACGAGCCGGCAGGCCTGGGGCATGTGCTGGGTGATGGAGGCCCATACTGGGGCTTTACTGGGTGTTTCCTCCTGTGTTCCTGTCTTGACCCAGTCGAAGCAGGAAGATTTGGTCCAAGATGGGCAGGCTAACGGGTGGATAATGGACCAAGATGAAGGTGCACAAGCTTAAATGGGGTTGAAGGACACTGATGGATGGGATGGGTGCACTGGCAGGGGCTGAGGATATCAAAGCAAGGTTCAGAGGACTTGGAGTAGATGTAAGGAACGGGACAGGTCTTGTTACCAGGGTGCCTGAAACAGAGCAATTTCAGAAGCAAGCACACCTACAACACAGAGCCAAGTCCAGGGATTTGAGATGACAGTGCCAAGTATGATGTGACAAGAAAGGGTAGGATCCCACCCTCCCTGGGATCACCCTCATCTAGGACACCTGACCTCAAGCAGCTCAAAGGGATGGGGTAGACATGAGAAGATTGGCTAAGCCCCAAGCACTGTGTGCACATCAGCCCTCAGCAAAGCAGGGGAGAAGAATGACCCTGACAAATGTCACTGGGGGACCCAAAATTGCCTACGTCTTTTGTTGGTGGATCACAATTGATTCTGATGACCTATGTCTATCTCAGTGTTTTCTTCAGGTTAGGGACCATGTCTGTTGTACCCAGTGCACACTGTCTGGCTTTCTTTCTTTACCCAGATAAACGAGCCTTCTTCATCATCTGCACCTCCGAGCTGGGCCCTCCCCAGATCTATGAGCTGGTTGCATTGACATCATCAGACAAGAATATGTGAGAATTGATTGTGGGGTCCCCTGGGAACCATAGTAGTGTATAGAAGGATTTGAGCAGTGAGGCCGAGGCTGGGCCCAGAGCAACTCCTGGATGGAAGGCTAGGAAGAGAAGGCAGAAGCAACGTAGACGGAGCAGCAGAGGCCGCCACCCCGGGACATAACCAGACTCTGGGACGAGCATACTAAGTCCATGTATGATTCAGGCCCTGTCTCTTCCCAGGCTGTCTGTCTACCCTATGTTCTCAACACTGGCTGCCAGAGGTGGCATGACACAGTGGGCAGAGACAGATTAAGTCAGACAGTTTCTTCCCCTTGGGGTTTTCAGGTACATGGTGTTGTCTGAGGGAGAACTATATACAGAGAA
Source organism: Mus minutoides (assembly GCA_902729485.2). Taxonomy (NCBI): domain Eukaryota; kingdom Metazoa; phylum Chordata; class Mammalia; order Rodentia; family Muridae; genus Mus; species Mus minutoides. The sequence goes on along the minus strand of LR753403.1, from coordinate 689,647 downwards.
TATAACCTAGTGCAAAGTATATAAGGTCTATGTTTGCATATATTATACTAATATATTAGTATATAGAGTATAGCTTAGGAAAGTATCAGTATCTAGTAATTGGTAGGTATGAGTCATGCAAACCCAGGGAAACAGCCAGTGAGAAATGTTGATGGAGGTAGAGGCCTGCCTAGCATGGGCTCCTTGAGATGGAGTGCAGAAAGGGCTTCTAAGGTTTGGCAGTGGGGTCCACAGAGAACACAGGTATGCCTGGCCTTGTCCTCACCACTAGTCCTGTGTTTGTGCCGAGCAACAGATGGATGGAGCTCTTAGAAGAGGCCGTGCAGAATGCCACCAACCACCCTGGAGCTGCCCCGGTACTCATCCATCCCTCCCCACCAGGATCCCAGGAGCCGGCCTACCAGGGCTCCACCTCCAGCAGGTGTGGTGCTGAACCCTCCAGTTCCCAGCACTGTTCCCCCACCCCAATCCAACCTGCCTGTTTCCTGATGCTCCTCGGCCTCTCATCCTCATCCCTAGGGTAGACAGCCTCCCCAGGCAAAGGCATCTGGGAAACAGTATCTCTGAGAGCCAAATAGAGGAACATGCCTCTGCTGTCTACCTGCTGTTCTCCCTGCACTCCCTGACCACCTCTCATGGATACAATGCAGACTGCCTCTAAAGTAGGGTTGAGGTATAGAGTACAGCTAGAAAAGCGAGGCCAATGTTCATCTTCTGCATTGCCATTCTGCACAGCCCAGTCAGGTGGTGGGGCCCAGCACCTTCTCCCTTACACCCTGTTCCTTCATTGCCTGTGAAAGATATAAAGGGGCCAGGCTGGGATTCATGACACCCTGACCAGGCTGGCAAAGCTAGAATTGCCACCAAGTGGTCTGCTCTAACCTTCAGTGGGTTTCTTCCCTCAGGGTAGAGATACATGACTCAGAAATGTATCACACTGAAAGAGAACCCAAGAAACCATCTGAAGGTAAGGCCTCACTCCATCTTGTGGGAGACCAGCATAGTCCATTTCTTATAGATAGGGTCAGATTGAGGTGTCAGGTGACAGGTGTCTGTCCGGGCCAGAGGTATGAGGTCTATGCTAAATGAGCTGAAGAGAACAGCAAGAGGGGACTCTAGGGGAAGCGACTGACAGACAGACAGCTGGAGCAGCTCCACTGCGTCTGTAGTAACTGGGTTAGCAGGAAAGGCCCTGCGTGTTTCAGCTAGATTGCTGTCAGAGAGCAAGAAGTGCAGGGTGCTAAAATATAATTGCTGGGATGGGATGTACAAGTGCATTTTGCAGGACATGGGCTGTGAGGTTTGGGGCTTTTTTGGTTTGTTTTTGGTTTTTTGTTTGTTTGTTTGTTTCAGTAAATTAGGATCTTGAGTTTGGAGAAAAAAAAATGTTCCCTGCATACTTCACTCTTTCGTTTCCTCCCACTTAGACTGTTTTCCTCTGAGTCCTGCATTCAGTTGCTCTGTTATTTTTGTTGTTTGTGTCAGTTACAGTATAACCAGCTTCTAATGCTCAGACCCTGATCTAGTTTGTCTTTTTCCTATAAAAAACTCAGCACCTCCTAAAAATGCCTGACTTCCTAGTTTACTTTTATGTCCTATGTCCCTCCACTAAGACCATAGGTTCCACCCCCAGGCACAAGTCTTTGTCTAGTGCTGTGTGTCGGGAGTCTGCTTCGTGAGGTGCTCCGTGAATTCCCATAGAGCTTATCAACCAGTGCTTCCAAGTCCTGGGTCTGCAGCCGAACATAGCTCACCTCTTACATCTCCTCTGCCATGCCCTAACACATTCATTCAAAATAGGCCCTGGGCCAGAGCAGAGAGATCAAGACAAGCAGCTGGTAGCACAAGAGGGGCCTGAGCAGGAGGAGGATGCAGAGGAGCTGAGGGCCCTGCCTTGCCCTCCCCACTCCCTGGATGGAGAAAACAGAGGCATCAGGACAAGGGACCCTGTCCTTCTGGCCCTCACAGGCCCTCTGCTCATGGAGGGACTTGCTGATGCTGCCCTGGAAGATGGTGAGTGCTTCAACGACACTGTTATTGGCCCTGGTGACCCAGTAGCATAGACAGTGTGAATCTCACCTTCTACCTGCTCAAAGATCCCTACTAGCTATGCTTGAGGAAAGCTGGATGCAGAAATACCAGCTAGTCACCAGATCCCACCAGCTCCACTCTTAGATTGCAGCAGACTGTGTTGGTGCCGGAGCAGTGATACCCCTTATCTCCCTGAGCTTTCCTTTAGTAGCCTCTGTGCAGTCCTTCCCTGAGGAGGCCTCTGTCTTTCCTACAGTGGAGAACTTGCGGCACCTGATCCTGTGGAGCCTGCTGCCTGGTCACACTGTGAAGACTCAGGCTGCTGGCGAGCCTGAGGATGACCTCACACCCCCCACCCCTTCTGTCGTCAGCATCACCTCTCACCCCTGGGATCCAGGATCCCCTGGGCAAGCTTCCACTATAAGTGACAACACCCAACTTCCAAGGCCAGAGGGAAGCCAGCCAGAGAGTGAGGATGTTGCTCTCTGTTCTCTGGCACACCTGCCACCAAGGACCAGAAATTCTGGCATCTGGGACTCTCCTGAGCTGGATAGGAATCCGGCTGAAGAGGCGTCAAGCACAGAACCAGCAGGAAGTTACAAAGTTGTAAGGAAAGGTAAAATGTTTGTGTGTTCACTGTGCTCAGACTTTTCCTGGGGTAGAGGTGAGTGTTACAGGCAGACACTTGTTGCATCTTTCTCCTGGATACTGTATGAGCAAACTGGCACTGGGACCTGGGAGAAGATATTGATATGAAGTCAGACAAGCAAGGTTCAAAGTCCTTGCTTGCTACTTAATGTCTATGTGTCTTAGACAAATTTCAAATCTGTAAAAATTTCCTTCTGTAATAGATGGCATTCCCTCCCTTAGCCAAGTACAGATCAACTTCCAAGTACAAGGTTTTTGCTATTCTTCACTGATTGTCTAAAAAAAAAGTGTCACTCTTCCCCAGAGACTCAGGCTTAGAACAATGAGTGCAAATCCTACAGTCCATTACTCCAGACAGTGGCTGAGCAAAGAGAGGCTTAAGGCCAACCTTGGAAATAGGGATGGTCTGGGAGCAAGTGCACAGACCAGTAAAGAGGATGCCCGAAGTTGGAGCTACTATGGGCAGCTCTGTGACTATTCCAGCCAGGTTTGAATAGACCAGTAGGGCTGAGGGCAGGGTGTGGCCGACCCTGCAGCTTGAACTCTGGAGGTGGGAAAGCTTGCATGAGGAGTGTGGCGAGAATAGCGAAGCCTGGGCCACTGGAGCAGAGAGGACTGTCTGGCAATAACTCCCTAGCAGTGCCTTGTGACGTTGCCCCCTGTTCTGTTGGCCAAAGGCTGCCTCTCCTGGGCTTCTGGGAACTGACCTGCTTCCGATCTTCCAAGGTGACTTGGTAGAAAGTTCTCTGCAGCTCCTGGGACAGACAGAGCCATGTATGATCTTGTACTCACCGTGTGCTTTCCTTCCTTTACTCTGTTCTCCCCTGCCACATCCACTTGTTTCTCCCTCCCCTTCATGCTTTCTCTCCCTTTTTCCCTTGCCTTGTCTCTCAGTCTCTCTACTCCCTGGTGGTGGTGTCGGTGCAGCCAAGGTGGCGGGCAGCAATGTTACCCCTGCACTCCCAGAGAGTGTCCAGTCAGAATCTGAGCTATCTGAAGTGGAAGGCGGAGCACAGGCTACGGGTAATCAACTTCTTCTTGGAGCCAAGGCCAGGCCAGGCGGGAGCAGGGTTCCAATGGGCTAGTACTGGGCCCTTGCTGTCAGAGCTGTGTGTGTTCCCTGAGCTGTCAGAGATGGGTGGGAAGTAGTGCCACAGTAGCCCAGACAGGAGGACCTGGACCTCCTGCTTTAAGCAGCCACTCCCTGGGACATGTAGAGCCCATTTCAGAGCATAAGCAACCTATGCTTAGGTGAGGAAGAAGGCAAGAAAGTCTGGCCAGTGCTCTCACTCCAGTGCACTTACCCAACATCCTGAGCAACTGCTTCCCCGGCCCTGTGGTGGGAAAGGTTTGCATGGCTATGCAGGTTCCTTCATGTTTCTCCATGGTGGGGCCTCCAGTGACCCGTTACACATTTCTGCTGGCTATCTCTGATCAGGTGATGTTTCTAGGAGCTGATGGCATATAGGGCAGTGTCAGCATGCATCAGTAGGGTGTGAACTGAGGTGCTTGAAGTACTGCTGCCTACTGCTCTCCAGAGGGGCCTCAAACCCTGCCCCTTCCTCCCTTCCTCCCTTCCCTCCATCGCTGAGCATCCTCCCCTGGCCACCGGCCAGTGAGGACAGTTGCCATCAGAAGAGAAAAGGGCCTTTAGGAGAATGGTAGGCAGCACACATGGCCCTGGATGCACTAGGCTGTCTGTAGATGTCTCCTTGGCCTTTTCTGTCACAGGTTCCACTGGGGGCATGGGAGAGTTCATCAAGTATCTCTGCTTGTCTCCTGATTTCTCTTGCCATTGGGACAGGGAACTGTTTCTATGTCAGCATGCCAGCAGAACCTCTGGATTCTAGCACTGAGCCTCCTGGGACACCCCCAAGTCCCTCACAGTGTCACAGCCTCCCTGCCTGGCCAACAGAACCTCCGCAACACAGGAGAGTCACTGGGGGTCAGCGTTCCAGCCTGGTCCTCAGGGATGTGGGTGTAATCTTCCACACCATCGAGCAGCTGACCATCAAGCTTCATAGACTCAAGGTGAGGGTTGCAGCCTTGGGGCAGGAAGCCTTCCATCCAGTACCCAAGACAGTTCCCCAAGACGAGGGCCTCACACATGTTAGACAAACATTTATTTCATCATTAAGCTCCATCCCCCAACTCAGGAAGTGTATCTCTTCAACTGGAGCCCTAGGCTACCCTGCCTACCCTCCCACACCCTCTGAGTGTTAGCACAGGGAAGACACCTCCTTCATCTTGTAGGACATGGAGCTGGCCCACAGAGAGCTGCTCAAGTCACTTAGAGAAGAGTCGTCTGGTGGAACCACTCCTGTGGGAAGTTTTCACACAGAGGCAGCCAGATGGACAGACTACTCCCTCTCTCCTCCAGCCAAGGAAGCCCTGACATCTGACTCCCAAAACAATCAGGAGCAGGGGTCCTACCCTGAAGAAGGTGAGTGAAGCCAACCACTGTGTGTGCCACCTGAGGGAATGCTGTGAACCAGGAGTAAGTGTGAGCAGGTAGTGGGGCATGCTCCCACGTCTCTTCCCTGAGATAGAGCGAGCACATTCCCTCAGCTTTACAGAGAAATGTTTGCCAGGCATAGTGCTGTGCCTTTAACCCCAACACCCAGGAAACAAGCAGCTGGATTTCTGTGAGTTGGAGGTATATAGTTCCAGGCCGGGAGGGGGGAGTCTGTCAGAGAACAACCACTTCAGTTGTCCGTTCTTGCCTTCCACCCTGAGGCAGCATCCATGTTCACCACTAGATGAGCCAGGCTGGCTGGCTCACCAGCTTCTTGATGGTCTCCTGTGTCCTGTTTCTCGGTGTTCTGATTATCCATTGAACTCTCTCTCTAGCCCCAGAAAGTGATCTTTTTAGGCAAGCTACACAGAGGCTCCCCCCTCCCCAAATAGGGACTAGTAGTACAGAACCCGTTGCCTGCATGTAAGTCTGTATACCACATACATGCAGGACCTAAGGATGCCAGAAGAGGACTGAAACTGGAGTTAGAGGTGATTGTGAGCTGCCATGTGGGTGATGGGAATTGAACCTGGGCCCTCTAGAAGAGTAGAGAGTATTCTTAACCACGGAGCCATCTCTCAGCCCCCAGAAGGCACCAGGAAAGCCTTTTTACCTCTGCGCAGGTGCTTAGTGCCTCAGACCTGGACTATACGGGCAAGGGCTGAACTCAGAAAGCTAGCCTGGAAAGAAATGCAGTCCCACAGAAAACAAGGCTTGGACTGACAAGATGGCTCACCAAGCCTGACCATCTGAGTTCGAGCCCCAGGATTCACATGGAAAGAGAACTGACTCCAGCAAGTTGTCTAGCTTCCGTACACATTCTATTACATATAAGCTTTGTCACAGACAGCTGGTACTCAAGAATCAGCCAGGGACATGAATGAGAACCTCTCAAATGTAGCCAGCGTCTCACCCTCACCATCTTCCCACAGGCTCCGACACCCCCCTGGAAGACGGTGCCACAGACACAGCTGTGTCACCAGGACCATAGCCATCCAGACAACCAGAGTCTGGCCTGAGCCAGAGCACCACACTAGGAGACCCAAGCCTCCCCTTGAAAGATGCCATGGGGCCTGGGAATCCCTCATGTTGCCTGGTCTGTTCCTACCAGACAGTCCAGTTTAGTGTCTCTTCCTCCTGTTAGCCCAAGTCTCCGTGGCTTTCGTCTCCTAAGCATGCTGACCACAACAGAAAGGCCTCCACCCCACATAGCCAGTGTGGGGTGTGCTATGTGCACAGTGCCCTTGAGGAGGCTTATGTGTAAATGCACTTTCTTCCTCCTCCTCTTCCTAGGCCCTGAGACAGCTAGGTGCCTGGCTCTCCTCTTTGCCCCTTTAGTTTCCTATAAATATGTCTATTGTATGTGCATCTTTGCCACTGTAAATAACTTAGCCTTTTTTTCTGTCCCTGGCATGTTCAACCAGTCACAGAGAGCCAGGCAGCAGCCCCGCTCAGGGCCATGATTGTTTATGTCCCACTGTCAGGGATGTCTCCCAGACTACAGTGCTGTCAAGCTCCAGGGCCCGCCCACCTCTGAAGCCTAGGTCTTCTCAGTGTCAGGAGACGCCCCGGCAGTGAGTGTCTTACCCAACCCTTCCCCACTTGCCCCATAGAAACAAATATACCAGGTACGGATCTCAACACAGGAGAGGTGTGGAGTGGATTGCTGGAGTCCCTGAGTTAAGTCAGGGCCCTTCCTTCCCCAGGGGCCACAGTGCCGTTGGCTCATCACCCTGTCCTCACGCCACTCCCCACGATGGACATACACACTGTGCTGGGTGTATATATACATATATATAAATATATATAATATATAAAATATAGATATGGAAATGACTGTCTTACTGTTAAAATAATGTATACTCTTATTTTCTTCCTTTCATGGTTAAGATTTTTTTAAAGAAAAGTTAAATATTCTTCCATTGTGGTTGTATGATTTTTAGCCTGATAGAAAGTGTGAGGCTGCCGGTGTGACTGGTCAAAAGTGGGTAGAGGGAGACAAGAGAGCCCCTGCCACAGCCATCCTGCACCGGGTCTTTCCACCTGTCCCAAAGTGCCGGGGTGTAGACCTTCTCAGCAAAGGCTGGACAACTGACTCTGGCCCAGAAAAGGACATTGTGGTTACTTCACACGAAGGAACAGGGCTGCTGTGATCTACTCTCAGATGCAAAACATGAAGAGGGTCACAACACTGCCCTCCTTCCCACAGACCAGGAATAGCCATGGCAGGCTGAGCAAGTATGGGGCCGAAGCCAGTCTTAGAGGACCTGGGATGTAACTGGAGAAGCCATGGTGCACCTTAACACAGTGACTTAGACTTAGAGCAGTCGGAGAGATCTCCAGAGCCACTTGCCAGCCGGGGCTGGAGCTCTGGTAGGTAGAGGTAGCAGAGGGGCTAGAGATGAGGGAGATGTCCCCTTTACCTTGGTTAGAGATTCCCTGGAGATTGGCAGCCCTGCTCTGGATGTCCATGATTTCTAGTTGCTGACCTGCGTGCTGTGTCTAATGTTTGGCCTTTGTTATACAAATTGGATACAGTACCCTCTCCAGAGTGCCCTCATCTTTTAAAGCAGAGCCCTGGCCTCTTGAAAACCAGACAAACACATGGAGATAGCATCGGAGAAGGCTGGGTGATGGGTCCTAGTTCCAAGCCCGCTCCCTCTGTCATTGTGCTAACTAACCCCCATCATCCTAAGGCTGTGCATGCTGACAGAGATGGCCCAAGGGACGCTGCTGGGACTTACAGAGTAATGGTCCTCGCCAGGAGCTCAGCTCATCCCCAGTGGAGCCATGGTGTGATTCGGGCCAACGTTCTGCCCTGTCTAGCCAGGGAATATGAACAGACTGAAGAACCCAAATGTTCAGAACAGTTATGGAGTGATTTTCAAGGAATGGCACAGCAAGAGACTATGTTACTGGTCCAAGCTACCTCCCAGGGAGACAGAGGCTGCCTGTAGGAGGCCTAAGTAGCTGCAGCCTCCTCCTCCCTGGCCTTGGCCTTCACAGGGTCCCTTGGCAACATCAGTTCTTGAATCATGATGTGTGTTGGACACTGTGGGTCAAAGCAGTTTTTCTGAAAGAAAAAAAAAGTTAACAGGATAAAGATTTGTCTCCAGGAGAAAACAATGTCCTGGACAGTTTTAGGGCTGTTGAACAGGGGAAGGCAGTCCCAGCATTGCTAATTGCAGGAAACATGGGTTACTGCCTGAAACAAAGAATCAAGACAAGGAGACCTGCAGAAAGTGGGCTACAGACTTACCGCCAAGGACAGCCACAGCAGACCCAGGGGGGCCTTGGGTGAAGTCTTGGACTTGGAGACCTGAACCTGGTATCGCACAGCAGTGAGGAAGCCTTCCAGCCCCACCTCTGTGATTTGGTTTCCTAAGGGGAAGCACAGACAGTAACATCTGACATCACTGGCAGCCCGGCTCCCCTCCACTTCCAAATTCAACAGGCAGAACTGACTTTAACTAGCTCTCTTCCCACTACCCTTCACTTCCCTTTACCCCGCTGATGCCTCTCCCCCACCCAGGTATCTTACCCATGTCACTACTGCCCTGGGTCACCTCCCTGACCCAGCTCCATGGGTCTGACAAGATGGTGCTCAACTATTGGAGAATCGAGTCCATCCCATGGAGCTGGAGTGGCACCCCCTTAGCAGGATGGAGCCCAGGTCGTCAGTCCCACGGTAAGGATAGGCAAGGCTAGCAAACATACGGAGGAGGTTGAGGTGCAAAAGGACCTTGTTCCCAGGCAAGAAGACCTTCCCATCTCGGTGTTCCACGGGCTCCAGGAGAGGGTTAACCATCTCTGTAGCTTCAACAACCAGCTGCTAAAGTAGAATACTAATTGCGGCAGAGGAGAGGGGAGCTGCTCAACGGGCCATTCATTCATTCATTCATTCATTCAACATACAGGCTTTGAGTGCTGGTTATAATTCAGGCTGTGTCCCAGGTGCTGGAGAAACAAAGATAAATAAGCCCATACCCTCAAAAAGTTCCTTGGTGTCGGGGAGCCAGAGAATTAAACAGGAATGTGATGTGGAGGGGGCCCTGAGAGCAGAGGACTATGGGAGTGTAGACCTCAGAAGGCAGCCTGGGAGTGAAAAGTGAAGGCACACGCTCAGAGAGGGCAAGGAACATGGTAGGTACAAAAGCTCTGGGGCTTGAGTCCACACAGGACTGAGGTTAATAAGGATCTGAAAGTCTGAAAACTAATGCCCCTGATGAGAAGGGGCAGTCTGCTCAAGAAAAGGCAAAGACTGTGGCATGGGAATTAAAAAGCCATCCTTCTTCCATCTAACTTGCTCTTCTGCCAGAACTGGTCTTAGGTGCCAGGAAAGACACCTAAAGGACAAGACTTTCAATTCCAGGAGCACATGACAGGGCCGTGGAGTCTCCTCATGGAGAGAACCACTCAGATGTAGGAGAGAGTACTGGGAGCCAGGAAGTAGGTGAGCCAGGAAGACCTCCTAAGGAAAGATGCTGAAAGGGGAGATCCAGCAGCAGGAAAGGGTCTGGAGGAGGAGGGGTCCTGTGTGGAGCAATGTGGTGACTGAAAGTGCCTTAGGGAATGCCTAAGGGGCAAAAGCAACCCGTCCCTGTGCAGATGCCAGGTGTTGGAGGGCTGGTGTTGAGCTGTGGGCCTTTGAGAGCACAGCCTCAGTTGGGCAGCAGGTCCCAAGTGGGGTTTCCCCCTAGACAAGGAGGTAATGGGACCTGCCACATGAGAAGGGAATCGGGGAGTTCTCAGTGTCACCTCCACAGTAAGTGCAGGTTAGTAGCACTCTGCTGTAGCCTCAGCAGTGAGAGCTGGGCGGCACATTCCCGAGGGCCACTTACTTCTGACTCCGGGAGGATGCTGCGCTTCTCTTTGGCCCCCGTCTTCGTCGCTTTTCCCTTGCTCATCTTCTGCTCAGGGATGGTTACCTCTGGGACCAGAAGAGCCAGAATGCACAGAGCAGACCCTCTGACACCACCCAAAGTCCCCAGAGAAAGGGGCTTGGTAAGGCAGATTCCCCAAACTCAGATTTGGGGAAGATAGGAACAGCTATAATGAGCTCCCATCCAGCCGGCAGGTCCCTTTTCTGAGGACAGCCATGGAGGTCTAGTCCTACAAGATAAGGTAGTGAGCCATAATGTGTAGGCCAAGGGGTGTGTCACTCATTGTAAACAAGGCCCAGGGAGTCTTGCAAGAACAGCTCCTGGCAGACAAAGCCAGGCCAAAACCAGGCTCCTGTACCCTGCCCAAAGCTCTTCCTCCACGTGGGTGGGGAAGATTCCCATAGGGGGTTCTCAGACTTACTCCCCTTGCCTGCCTTTGCGGCATCTTCTTTCTTAGGGGTTCCTTGGGTGGGTGACTGCCCAGAGCCCAGCTTCTCTTCCTTCTTGACAACTTCCTATGACAGATGCAAGAAGACATAATAATGGATATTCTGTCTCCCAAAGGGAAAATAGGCTAGGCCTGAGAGACACCTTCACACCTTCAAAGGCCACCCATTTGCCCTTCTTCCTACTGCCCTGTATATACACCTTGGAAACTCCTCCCCTGCCCATTCCAGACCCAAGGCTCCCTTTCCCCACACGCCTACCCCTGTCTTCTCCTTTTTCTTGCCTATGGCCTTAGGGGTTTTCAGTGACTGCATCTTTTCTTGCTTGTCCACCAAAGTGATGTTGCTGATCCCCAACGTCTGAGACTTCTCACGTTCTGCTTTGGAGTCCCCGTGTCGGGAAGAGGAAGGCTGTGCTTACAAATGGGAGGGTGTGAGGAAAGTAACTAGAGCCTTGTCCTTGCCCTTCCTTCCCCATTCCCCTTGCCTACCCATCAGTTCAGGACAGGGTTGCTGTTGGCAAGAAAGAGCACAGAAATGGTAGAGAATGAGCTGGAGACCCAGGCTCTCATAGAACAGGGAAATAGCTCACTTTGAATTTGGATTTAAATGTATTTATTTATTCTTGTATTTATTGCAGTACTGGGGATCAGACGCAGGGCCTTGTGTGTGTTAAGTGAGTATTCTACTATTCTGTATCCCCAGCCCTTGGTTTTATTGGGCCAAGGTCTCACTTTGTAGCTCGGGCTGTCCTTGAACACGTGTTTCATCTGCCTCCGAGCTGACAGGGTTCATATCATGCCCAGCCAGCAGATTTTGTTGAACTAAGTGCTAGGCAGTATTCCAATTGTGTTACAGTAACTCATTTAATCATCTCAATTCTGTGATGAAAGTCTACCTGCTTTAGTTGAGGAATGTGCAGCTCTGGGTTAAGCAATGAGTTCATGATCAGAAGGAAACTGGTATCATAGCCCAGAGGATTTCAAGCCAGGTCTCAACAGCATCTTTTCTCTTAACTACACTCTAATTGTCAGAGTGGCTCTATAATTAGAGTTGGGTTTGGCAGATTCGAGGTCTGAAGAATCCAGAGGGGCAAGAGGATTTGGGAAATTTAAGAGTCCTGGGCAGAAAAGCAGTCAACATGGAAAATGAACGCAGCTGCTCTCACCGATCGAGACCGCTCCTGTGTTCCTTTCACCAGCAGCAGGCGCCTCCGCTCCACCACCTCCCTGTGGGTCAGCTCAAAGGGGCGCAGGACCTGAGGCAAGGCCAGCTTCCTGCGTCAGACACCTACATCAGGTCCCCTGCCCCGCCCAGCGAGCCAACCCACCTCGGCCAGCTTTAGTGCTCCCTTGTCTTGAATTTGGTTGTGCGCTAGGGACAGCCAGAGGAGAGAGCGGTTCAGCCTCAGGCCCTAGAGAACAGAGTGACTTGTAAGCCAAGGACAAGCTGGCGACCCCACACAGGAAGCGTCCCACCACACGCACATCCGCAATGTAGCCCGCGCCCACATCCCCGATGTGGTTGAATGCCAGGTTCAGTGAAACCAGGGTTCGGTTGCTGTTGTGCAGTGTGGACAGTGCCTGGCCCAGGAGATTTGCCCCGTAGTCGTTGATGTTGTTGTTCCTCAGAGACAAGTGAACAATCCTGGAGCAGAGAGGGAGAACCTGTATTCCTGGGGCTCAGGGCCTCTTGGGGGATGTGAGGGGTTCTAACTAGACTATGGATGGAGGGGCAAGAATCAGAGGTGCCTGGGATAAAGAAAGGTAAGGGGGCTAAAGGGAACTGAGAAGTGGGGACAGGCCAAGAAGGGAAGTCAAGACAGGAAGGTGAAGTCAAGGAGACTCACGTGCTATCCAGTCCCATCAGCTTGTTAAAGGACTGCTCTGGTATCGGGTTCCCCTCCAGAGATACCTTCCTGAGAGGAAGAGGGATCTGAGACCCTGGGAACACCACTGAGGCCACACAAGTAGGAGGGAAATAGAGTAAAGAGTAGATATTTGGGGGGGGCATCTGGGAAACAGAGTCTATACCCCACTAGAAGAAATAAATCTATGACAATTCCCCAGGCTAAAATTCCAGAAGCATGACCTGCAGTATAGTGGTCTCTAAGACGGCCTTGACTGGGCCCTACTTCTAGGTACCAGGCCATGCTGGGTAACCCTGTCTATTGTGGTAGCTAGAACTAGTGACATTTGTTTGTTGGGGGGGGGTATTTTTGTTTGGTTTTCTCTGTGTAGCCCTAGCTGTCCTAGACCAGGCTGGCCTCAAACTCAGAGATCTGCCTGCCTCAGCCTCTCAGTCTGGGGATTAGAGTCGTGCATGTGTATGCACTAGTGACACTCTCAATGAACAGAACATGGCAAAATGATAGGATGTCATTTCTGAGTTACGAGGACTGGTTTCCATCCTGGGTGCTCTCAGACACTCAGCTAGGTAATGGAAAGACCCACCAGCGTCACATAAGCCAGCTGAGAAGCAGAGTCCCTGCCTCAGCGTCCCCTGAAAGGGCCACAGTCCCAAGCAGAGCTTTCCTACAGCCTCAAGCCTGAGTCAGAGGCAACCAGTTACTCTGTTTCAGAGGTAGGTTGGTTGGTTGGTTTGGTTTTGAGACAGGATCTTACTCCAGCCTCAACGCCTCCTGCCTCAGCCTCTTCTGCACCACACGTTTAGGCTCACGTGTGTGTTGTCATGCTCCACTCTCCTGGTTGTTTTAAGCTAATACATTCTTTGTTACACAGCAGCAAGAAAAAAAAAAAAAAAAGTCACCACAGGGCCCTCTATAAGGCAATAACATCTCTCCAGTCCTAAGAAAATGGAACCAACAGGCAGAAATTTCTCTATTCAAATATTTCCAGTGCTATATAACTATTGCTCAGTCTTTTGGGCTGCCTTGTTTCATTTAAACAATTCATTTTAAGTCATCTTCTGCTGCTGGGGCTTGTTCTTATATAATGAATTCACACGGTTCCTTTTCTGCTAGCTCGTTCCCCACTCCTAAAGCTATGGCCACTGCCCTCAGGGAACACGCATCCAATTCACAGGAAGAGAGCCCACATGTATAGCCCTGAGAGGTACTTCTGGTGAAGCAAGAATTGCCTCTTGGATCCTGTGGGAGCCTGAATAGGGACAGGCAGCGAAGCTGGCTTTGTCATTTGTACAGCAAACTGTAACTGGCTACTTTTTGTTTGATTGATTGATTGGTTTGTTGTTGTTTGGGGTTTTTATTCTCGAGCCTGTGTGTGTGTGTGTGTGTGCGTGCATACGCGCACACACACATTTTACAAGACAGGGTTTCTCTTTGTAGCCCTAGCCATGGCTGTCCTGGAACTCACTGTGTAGACCAGGCTGGGCTCAAACTCTTGATCTTTCTGTTTTGCTCTCAGGTGCTGGGATTAAAGGTGTGCGCCACCACTGCCCGGCTGTAGTGCTGTAGTCAGCTACCTTAACCTGTCTCTGCCTCCCACCCATCCCTGTGATTCCTACAGAGAGAGAAGAGAGGATGAGACCTCAAAGGGCTCTAGGCTACTGTGTGGACTAAAACAGTGGCTTCTCAGGCTTCTCCTGCCACCCAACAGACATGGGCTGAGCCCCATTGCCACAGAGATGCCAGCCTAGGACTAACTCCGTAGGCAACTGCTTCCCCCTCACACACCCCAGCCAGGCCACTTAGGCACTGGGGTCCGACCACAACTGACCTGAGTGTGGAGGAACAAAGAGGCAAAAGGGCGATGAAAGTGGTCAGGGTCTTATCCGTCAGCCCCACCTTCCACAAGCTGGTATTAGAAACAGAAACAGCTGGACTCCATGTCCCACAGGAAGCCCCTTCCCACAGTCCCCCCAGACACACCCTCTGTTCATAGCAGAGCCCACTGCTGTCTCTTTTCAAGCCAGCCAGAGGCTGACCTCCCACAATGCCTCTCACTTGATGGCCTGCAGCTGGCTGAGAGAGGGCAGACATTTGGAGAAAATACCCAGAATCCGATCTTCAACTTTCCAACCTGAGGAGAGAGAGGCCAAAGTCATCTCAGGCCCGGAAGGAGCCTGGCACGAACTGTGAGCCCGTAGAGGGTGGTGATGTTCTGACGGGGGCGTTGGGGAGGGTGGGTCAGATCATCACCTCGAATGAAGATCTCCTTCACGGCCTTGCTGTCCTCCTGCTCCAGCTCCACTTGAATAGTGGGCCGAAAAAACACATACTTGCTCTCCAGGCTGCTCTGGCTGCAGGATGCTGACAGCCTTTGGTCATCTAGAAGACAGAGAGAAACGTGAGAGCGCCTGCGGCTCCAGTATGCCCCACCCGGTGAGGAGGTTTGAGTGGGCTGTGGCTCACCTAGGACAGGTTTTTCTGACACGGAGGTGGAAGGGACAGACTGTTGGACCCGTGGCCGGGTGACAACTCTGGGAAAGTCCATGTAGCCTGACCGTGTGCAGAGCTCGGCGAAGTCTATCTCCAGGACCCCCGTGCACTGGTACTCCTCTGCAGGGTAGCAGGAAAGTGGGCCCCCTGCCTGCAGGGGCAGTGGTCACCTCCACCCTCACAGTATCCCCAAGTGGAAGCTGCTTTGCTAAGACCAAAGCTGAAAACAAATGCTGAAGGAGAGCGAGGGTTCACAGAAAGGGACCTACACCTACCTAGCCGGGCCACTGACCTATTTGACACTTCATTATACATACAGTACTTGCTAGTCAGTGCCCTGGTGTTTGTAAACGTTTTGGAGCTTCTCATTGTCTTGATAAGTTCTGTTAAGTCAGTCATACCCACTACCTACCATCCTGAGACTGCAATAAGATTGCAAACCTGTTGTCTGACACCAGGGCCCCCCTGCTCTTTTCAGTTTTCACCATTGTAGCCTAGGAAGGGTTCCTGGAAGTGGGAAGTCCCTGTCAAAACTCCACGACAGTCCCCAGGTGTCAGTTGTGCCTGGCCTTCTACGATAAATCTGTGCAATAAGAGAGCCGGACCCCCAGGTCACCAAGAGCCACATGACACAGAAAGCCTGAGATCTCTTTGAGGAAAAGGCAAGAGGCACTTGGCTCCTGTGGCCAGCTGTCAGTGGAAACTCAGACACATGGGAAATAGTCAACCAGTCAGTCAGATCTACTCACTTAACACTTAGGAGGAGACTCGTGGAGGGTGAGTGGCCTCTGCAGCGCCCTATGCATGCTCCGGCTGGCTCTTCTCGACTAGATGCACCCTTCACCCTTCTTAGCATCACTCACCTCTCAAGAGCAGGGCCCCTCAAACTTTAACATCCATGGGAACCACCTGAAGAGTAAGCTCTCACGGTGGTTTTATTCCTACGAGACTGTCTCAAAGGAACTTATTCTTGTCCTCAGACCCATGTGAAATGGCCCCAACCCACAGTTTTAGAAACTAGTTACCAGATGGAGTTTCCTTTAAATCTACACACCCGTCAGCCACATCTGCTCTGGCAGGACATACAATGGCAACTGTAGAAGTCTCTGTGGCCTCCACATTGCCTGAGCCCAGGGTCCCTGTGCAGTAGTCACTTGAGTTCTGGTCCTTGCATCTGCCAAAGCTGCTTGGTCCATCCTTGCTAGAGCCTTCTGCTTTTTGTCTCTTCAGTCAGAGTTCTGACCCATCTTAAAGAGCCTCCGGTTTGAACATCCCAGCGCCCTGGCAGTTCCCAAAGCCGTCACCCTACCACTCATTCCTGTTGAGCCTCGCACCTGAAGCCTGTCCCTGCACACCCCTCCTCCCAGCTTTCTTCCCACATCTCCACCCAGCCAGCATCCCAGGCTAGTAACCTGGGACTCAGTCATGCAGGGTGCCTCTCCATCCCCTCACCCTTCACCGACTCTACCTCCCAGGAGCCTAACACACCCTCTCAAACCTTCACTGTCCTGTGCTGATGATCACGGTCCCTGGACTGGGCTACTCAGAGTCACACTCACCTTTCTGCTGTCCCTCTCTCTGTTTCCCGTCTCCTCCGTGCACAGCCAGCATTTCTTTTTCTCTTTTACTCCCTTGGGTCACACAGTCTTGCTGTGTATACAGCCCACGTTCTATAAGGAACTTAGTGCCTCCTGCCTCAGTACCCCAAGTGCTGGGATCGCAAGTATGTGTGTGGGCTTTCTGTGCCCAGTGAGCCCTAGCCTATCTTGTCTTCCCTATGAAAGATGCTTTTTCTCCAGTTCTCCATACCCTGCCTGTCCCTGGGCACTAGCGCTGACAGGGAAACACCACCCGGCAAAAGGCCAGCATCTTTTCCCAGTGTTTTATTTCCATTGCAAGGAAAACAGGGTCCTGGCCCTCTTTAATAACAAAAGCATCGAATTTGTATCAAGGTGCCTTCTGACATATTCCCTTTTGTGCTTAATTGATTCAAACTGAGTTCTGTCCCTTGCAACATGAGAAGCAATGGTTCTGTTTATCCAACTTTAATAGAAACGTGCGTGCCAAAGCACAACTGTGACCATGGCCACAGGGCAGACACTCCAGAGTAACTGTTGTCTAAATGAATATCCACAGAGCTGTGTTCCTAAACCTTCCCGCAGCCCCACGGGATCTTCTTGCCACTGCCTCAGCCTTCTCTGGCCTATCTTGTCACATCTTACAGTGCACGTCAGCTTCCGCAGACAATGTGTACTCTTTAAGACCAACCCCTGAGGAGGTGGGATGTGCTGATCCACACTTGATCTCGGAGGAGATAGGTAGACCTCTGAGTTCTGGGTCAGCCTAATCTGTAGAGCAAGTTGCTGACCAGTTTTAATTTTAAAAAGAAAAGAAAAAGTCAAGTCCAATTAACCCAGCCCTGCCCTACCAGCATACCGGGATTTTTTGGCTCTTCCTCACCCACCGGGGGCAGGGTGCTTGCTGTCTTATCTTTAGCAGCCCGATCCCCCTTCTTGGTTACGGCACTGGATGATTTCTGGGTCCCAGGACGCGGAGTCCTGGGTGAGGTCCCTGTGGCGCTTGGCTCACTTGACATACTGGTGCTTTTGGACCCCTCAAGTGAGAGGGGAGACGAAACGGGACTCTGTGGGCCTCACCCCAAGGATCTCCACTCAGCCAAGGGACTCCGCGACTGCCCTCTCCAGGGCAACCAAGCCTGATTGGGTGGGGCTGGGGCCGGAGCAACGGGCAAAGAGTGCACGTGGAGAGGCCCCTGACTCCGCCCCCGCCAAAGCCTGTGGGCGTGACCAGGCACTGATTGGGGTCTGTGTAAACAGAGGGTACAAGCAGCCTAGAATCCACGTAGGGCATAGATGCGTGGATTCTAGGGCAGTGCGGGTAGGCCCCTAATGGTCTGCACTCTCTGTACTCGCAGAGGAAGTTGTGGGAGGAGAGGACAACGCACTGAGCCAGAAGGTGGTAGGAGAGAGAGAGTGCCTTGTGAAGGACCCAAGTGGTAAAGGCTCAGGCTATGCTGAGCTCTCTGCCAGCTCTCCTCAGCTTCCTGGAGGTCTGGAGGCTTGTCTTCTGGTTTGATCTAGGAGGTCCCATCTTTACCATTTCGCCATCCTGGGCCCCTTTGAGTTGCTTGGCTTCCTCTAGCCTCATTCCGCACCACCACAAGGACCCCAGCACTCCAGCAGAGATGCTGATCCCTGCTGAGATGTTACCTCTGAGGAGACCTCCAAACTAGGCTCTGGGGGATACTGGGGACACGGTATTGCTGGTACTTTCATTCAGCCACTCGGCGTTTAGAGGAATATTTATTGAGTGACTACTGTATGCCAAGAAAACCAATAGTAAGTGAGCATAAATACGGGATTCCTGCACCAGAGAGCTGGCGATCAGCCTCCCCACTAGGGGGAGGCAGACGTTAATCTAGCAACAGGAGACCACATTGGAGTGCAGCTTGAGCTGTGCATGTGGCCCCAAGCCTTTAAAGCCAGCACTCAAAGAGGCAGAGGCACGCAGAGCTCTGAGTTCCAGGCCAGCCAGGACTACATAGTGAGACAGAGTATCAAAAACAAAAAAAAATGAAATAAACCCATCCTCTTGCCCAGCACCACTTCTGCCTTCTGCGGGTACATGGAGAAGAGAGTAGCTATGAAGCAGACGTGGGGTGGGTGCTCTATGGAACACGTGAAGGGCAAGCAGGACCCAACGGGTAACTAAGGAAGGCTAAACTTAGATGTGCCAATTCCTGGGATGGGAAGCAGGGTGGCAGACAGCCTTCATTCTGGGAAAGAGTGAAGCCAGATGGGAGACTGCAGGGCCATCAGAGCACGGAGAGTTTGACTGTACATAGTCCAAGGCGGCGTCCCAGGAGGACAAACACAGGAGTTGGGGAGCAATCCTCTGAGCAAAGATGCATTCGGAGATTACCGGGTGAAGGGCGGGCAGGTAGTTAGGGCCTGCTGCTGGTGGAGCTTTAACTAGTTAAGCTTGGAAGCTGACTACTAGTTAAGATGGGAAATGAAGAAGGCAGAACCTGTACCTGGCTCCCTCTAAAGCCAACTAGAGACACACACAGCCTGCCTGGGCATACACACAGAAAAGGTACCCAACACATATTTTTTTTTAAAAAAATCAATCTAAAATCACACTTGTACAACAACATCCTGCCCACCAGCATATGTCCACAGGGTCTAGGGGACTTGAGCAGTGGGTTGGAAAAGAGGGGGTTAGACACTTTGCCAACCAGTGTCTCCCTCGGTGGAAGCAGAGGGCCACAGTCCGTCTCTGTTCACTTCACCAAGTGTGTCTGCTTGTGGCCTGCTGGTCCAGTCCCTGCTCCTGGCAGGGTACACAGGCACTCGCCCATCCCGTGCCGGCTCCTCAGCGGTCCTGGCGCCGGGATGGAGGTGACGGAGGATGCCGTACCGGAGGCAAATCATAGTGTCCGGGGATATGGCTGTTCTTGGGGGAGTCGTAGTGACCGGGAGGCAGGCCTGGAGGAAGTGGAGGTGTGGAGCCCACAGACTCTTCATCTGAAGACAGAGAGGACAAGATGAGGTGACTGCTCAACCTCCCCTGGCTGCTCCTCCTGCAGCCTCTTCCTACCCGCAGAGACTTGAACGGCAGTGGGCAATGCGTGTGGGTTAGCTGCGTCAAACGCCGGGACGTGTGACTAGGCAAGGCCCTCTGTCCACCTCAAACGATATGAACACACTGTCTCCCAACTCCTCGGTCTCTACTTTTCTGGGTTCGTTTTCTCTCTCTCTCTCTCTCTCTCTCTCTCTCTCTCTCTCTCTCTCTCTCTCACCATCTTAAACACTTAACCTTCAGAGGAGGGACAGACTCGGAGGAGGAGGGCAGTTCTCCCAAAACCACACCTGCTTTGAGACCACACCACCCAAAGGCCATGGCCTTGCCCTATCATGACACTGTCTGCTTCTCTCCCCTCCCCTCCTCTCCCCTCCCCTCCCCTCTTCCTGTGCCAGTGCCCTGTAGCCCCCCACTGGGGACATGGAAGGCTCACTATGGCTCAAGGGGCTGGGCTGCTCATAGGTGCCGCTGTCCCTCTGTGGCTGCAGTTGCCGCTGCTGCCTGTCCCGGAGATGAAGAGACTGCCTGGGAGGGGACACTGATGGAGGTCCTTTCATCTCCACATAGCCGCTCTCTCGGGGTTCCCCGGGCAGGCCGGGCAGGTCTCGGATGGTAGCATATGGGTTCTCACTGCTCAGGGACATAACGCTTGCCCCCAGTCCCTCTTCTGAGATGGGACCTGAGGGTCAAGAATGAAAATCAGGCTCCTTGGAGGCCCTGGAGGCCCTGGTTTCCTTCCCCTCCGTGTCTCTGCACTCATACCTTTATGACAGAATGGTCCTGGGCCATTCCTGTGGCTATAGCTACAGCTATAGCTTCGGTCCAGGTGGCTGGCGCCTGAGGTAATGTAAATAGAAGTCAGACCTGTGGCTTTCCCAAGCCTCCTCTGGAAGCAGGCTCTTCCCCCACCCTGACCGACCCCACCAAGCCGATCCAGCAGGTGACAGCTGCTCACAGTCATCTCTGCCTGGGGCCTCCGAGCACCTACCTCTGTCACGGGGCTCCCGGCGGTGCTTCCAGTCAGCGGGCAGCGTGGCGTGGTTCTCACACCCGTGGGCTCTGCTTGGCCGCTCAGGGGCCTGAGAGCTGACAAAGAGCTGACTGCCTGGGACCTGTGGGGAGCACAAGCACGGGTGAGGCTTTCCCAAGAGGTGTATATATAGCTTCGGTCCAGATGGCTGACCCCCCCCCCTCAGTGCACTGACCTTGTTAGGGGGCGGGGGGTTAGGAGAACACTGAGACAGTGTGTGGTAGCTGGGGTTGGAGTAGTAGTGACTATAGCTCGGAGAGACATCTGCAGGACAAATACGAGTGCCAGGTAGACAGGAGGAGGCCAGGGCAACAGCAGTTTGCCCCTCCCTGATGCCCTCCACTCTCCCACCCCACATCCCATGGGGGGGCATATTCATCAGTCCCCCACTGCCCAGCAGTCACTTCAAGTCCCAGGCCAGCTCACCTGGCATGACGTAATCAGAGCCATCCAGTCGCCCAGTGCTGTAAGCCACTGCCAAGTGCTCATGTTCCTTGCCCTTTTGCCATTGGCGGTAGCCAATGAATAGTGCTATCAGGGCCACCACGAGGGTCCCCAGCACTGCAATGCCAATCAATGTGCCCAGCGAGTTATGGACCACAGGAGAAGTGGGCATTATGGTGAAGGACTCCTGGCTTCCTGTGAGATGGGGAGTGGGCACTGAGATGGGCACCTTTGTTCTGCCAGTGAACTTGAGTGTTTTCATTGTAAGGAAGATATAGATGGCAATGAGGGCCCTGGGTTCCAGAGCCTAGGGGAAAACGAGGGTCAAAGGGGGTGAAGAACTCACCCGTTTTGCAGTGCACACCTGGGGGACAGACACAAGCCCCAGTCTCTGGGTGGCACATCTCTCCGGGATCACACTGGCATAGCTGGGAGCAGTTGACACCAAACGTTCTTGGTGGGCAGCCTAAAGACAGCCAAGAAGGCAAGTAGGGGTCATGGAGCCAGCAAGCTGCAGCGTCCTCTCAGATAAGGGCTGTGGTGGATATCAGAGAGTCTGTGTTCCATTGGTACCTTCCAAGCAGTTGGGTCCAGTCCAGCCCGGCGTGCAGACACAGCTCCCATCCTGGGGGTGGCAGGTCCCACCATGATGACACTGGCAGGGTTGGGAGCATTTGAGTCCCCAGTGGCCCGGGGGACATGCTACAGGAGATAAGGGGCTGTCAGGCAAGACCTGGCCATCCCCTCAGTATCTTTGAAGTCCTCAGCCTGGCCACCTCTTAGGGAGACTAAGGCTCCAAGGGGCATTTCCACGGCGATGACTCTAACGTCCATCTCCAGCTAGCTGACCCACTACCCACCTGACATCTGCACTTGACTCTAACAAGATAATGTACCCAGTGCTAGGGAACCGGAGCTTCCCAACAGCCCCTGGAGGGCTTAGCACTGGGCGTGTTTTTGTTTTGTTTTGTTTTGTTTTGTTTCTGTTTTCAAACCTCTGCCTCTTGCCTGGGTGCTGGGATTACAGACGTGTTTAATACACCCGGCCTAATGCATTATCTCTGTGTATGATCCTAGCAAATAACCCAGTAGTAAATGCTACTGAGTTCTATGCAAAAACAAAACCAAAAAACCCTTCAACAAGATCCCTTCCTGGACGCCTTGCCTCCCGGCAGTGCAGTTAGCTCTCTCTGGGCAGCAGCGCCGTCCTACTCCCTTCAAAGCATGCTTCACCTGCTACCTAAGGCCAGTCACTTCTCTGTCATAGAGTTATGTGGGAGATGACACATAATAATTCGAGAAAGCTAGAAAGCAGCCACGCTGGGGAGGAGAAGGACCCACGTTGCAGGCCACAGCCCCACACCCATGCTGGCAAACAGATTGGCCTCAGCAGGTTATGGAGAGGAATGGACATGTGGGTGGGAGGAAGACATATTGGGGGCAGGAAGAGAAGTGGGATTGGATAAAGACACATAGTATATGTGTATGAAATTTCCAAAGATAATAATTTTAAATGATATTTAAAAAAAAAAAAAAAAAAAGGGCTGGTGAGATGGCTCAGCGGGTAAGAGCACCCGACTGCTCTTCCGAAGGTGATAAGTTCAAATCCCAGCAACCACATGGTGGCTCACAACCATCCGTAACGAGATCTGGCTCCCTCTTCTGGAGTATCTGAGGACAGCTACAGTGTACTTACATATAACAAAAAATAAAAAATAAAATCTTAAAAAAAAAAAAGAAATAGTTTAAAAAAAAAAAAAAAAGAGGAAATCTCCAAGGGGGTTTTGCTGTTCCATAAGTAGCCTGCTCTTTCTAGGTTCGCTATGCTGAAGGGCAGGCAATCTTCCCACTAACACCAGTACCCAGCCTGCAGGTGATGGAAGTGTCCCTGCTATGTTACAGATAACTGAGGGAGGGAGGCTCTCTGCCCAGGGCCAGGAGAGGAGCCAGAGTGCAGTGACCCAAGCAGTGGGCACACTGCCCCCACACAAGCTGTTTGTTACACACCCTCAGAGCAGTCAGGGCCTGTCCAGCCCGCCAGGCAGAAGCAGGTCCCATCCGATGGGTGGCAGGAAGAATGGTTGTTACACTTGCACTGCACACAGCGTTTGCCATAGCGACCAGGCGGGCAGGCTGAGGAACGGGGACGCATGGTGACGGGTGGGAGCCGTTGACCAGGGCCGCCCTGCCCCTTCCCACTGGAATAACCACTCTGGAGATGGGAGTCGGGGGCCAAACCCACGGGGTGTAGGGGGGAAATCCCAAATCTGAACGGCTAACAGGAGGGGTTGGGGTCTAGTGAGCCTCACGCCTCTGGCAGGAGGGGCCTCGGAACCCTGGTGCGCACACACAGTTGCCGTTCTCAGACACACAGGTACCACCATTCTTGCAGGTACAGGTGTTACTGCAGTTGGCTCCCCAAAAGCCCTCCGGGCAAGGCAGGTGGCAGCGTGTGCCTGTAGGGGACAGCCAAGGGTCATCTCCTATGGAGTGCAAGTCCACAGCAGACCTGGGGCCTAGACAGCCCGGAATACTCACCCATCCAGCCAGCCTGACATCGGCACTGTCCACGAACAGGGTCACAGCCATCAGAGTGGTCACAGTCACAGACACTGGCGCAGCCTTCACCAAACTGTCCCTTCTTGGAGAGCGAAAGGAGGGGAGAGCAGGCTAGTCAGATTGTGGGTGTTGGTGTTTGCCCCCCCCCAGGCAGCCGGGCTATGATCACTTACCGGGCAGGGAAGCTGGCAGTGAGCGCCATGCCACCCAGGGGTGCAAGTACAGGCTCCGGTTTGGGGGCTGCAGACTCCGTTGTGGGCACACTGGCAACTGGCATTGCAACTGAAGCCCCAGGTGCCAGGGGGACAGGGCACAGAGCAGTTACCACGCTGCCAACCTGGAGAGGGTAAGCATGTCCATGCTGTGAGCTGGGCATGGCATGAGAAAAGCTCATGAACTCTAGATGCTAAACACTCAGCATCTGAATTCAAAGATTCTCACTGATGTTCAATCGCCTCAGCATCCTATGGCTTCTGCCCCACCTGGCCTCCTCTGCCAGCCCACCTGAGCCTCCTGTGTCCTCCAGCCCACCTGGGCCTTCTGTTTCTTCCACTTCACCAGGACCTCCAGTCTCTTCTACCCTACCTGAGCTTCCATAATCTCTTTGACTCCACCTGAGTCTCCAGTGTCTTCTAACCCACGTGGCCCTCCAGTCTCTTCTACCCCACCTGAGCCATCTCTGGTCCCTCCATCCCTCCTGGGCCTCCTCTGTCTTTCCTACAGAATGGAGGAGTCTGGAAACAAACCCAAGCCCATAGTGGTGGCCCCACCAGGTCATCTGTGGGATAACAGGAAGAAACGGGGGCTGAAAACTTGAGGCTTGGTTAAGTCTGATACCACTGGATCTGAACTCAGCTTAAGGGCTGCCAACATGTCACAGGGATAGACCTTGGAAGCCCTCCCTGGCACTGGCATGGTATGTTTCCACAGAACTGAGGGTGAGAGGTGCTCACCAGAGACTTCTAGTCTGCACCATTTAGGGACAAGTATGACATTTGTAGTTAAAGAAAGGTGTTCTGGGGGCTGGAGCAATGACTCAGCGGTTAAGAGCACTGACTGCTCTTCCAGAGGTCCTGAGTTCAATTCCCAGCAACCACATTGTGGCTCACAACCATCTGTAATGGGATCTGATGCCTTCTTCTGGTGTGTCTAAAGATGGCTGCAGTGTTCTTTTATACATAAAATAATTCTGAAAAGAAAGGGGGGAGGGAGGGAGGGAGGGAGGGAAGGAGGGAGGGAGGGATGGAGGGAAGGAAGGAAAGGTGTTCTGTATGATCCCAGCACCCCAGAGGGCTGAAACACAGTAGGTTTTCAGACTTTGAGTCTATCCTGGGCTATATAGCGGGACTCTGTCTCAATACAAACAAAACAAAAAAAACGGGGAAAAGTGGGGTTGGGGAAGCGCTGACAGGGTCTATCCTGGGCTATATAGCGGGACTCTGTCTCAATACAAACAAAACAAAAAAACAGGGAGAAGTGAAGCCCTGACAGGGACCAATGAGAGAGGACAAGAAAAGAGTATTCTAGCAGAAACTAGCCTGGATCCGTTCCCACAGGGCCCTCTAATAAGCTCAGCCCTGGGGGTGCTCTCCTCGCCCCCACCCCAACCCCTGCCCCCGGTTGCACCAGGTCTGCCCCTCCCTAGTCCATTACCTTCCTTGCAGATGCACGTGCCGTCGATGGGAGAGCAGGCAATGGCATTTTCGCAGGAGCAGCGGGAGGAACAGTTGATCCCGTAAGTGTCCGGTGGACATAGGTTAGCGCAGTGAGGTCCCTGAACGCAGAAGGTGCAGAGTGAGGGGCGGCTCAGTAGCATCCTACTCAACATCTCTCCCGCTGTGGAACACAGCCTCACCGTGTATCCCGGCGCGCACCGGCAGAGGCCGCTGTCCGCAAGGCAGAGCCCGCCGTGCAGACAGAGGCAGTGCTCCTGGCAGCCCGGGCCATGCGTGTCCTGTGGGCAGCTCTCGTTGCAATGGAGGCCCGCCCAACCTGGCTGGCAGGAGCACTCGCCGTGCATCGGGTGGCAGCTGTGGGCACAGAAGGGGACATGGGGGGTCTAGGCCAGACTAACAAAACAAAACCTCCATGTTGGACCAGGAGGGCTACCCAGGCCGCTCCTGCCCCTTCACCAGATCCCTCCTCAGTCCTTCTGTTACATCCGTGCCCCTCTTAGCTATACCCTAATGTTTTTCTTTTTTTTTTCTTTTTTTTTTTTTTTTTGGTTTTTCGAGACAGGGTTTCTCTGTATAGCCCTGGCTGTCCTGGAACTCACTTTGTAGACCAGGCTGGCCTCGAACTCAGAAATCCGCCTGCCTCTGCCTCCCGAGTGCTGGGATTAAAGGCATGCGCCACCACGCCCGGCTTCCCTAATGTTTTTCTTAGGACTCCAGACCAAAAACCGGTCTCCCGTGACCATGTTTCCCACAGCCCACCTGAGACTGTGTTCTGGGTCGCAGGTGCAGGGTTCCTGGCAGCTCAGACCATAGCGGCCATCCGGACAGAGACGCTCAGTGCAGCGGTCGCCTGTGAAGCCATGTTCGCACAGACACGCACCATTGGCAGGAAAGCAACGGGCGCCAGGAGCGCAGTCACAGGTCTCAGCACAGTCTTGACCGAAGCGGCCCACGGGGCACTGTTCTTGGCACCTGGGTCCCGGGTTATGTACAACTGTATATACTGAGCTCCACCACCTCCTGCCCCACTCCAACTCCCTAGGGCCTCACACTCACCGATCCCCGATATAGCCAGGAGCGCAGTGGCACTGCCCAGTAAACCTGTCACAGAGACCACCATTGTGGCAGCGACATTCCTGGGTACAGTTGGGTCCATGGAAACCCTCTGGGCATGGCAGGGAACAAATGACACCCTGGGGGTAGGGGGTGAAAGTCACTTAATCCTTCTCATGACCAGAGGCGCTCAGACCTCTCTAGGGTCCAGAGTGCCCATGATCCCTGTGGAGAGCCACCCTCATAATTCTCCTGGGAATCCCAGCCCCATGCCCGCAGGCTCCCACCCTTCATACCATCCAGCCCGGTGGGCAGCTGCAGGAGCCTTGGAAGCCCTGAGGAACACCTCCATTTTGGCAAGGATTGGTTCTGGGGCAGAAGAAGCCATCAGTGCCCTGTGAACAGGGCACATTACAGCTGTGGAATAGGGGGTGAGGTCAGAGGGTCATGAGGAAGAAACTTCAAGGGCCCTCTTTGCTCCCTAAGGCTGCCTCCTGCACAAAAGGGGAGTCTCTCAGGCAGGTGATGGCAAGGACATCCCAGCATCAGCAGGTGGGGAGAGCAAGAGTGTAGAGCAGGTCTGCTCCTCCAGCATGCAGGCCCTGTGCATCTCCTCCCCTGCTCAGGTGGTCCCCTCTTGCCCCCTTGATACCTGCTCCTAGACAGCTCCTGCATCCTGGAGAACTCAACATCCCAGGCCTCTCTGCACGCGGCCCTGGATTCTGCCTAGGTCTGTATCTCAGCCTCACTTGATGACATTTCTCTCTCTCTCTCTCTCTCTCTCTCTCTCTCTCTCTCTGTCAGTCTGTCTGTGTCTGTCTCTGTGTGTGTGTCTGTCTGTCTCTCTGTGTATCTCTCTGTGTCTGTCTCCCTATCTGTGTGTATCTCTCTGTCTTTGTCTCTCTGTCTCTGTGTGTGTGTCAGTCTGTCTGTCTCTCTGTGTGTCTCTCTGCATCTATCTCCCTATCTCTCTGTGTGTATCTCTATGTCTGTCTCTCTGTGTGTATCTCTCTGTCTGTCTACTTGTCTGTCCGTGTCTGTCTTTGTGTCTCTCTGTCTGTGTCTGTCTCTGTGTGTGTGTCTGTCTTTCTGTGTGTCTCTCTCTGTGTGTATCTCTCTGTCTGTCTGTCTCTCTGTGTGTGTCTATCTCTATGTCTCCCTGTCTGTCTGTCTCTGTGTATGTCTGTGTGTCTCTCTCTGCCTCTCTCTCTCTCTCTATCTCCCTGTCTGTCCGTCTCTGTGTATGTCTGTGTGTGTCTCTCTCTCTGCCTCTCTCTCTCTCTCTCTCTCATGCACACACACATGCACGTGCGCACCCATGCTCACTTTCTAATGCTATGATAGTGGCAGCTGGCCTAGGGAATCCTTCACAAGGAATTGGTGGCTGTTCAAGGCTGCTTGGCTGGTACCCAGCAGAGCTGAAGTAAGATCTCAGTCTCTCCACGACATCATGTCCTCATCTCCGGTGCTATGTCTGTGGCCTCATCACACACCTGGGTCCTGTTCTTCCTGGAGGGCAGAAGCAGGCTCCATCCTGGGGGTCGCAGGATGCCCCATGGCACTGGCAATCAAACTGGCAGGCAGGACCATAGTGGCCGGCAGGGCAGGGCTGAAGGCAGTTGGGGGGCTGCAGGCCAGAGGAGCAAAAGCACGCCCCACTCTTAGGATCACAGGAACTGCTGTTGCCACAGTGGCAGAGCTTGTCACACTGTAGTCCCCACATTCCTGGGGCACACTCTGTGGAAGAGAAAATGGAAGGGTCACCAGGGACTTATACCCACCCCGGCTTCCAGGTAGGCCTAGTCTCAGCCCATACACCCAGCTCCTCTACCGTGTCTCCAGAAAAGGCAGCTAGCAGCAATGGACTTCCAGAAAAAACACCCCAGAGTGACTAGCAGCTTACCGCTGGAGCAGTCACCACCCCGCCAGCCTGGTGCACACTGGCACTGATTCGGAGCCACACAGCGACCATGGACACACTCCTGGGCACAGAGTGCTGGTCAGAGAAAAATGAATGAGAAAATACCTCTACCTACCTTCCCACCTTTAATCTATGAAGCCAGAGCTATCCCCTCCCGTATCAGGGCCTGTAGCTCCCCAACATCAGCTCTGAGATGAAGACTTAGGGAGCAACTCAGGGTTAGACTGGGTAGTACCCCAGGGCTCCAGACTGCCTGAACCCTCTCTGTGAACATTTCTAAACATCTTGTCGGGAAATGGGGGCGGAGGGTGGATGGATTTTCAAATGGTAGCTGGAGAGCAGTATGGTCAGAAAGGGGAGGGGCTGAGCGGAGGGGAGGGGAGGGGCTGAGCGGAGGGGAGGGGAGGGGAGGGGCTGAGCGGAGGGGAGGGTTGTGTCAGGCTGGGAAGCTGAGCCTGTGGGCACTGTTGGACTGTCAGAGCGGAATGGGCCAGAGGACAGGCAGGGTCCCATCTGAAGATAGGCTCACAGTATGCTAGGGAACAAGAGACTGATAGCAAGCCCAACCTCCATTGCCAGCCCCTCTTCGGCCCTGTCACCCCAACCCCAGCTACAGCTACTGGCCAAAGGGGAACCGAAGGAGCAGACAGTAGCACCCCACCACGGCACCCCTCACTAGGACAGGGGAAAATTCAGAAGGCTGGGCCCCTCCCATTCCATTCCTCCCCCGGCCCAACTCAGGACTCACGAACACAGGCCTCTCTGCTCTCGTAGTAACCCCCGCAGCACTGCAGGCGTGGGCGGGAGTCCGTCTTCACCACCTGACGGTACACAGTCCGGTAGACAACCCTGCGGCAGCCCAGGGGGTGGCCCTCAGTGCTCTCGGCTGAGGCCCTGGCTGCCCTGTATACCCCTCACACCTCAGTGAGGCACAAGAGGAGGTCAGAGGTTAAGTATTCCCCCACCCCACATCAGCCACACACGTGTCCAATGAATCAGACACACCTCCACAGGCCACATGGGTGCCCAATGTGGACAGGTGAATGCCTTGAGGTCAGAATGTCCACTGAGCACCAAAGGTTCTAAGAGGCCGGGGCTTAACCAGCTCCCAGAAGATTGAAGCACTCACGTAGGCTGGGCACAGGTGTGGGGGTCCTCCCAGGGCCTGTGGCAGGACTCAGCTGGGAGCAGACTGAAGGGGCGCAGGTGGGACTCCTTAGTGGTCGTGGTGAAGCTGTGAGATAAGAAGAGGTCAGGGGCAAGGCCAGGAGCTGGCACCACGCAGCAGAAAGCCAAGGCCATGCTTCACCATGGAGAGAATCAGTACCCAGTATTTGGGCTTCCTCCTGCTGCTGCTCCCTATCTGTCCTGTGTAGAGGCTTCTAGAACTGGAACGTTCTAGGACTCCTCCTACCAGAGCTATTTCTCATCCTAGGGGCAAAGCCTTACATACGGACACACACAGACACAGGCAAGCACATGCATGCACACATACACACACACACACACACACACACACACATGGATACTCGGACACACGGACATGCACATGCACACGTATGCACATATGCACATGGGAAGATTGAACTTTTCTGGATCCAGCTGGTAGACTTTTGGCTTCTCTACCCAGGGCCCTGTTTTCCTGTCCTGTCCCTACCTACCCACAGCCAGCCCCCCTCTGCTTCATCTACAGTGAATGGTTCCCTCCTAGAGGAACCTGGGGGCAAAGACAGGACAGAGACAAGGGCAGAGGTGGGGAAGGTCAAACACCACAGAGAGTGCAAAGAGACCAGAATCATAGTCCCGGGAAGGGCCACCCTGTGGGACGAACATCAAGCTTGGCCCCTCTCACCTTTCCCAAAAGGTACAGACATTGGGATCATTGGAGTTGAGTGTCCCAGTCAGACGCAGGCCTAGGACCAGGAGGAGGAGGGGACAAAGTGGCATTGCAGAGGTCTACGATAGGGCACACAGTAACGGAACAGCTCTGCAGCCAGCAGCCAGAAGGACACATCTGCAAAGATTCAAGCAGGAAGCATGCTGAAGAGATCAGTCCACTGCCTCCCTAGTCCTCTGGTCCAGGGATCCAGCTTCCCCAGAACTCAGAACAGTGTTCCAGTTTCCCCAGAGCAGTGCTCCAGCTCCCCCAGAACAATGCTCCAGCTCCCCCACAGCAGTGCTCTAGTTCCCCCACAGCAGTGCTCTAGCTCCCCCACAGCAGTGCTCCAGCTTCGCCAGAACAGTGCTCCAGCTTCACCAGAACAGTGCTCCCAACGCACTTCCGTGGCTCCAGGTCTCAGCTCAGTTTGCTAACACACTGACCCCAGCTCTCATTATTCCTAGAGTTCTGTGCCTCAGGCCTGGCTTGAGTGCCAACTTCCTTTTCTGTCTGCTCCCTGACAACTCCATCTCCCACCAACACACACACACACACACACACTGGCACCACATTCATCTCTCTTACGAGTCTCCTAACACTACATATTAACTTCTCTTGTCCCCTGAACACCCCCTAGCCTAGCAAACAGTCAGGACACCACAGTGCGAAGCTGGGACCAATGAAGGAGGTTCTCAGGGAAGCCAACGTGGGCTCAGTGGACAAACACCACTGTCCAATGGACAGTTCAGTGTCAGATGCTACTGAGAGCAAGCTTCCATTGCTGTATGTAGGCAGACAAGAGCCAGAGCTACAGCTGAAGCACGGGAGGTTCCTGCTGTAGGGGACTGCATGCATGAGGCCACAGCTGGTGACCACACAGCCACTGGTGCACTCCAAGAGGGCAATTCCCGTGTTCCTCTCACATGTAGGGAGCCATTCTACCGTTCCTTAAAGGCAGCACAGACCGCCTC
Source organism: Mus minutoides (assembly GCA_902729485.2). Classification (NCBI taxonomy): domain Eukaryota; kingdom Metazoa; phylum Chordata; class Mammalia; order Rodentia; family Muridae; genus Mus; species Mus minutoides. The sequence goes on along the minus strand of LR753403.1, from coordinate 658,626 downwards.
AGCTGTACTGGCATAAACAACTCTTAATTGGCATTAGGCTGTGTCAGCTAGTGTTTGATCTTGTGCCCGAAACCACCTGGTGTATGAGCGAGAGCCACGGGGCAGCTCGGTGGTCGACCAGGACAGGGTTTAAATAGCTGCTCCCGGTGGGGATGGGGGGGGCATTCCATTCTACCACTCCACTCTGCTACTCCACTCTTCTCGGCCCCATTCTGCCATTCACCATTTTCACTCTGTAACCGCATGCATGGCCATTCTGCATGCCATTCACCACATTACGTTTCCTGAGTAAACTGTCCTGAGAAGAAACCTGGTTTGTCCTTCGTCTTATTCCTGCTGGTCGGCAGGGGCGCGCGACACTCACAGTGCTAGGAAACTGGCCCCTCACCAGCTCCACACCTCGGCCTCACCCAGAGGGTGGGGAGAGAGTGAGTCAGGGCCCTGGATGGGATGAGTTTTCCTCTGAATGCCAAGGCTCAGGAAAGGTTGAGGGCTAGAGGCCACCCCTCTGCCGCTGTGTTCCTGTTTTCTGCTTGGAGTTTCTTAAACTTGCCCGGGCTCCCCGCTTGACTCTCCAGAGATACCCACATCTGCTTGTAATTTCTCTGAGAGGTCGCAGTCGCTGGCCCCTTACACCCCTGAGTATCTCCGGAATGCTTGCTGCAGCCCCACCCTGGCCCCCCACCCACCCACCCACTTATTCTGGCAGATTCTCTCAGCTCACATAGTGCACGCCTTCTCAGATTAACACAGACTCCCCAACTGAACCCCAACTCCCTGTTGTGGTCCAGCCCCACCTTTAACCCCAACACTTGAATTTCCCCTTGGTCCTCCTTACTCTATGTCACTGCCTCCCAGAGTGGACCTCTCCCCAACTCCCTCGCCTCCCAGAACAGTGCTTCAGCTCCACACACACACACACACACACACACACACACACACACACACACCACTCCGCTCCAGTGTGAAGGGGTCTTATTTGGCTGTCTTGGCTGCTGGGCTGGCACTGTGGCCGACCAGAGCCACTGCACCCCTGTACCACCCAGGACCCCCTCCCCGATGACTCTAGGCTTCTCTCACTCAACCAAGTGACTCACCAGTGATAGCCAGCATGGACCTGGGCAGCCAGATGATGCCCTGCGGATCCCAGTGCTCAAGATCTAGATCCTAAAAGGGGGGAACTTCAGCTGGGCGGTGGTGGCACAAGCCTGGAGACCCAGTCCTCAGGAGGCAGAGGCAGGCAGAGACTCTGAGTCTGAAGCCAGGTCTACATAGTGAATGGCTGCGTGGAGCTCCACCCCCTCCCACCCCTACCCCCAACACACCACTTCGCTCCAGTGTGAAGGGGTCTTATTTGGCTGTCTTGGCTACTGGGCTGGCACTGTGGCCTTTGGAAACAGAGGGAGGGCATCAAGGGAGCAATGCTGAGCCCTGTATCCAGGGAGCCACACCATAGTCAGAGGTACCCACAACCTGACCCAGCAATGCCCAACCAGACACTGTCCCTACCTCTACAAAGTCAGTTCCTTCCTCAAGGTTCCCAAACTCTCTCCTCCAATTTCACCCTCCTTCACTGGCCACCCACAGGGTTAGTTCTAGCTGGTCCTAGTTACTCCCCAAGGGTGTTCCATACCCAGGGCCATGGAAGGAACCCAGATCTCTGCACATTTCTGCCCTGCTCTGGGTCTTTTCCACAATCCATTCTTCAAAAAATCCTGGACCCCAGTCAGGACGCAGCCTCATCTATGGAGGCAGTGAGCTGCCCCTGTCCTGACTGTTCCTAGAGTCCACAGCGTGCTGTGGTGGGTGGAATCCATAGCAGGAGAAGAGGACTGAGTTAAGGTGGAGGTGGTTCGAGCTGTGGCTGTGTAGTCCTTCACAGTGTCACCTGCCCTTATCCCCCCCGCCCCCCCCACCAGAAGCATCAGCAAGCGTTGCTGATCTCCCCCTTCAGCTGCCAGAGAAAATAGTTCAGCTGGAGGCTCAGGATGCCCCCCCCCCGCAAAGAACAAGGGGTGCAGGATTATGGGATATTACTAACCAACTCTGCTAAGGGGGTAGCTGACTGGAGAAAGGCTACCTTCCCTCCTTCCGATGGCCTTCAGGGTGGGGCTGCACAGTGAAGGAGTCCTCAGCTGCTCTGTCCAGGGCTAGAAGCCAAGATGGGGTCAGCAGAGACCTGTGGGTGGACAACAGGAAGGGGAGATAGAACGGGAGTCCTAACAAAGAACAGAGGGTTTTACCTGACAGTTCCCAGCCTGGAAAATAAACACAGGCCTGATGAGGACCCGAAGCCTCCCAAGCTAGCTTCCCTCTGTGGGGCTGGGGCCCCTGGCCCCTGACCCTCTAGCTCTACTCCAGTCCCAGTAGCACCCAGCCTCTGATTATACACCTGTCAAGGGGCTTAGTCCTTAGCTCCCAGCTCCCTGCCCTAGGAGACTCCTTTGAGCCCATTCTGCCCAACTCCATTTCCCACCAAGCTTCTGGTCTGACATAAGCCCCAAATGCCTTTCCTTCACAACCAGCCAAAATGTGACCCTGTATTATCCTGAGACTGGTCAGGTAGAGAGTGAGTGACTCGCTCAGCCCTCTCGGAAGGTGCTCAATTATCCAGTCCACAGATTCAGTAAACATAGGGGCTGCTGCCCAAGGCCTATAGCTGGGGTATTGGAAGAGGAATCCAAAGCCAGCAGCAGAGACCTCCCAGTAGTTCTGTTTCTGGCAGGGAGCAGGGGGCGGGGCATAGGAACCCAGGGGCTTGTATCTTTACAGCCTTAGTTTATAGGAGCAGGGAGCTGGCCAGAGACTGGACAAGAGAAAGGGAGACTGCCTCAGAACATGATCAGAGGCGTGGGAACGGCACGGAAGGCAGTCAAAACGAACAACTTTTCTCTCCCACCTCCACATGCAAATTGCTGGGCTCTCGGCCAGGCCCAGCTCCATTTCCTGCCTGCAAGGCTGCAAGCTACATTCCTGCCTCTCAGCCTCCAAGTCCCACAGGGCCCTGATCTGTTCCCTTTCCAGGAGCCCCCTCTGCCCTGACTGCACCCCGGCCTCTGGGAGAAGGATGTGAGTTTAGGGCCTCTGGGATCTGGTAGATTCGAGAAGGTCCTTATCCAGCAAACAGCCCCACCCCCACCCCACCCAGGAGTAGTGTAGCGTGGGATAACCCTGACACTCTGGCCGTCTTACTCCAGAGAATGGCAGTATACTCTCCCACAAGGTTACCGTGCGGATTAAACGTGGTGACGCAGACAAGGCGCTTGGGGCCAATCTGTAACACTACTGCTCCATCCACATTAGCGGTACCCAACCTCCACAGGACCTCCTGCGCTCTGCCCAGCACTCATTCCAGGAAAAAAAACTGGAGTTGTTTTCTCTCTCCCCACCCCCTGAAGAGCCCCCACGATGATGGTCCGGGAATAAACAGAGTTGAAAATGCTGACGGGGGAGAAAGGAAGTGGAGACGGGAGAAGCCAGAACCTGATCCCCAGAATAGTGGGCTGCATGCCAGGAGCATCTTCACACCAGAGCCAGCCACAGAGCAGGATCCGTGAATTCTCTCTCTGTCCTCCCTCACCTGTGGTACCAACTCCCCGACACTACCCCATCTTGCAGACTAGAGGGTCTAGTTCTGTCCCTGTCACAAGCTGTGTGGCTTTGGTCATGTCACCTGAGCCCTCTGAGCTCGGTTCTGTGGTGGGCTCTTTAGTGTCTGTCTCTCTTTGCTTTTTCTTGGGTTGCCTTTACAGTTGAGCCAGGCTCACAAAGTCCTTCCCAGCCAGGAGTAAGACCCCGCCCCCCAGCCCAGACCTCCAGCCTTGACCACCCAGTGGCACCTCACACCACACGGTCTTCATGAGCACACGCAAACACGGGGCCCCTCCTTCATCCACCCAGCCGAGCCAGGCTCCGGCACGCCAGGCATGTCTGCCGGATGGAGGGGCCGGAAGCCTGAGAGAGGCTGACTAGAGGCTGGGGCAGAGCAGGGTGAGAGGCTGGCCTGCTGCTGGCTCAGGAAGCGGAGGCCAGAGGGTCTACCATAGGCCTTGTTTACTCATCAGGAAATAGAGAACCAGCAGGGATTCTGACTCACGATCTAAGCCAGTCTCCGCCCCAGCTCCAGCCCTGACTGCCACCTGGGGAGAGGTGGCCCCTTTCACTAAGGGGGCAGGAGGGTCTTTGTAAAACGTGTTGCCTAAGGGCTGTGTCTGGCCACCAGACTGGGACAAGCTTAGAGAACAGCTACCCCACTAGCCTGCCTGCCTTACCACTACCCAGACGTTATTACCTTCAGAAAGTACAATTCTGGCAGGTCAAGGTGACTTTTACCTTTAATCCCAACACTCAGGAGGCTGAGGTAGAAGGATAATTCATTCCAGGATAGCCTGGGCTACATACAGAGAATGAGCCACTGCCTCAACAACAACAACAACAAATTTCACAAAGTGCAGTTCTGCTCTGGCTACTGCTTGCTTCCACTACCTTCTGTGGACCCCCATTACAGGAGAGGCCAGCAATACCAGGCATCTGGCACTCACTGAAGCCAAGGCCCCCACATACCTCTCTCTGTGCAGCTGCCTCGGAATGGGAATGTCCTTTCCTCCCAGCCTTCGAGAACAGACTCAACCAAGAAACTCCCCCGAACTCAAGCCTCACCGTCCCTCTCTGCCCTCTAGGTTTAAAAAGGCAAGGGCCCCCATGGCTCAGAGGAGCTCTGGCTGTTACCTATAACTCTACTCAGAAGTCAGCTCCAAGTGGGACGCTCCCCCCTGACACAGGGAAATGACCCAGCCAGTCAGTACCTGTGTGCCTCCTCTGGGAACAAGCAGGGCTAACTTAGGCCACTCCAGGGCAGAACACTGCAGTCTAGGGAGGAGCTGAGGGACAGCCTTCTGTGGCAGCGACACTCGCCAGCCTGTGCAGTCAGTCTCACCCGTCCTGTGTAGTCCAAGGTTTCCTCGCAGACCATCCCGGGCCACACTGGGCTCTTTCACTGGTCTAGGCTTGCTTGGTGGTGCTGGGAGTGGAGCCCTGGACCTTGACCACTGAGCTGTATGTACCCTAGCTGGCTTGTAATGCTTATCAACAACTGTCTGCCACCATGTCAGACTTGCCTTGGGCAAGGCCCTTCTCCACACACCTGGGTGCCCAGGCACCAGCCAGCACCCACAGCAGCTGTGTGGCAGGGATGGGTGGACACCCTGAACTGAGTGTAGTGGCTGTGGTCTTCCATCTGCAGACCTCCCAGAGCCCCAGACACAGTGCAGTGTGGCTAGTAAGAAGAAAGGTGGAGGGCTGGAGAGATGGCTCAGCGGTTAAGAGCACTGACTGCTCTTTCAGAGGTCCTAAGTTCAATTCTCAGCAACCACATGGAAAGAAAGAAAGAAAAAGAAGAAAGGTGGAATGCAGACAGGTTAAGCACAAACTGAAAGATGGCTCTCCATCTGCCATGCTGGCCTGGGTCAGAAACTCCTCAGGATCGCCCTCCACCTTCCCAGCTGGTGACTGGGATGAGGGGTCAATTCTTACAGCGGTCTGTACGGAGGACAGACATGCAAGGCTCCGAGTCACCTAGCAGGTAGCGGCTGTGGAGCAGATGTGGGTCCTCATCCTGCACCCTCGGGCCTGGGACAGTGCCCATCATGGTCCACAAATCCTCCCAAACACAGGGACTGAGTTCCAGAGGCAACCACAGGAAGGGAGCGGTGCCCACACTCACGGTCCTGCTTGCAGGCGCTCTCAGGCTACATGCAGGTGTGTAGCATGAGGGAAACACAGGACTAGCCTTTTCCTCCTCTTAGCGATTACACCACTAGGTGGGTATTTTGCCATTCTTCATACAAGCTACAGCACAGCGGGGGGTCCAGACCAGGCCTCGGTGCAGACTCAGTGTGCCCTTCCTTCCACCCTCATGGCCTCTCCTCCACCTGGCATCTTTGTTCTCAAGCTTTATATGCACAGTTCTCTCCCCAGGCCTTGTTTTGCCAAGTCTGTGTGTCTGCATTGGCCTGCGCCTGTGTTTATGTCAGTCCGTCCGTCCTCTCTCCTCCTGCCTTTCGGCCAGCTCCCCCCCCCCCCCCAGAGGGCAGGTACCAGGAGTCATCAACCTGTACCAAGCTGGAGTTTTCCTCAGAGAAGCCCCATACAGTGGCTGTGGCAACTATCTTTCTCTAGGTTTCTCGCTGGTGGAGCAGGCTGCCTGGGGAGGGTTTCCTCTTCTGGATTGTCTGATAGGGCATGTGGGAGTGGAGTGGAGAAGCAGAAGCCACACACACACACACACACACACACACACACACACACACACTTCACCCTTCACTGAGAAGAACAAGACAAGCAAGGAATGGGGCGGGGATAAGGGCTTTGGAAGAGGAGCCAAGGGTAGGCTGACAGGTGGGAGGCCAGCCCACACCGGTCTCACCCACGCACACACAGACACAGGTAGGGCACTGTACTGTGGGCTAGAGCTGTGGGCTGGAGCTGTGAGCTAGAGTTGGGTTTGGAGAACAGCCTCCAACCCCCTAGGCCTAGCATAGGCAGGGGTTGAGAACTGACCCCTTATCCGGCCCTGCCTAGAGCTAAGGCCTGGCTGAGCCTGGGAACTTCAACCAGCACATGCTGTTCCAATCTCCGGGGACCAGGGGTCACCATCCCCAGCTGGGGCAGCAGGCTCTACTAAAAGTCCAAAACAGGGAGTCACGAGTTCATGGTTAGAGGGTGGAAATAGGGATGCGAGGTGAGGGAGGCCTTCCTGGATGGAGCTTGGGTTCCCAGAGCTCCAGGGCTCACAATATCAGCCTGGCTATGGGCCCACATCATCCAGGAAAAAGAAAAACAAAAAAAAACAACAAATAAACAAACAACCAAAAAGCCTCAGAGACCATAGGTGCCTGTGGCTGACCTCTCCCCTACAAGATGGGAAAGGACGTGCAAATCCAATCCCTTCCCTAGGCAGGGGTTGGGGGGCAACACTATGAACACTTAAACAGGGTCTTTCTCCAGGAGACACAGGAGACAGGCAGGCAACTGCGTTTTGTTAGTCCCCCCAGAAAGAAGAAATTGGGGGATGGAGGGAAGACAAGGTTTAGGGTTCCTTTTCAGGGCTTCAGTACCACCAAGGTTCTACACTAGCAAAGGGCACAGTGGAATCCAAGAGACTTGCAGGCTGTTTTCCTGGAGCGAAGAGAGACTCTCCCAGGCTGGTCCCATCCTAGCTCCTAATCCTCTGAGCTACGCAGCTTTCTTTTCTACTTAGCCAGGTCTCCCTCTCCCTCTCTGCTTGCTCTTTTTTTTCTCCTCTCTCTTTTCAGTTAGGCGGCTTTCTCTGCTTAGATCTCTCTTTCTTCTCTCTCCCCTAACTCTCTCTCCCCTTTCTCCCTTCTCTTTTCTTTCCACTTAGACGGACCGCGACACACACACACACACACACACACACACACACACACACACACCCCCCCCCCCCCCCCCCCCCCCCCCCCCCCCCCCCCCCCCCCCCCCCCCCCCCCCCCGCACCCCACTCCCATCTCCTCCTTTCCGCTCTGCAGGTTTCAGCCCAGCGGTCTCGGGCTCCAGAGCCCAGAGCGGGTCACTCACCTGCCTCGGGAGCTCACAGCTCGGAGCAGCGTGTTGCACCGACGGGTCCTGCTGGCCGACAGAGCCGGCTGCGCGGGCAGGAAGGGGGTGGGCCTCCGCCCGCGCCCAGGCAGGAAGTCTGCGCGGGGAGGCTGGAGTCCGGCCGGGTGGGGTCAGCCCTCCGCACGTCTGTCTGCGAAGTGGACGGGGAGAGCCGCCCAACCTGACAGCCCCAGCTCCCGGCGTCGCGGTCCACCCGACGCCCCTCTTTCCTGCCCGGCGGCGCCCCCTGGCGGCCTTCAGGGGAGGGGCACCCTGCCTGCGCGGTCAGATCGTTGGGACCTTTGCAAGGGTTGAAGCGCGGTGCTGCTACATAGAGCAGAGTTTGCTCATCAGCTTGCTCCGAAGAGCGACAGGACTCAGAGCAAAGACAACTTGGGCCCGGGGGAGTGTGGCTTATGCTGCAGGCCCTAGGTTGAATTCTAAACAGCAGGGACACCTTTATTTAAGAGTGATTGGCGTATAATAAAAATAAGCCCCACTTGGCTTGATGAATATTGTTCCAAAACTTTATCGTGGCAAAACATACACAATACAAAACGCATCCTTTCAACAAATGTTAAGTATACAGTTCGGTGGCATAAAGTATTTCACATATATGAAACCTTTGTTACTGTCAAGTCCCAGAGATTTCTCCTCATCCCAAACTGAAACTCAGTCCGCATTCCCCGGCCCTGGTAGCCATTGTGAAGTTAGGCTTATATATACCTCAGCCCCGGCCTCTGACCTTCCACATCTAGCTTATTCCACTTAGCATGCTGCTTCATTGGCTTAGATAAATGTGTTCATCCCAATAAAAGTGTGTTTTAAAATGTTCCTCTCTGGGGATGGAGAGATGGCTTGGGGAGGGATTTGGGGAGTGGGAAATAAACACACTTGCCACCAAGCCTGATGACCTGAGTTTGAGCCCAGGGACCCACATTGTGGAAGGTGAGAATCAACTCCCAAAACTTGTCATCTATGCCCACAGCGGGTGCCATAGCATGGTACATATTCCCTCCCCTGCAACAGAAGTCAATATAATGTTTTAAAGTCCATCTCTCCCAGTTAGGTAAACAGTAATGACCCAGGTTCCGTCCTCACCCCAACCCAAACCCCACGAAAGTTTTGATTTGCTTTCTGTAGTTTGTTTTTCTAGAATATCCGTGTAAATATCATCATAGAGTCTGTACTCACATATGTCCATCTTCTTCCCCTCATCATAAAGTTTCTGGGCCACTGGGTGTTCTCTACTACTGCGGATGACAGCACTGGGCTATTCAAGAACAGGATTGCTGTGTCCTGACAATTCCTGATTCTTGGATATTGTGGTTCCAAGATGTTTGTGTATAATATTTACTAATATTGTGTATAATACTGATATATAATAATTACTAATATTATAATCCAGCTGAGAGACAGGCAATGCTGTTTAGCAGTGGTTCTGATGGTAAACTGGGCTGAGCTCAGGTGCAGTGGATGGCAACAATGTTTCAGGGAAGGAAAGACGAAGTTGGGCTGCGATACCACAAAATGTCCAGCAGAGGGCAGTAAAAACCAACGCACAGGTCAAGGTCGGGCGGCATAAGACCCGAGTGTTCCATCATGTTTGAAGCCTTGGAAATTACCTGATCCTTCTCTCGTTTAAATGACCAATGAGGGCAACTGAGGTGCAGAAAGAAAGTGAGACATGCGTGTAGCTCCACTTGTGCTCAGATGTTCTGCTCCATGCACTTTTTTTTCTTGGGCTGCATTCTGCCCTACGGCCCACATCCCATTCCTGCTAAGAAAATTTAACACTTGGGTCCCAGAAATGAAGTTTCTTCTACTGTTTTGCTAAACAGTAATATCAGATTGCTCTCTAAATACCCACATTATTACAATATTAGTGATTCCTCCAGCCTTCATCCGAAAAGCTGCTACCTCTTCCTCCTCCTCCTCCCACCCCCAACCCCAGTTAAAGCAACCTTTATTTACTATCATCCAGGAGGATGAACACTGGCCAAGCCTACACCCAGAACTCCCAGAGAATGGCCCAGGGAAGCTTCATTTAGCAGCAAGCAGGGGTGAACGCAGAAACATGTAACCAGTCAAAGTGCAGAGAATTAGTAATGGTGAAGTATCGTCCCAACTGGGACAGCTATAGCATCCCCTCCAAGGCTGAGGGGCCACTACAGGAGGAAGGCAGAAAGAGTCCACAGCAAAACGATGTCTTCTGAACTCAGCATTTCCTGGGGCCCTGCTTCTCCTAAGGGGATAGTGGACTATGGTGTAGACATTGATAAGCTACCCTTGCTCCACTGTGTAACCTCCCACCCACACGCAGGCAAACAATTAACTAAATGCAGTGGGCCGTGAACAGGAAGACGTGTCAGTCAAGAGGGACCGCTTCCTTCAGGAAGAAGAGTGCCGGTAGGAGAGGGAGGGAGATGAGGGAGGGAAATAGGGAGGGAAACATGACTAAAATTCGTCATGTAAGTGAATATATGTAATAAAATAATTACATAAAATTCATTACATACTATATAATTCATTATATACAAGTCATTATATACGTGTATATGTATATATACATATACATATACATACATACATACATGGGCGGGTTGAACACCTGCACCTCTCCCTACCCCCACCTGTCACTCCAGACCTCTCGGTCCTCTATCTGGCAGGATGGATGATGAGGAATGTGACACCTGGAGCTGTCCTCTGACCTCCCCACGTGCACTCACACTGACAGTAGCACATGTGCATTCGTGTACACACACACACCAATGATAACCCCTTACACAGAGTAGTTTACAGGATGTCATGCATGTGGTAATGGTGGGTATTAAAGACAGGGTTGTCAGAGCCAAATCTTGCAGGAACCTCTTAGGTCACAGTAAAGCTACTGCCTTTTGCTCTGTGTAGGATGAAAAGCCATTGGAATAGCTTGCCCAGAGGCAGGGCGTGATCCCATACAAGTACTATTGCTGTCTTGGCAGGCTATAGGGAGAAGAGGAACCTGGAGGGTGGGGACGAAGCTGCTGTGCTGATACTCAGGGGCTCAGGGAAGTGGCCAGCCGAGGAGCCAGTGAAAGCCTGGTCCCCACCCTCAGTGGGAATGGTCTTACAAAAAGCCCTAGAGGAGTCTCCCTTGCAGGAAGGTTGCTCAGAGCGCCACAGCTCCCAGAGGAGGCTCCCTGACCAAGCTCAGAGAGGATGCTGTGTGTGGAGACCAGACCCCCTTGTTCCTCTCACTCAGTTCAGCTCCCAGGGATGATCGTCAACCTTCCTAGCACACAGTTGTGTTCCCAGAGGCCCAGGGAGGTGACAGCAAACACAAGACAGAGAGAGGACCTGGGATATCCAGCTTGCCCAGTAGGCACTGGCCAGCCTGGCCTTACACGGAACAGGGAGTGGGGCTCAGGAAGGATGTGAGATGTACGCGGCTGGCTCACTCTCTTTTCCAGCCAGTTCCTCATAAACATCTGGCTACAACTGCAGATGAACAGGTTGAGCTTGGCCCTTGCAGATAAATGCCGCTAATTCCCCTCCTGCTCCTGAGGTTCACACACCAGAACCCTCAAATGTCCACTTTTCAGTCTACACCCCGCCCCTCTGTGCACACTTTAGGCTTCCAGGTTCCTGTCCCCAAGATGGTCACCGTTCTGCATGTGCTCATAGGATCCAGCCCCTCCTGTCCCTGCTCTGCTTCTGCCTCCCGCCAGCTTGCCTGGCACTCAGACCCTCATCTCCAGTCCTCCACTCTTGCTGTAATCACAGCTCAGCCCGACACACCCCCTGCATGAATAATTGGGGCTGATTTAGGGGCTATCAGGGGAAGGGGGGCTAATGGAGCTCGGGGGCACCCTCATGATGAGGGGAAGGCTGAAAGGCAATTAGCTGGACAGGCAGCCTGGGAGTCACCTAATGTGCCTGTCTGAAGGAGGGGCTGATGAGGGGCCATGGAAGGAGGGGGCGGCCTGATTCACCTCCACCTACTTCTAGAGACAGAGTTGGACTTAAGGCGAGGTCTGCCACTTCCTCAACAGGAGGGCTCAAAGATGCACAAGGAGGGGATTTCAGGAAAATTGTGACAGGGTGCGGGGGTAGGAGACCTAAGTGGAGGCAACAGTGGAAAGAACAGGAAGAACAGGAAGCTGAGGAAAAAGTCGGGAGTTCCTGCTGCCCCACAACACACACATATACACACACACACACCACATGCACACATATGAACACACATGTGTGCATGCACATGTGTGTACACACCCACCTGCACACATACCACACATGCACGTGTATGCGCGTACACACACACATTGGCCCACATGAACCTGATCTCTCGCTGGGGACCAGGGACCAGCTCCTGATTAATACCAACATTAGCCCTGAACATTCACTGTCCAGCCTCCCTCATTAATTACCTCCTCTCCCACCCCAGAAGAGGGGAAGCCAGCTCCTCTGGGTCTGAGACATGAGCTTCTGATTTTCCCGATCAGGAACATCAGGCCCTTCTCAGGGTGGGGGGAAAAGTTTTCATCCCACCCTGGCCCTCCGTACCTCCCTCTCTCCGCCTCCAGCAGACATTTCACAGGGGAGCCTGCCTGGAAAAGGTAGACCTGACGCTTACGCCCCTGTGGCCCAAATCCATCTCAAGATGAAGACAGGAAATGTGCAAAGCTCCAGGTGGAGAAACAAGACAGCACCAGCCAACTCCTAGGATGTCCTTGCAAACAGGAAGCTGGACACACAAGGTCAACATTCCTGTCACGTGGAAGCGGCCTGTTCGATAGTGTGGGGGCAGGTGAGGGCTTCAGACAGGCTGGGGATCCCCTTCTCCTCCCCTCTGTCCAGCAGCTATGGGTGTGCTCACGTTCTTTCTCAGGTGTGCACAAAATAGTCCAGTGCTGGGGCGCCAAGACCTGAGCGCCCCCCCTCCCTCAGCTTTTCCATTCCTCACCTCCCCTGGACTCTCACTCACAAACCGTGTCTCTGTGTCAGCCGATGACCAGACCTGTGTGGCTGCCATTCCAGAAGAAGGGGCAGGGGCTCTGTGGAATCTTCCTGTGCCCCTCCCAACACCTCCATGTACCCCATTATAAGACCAAATGGGCCTGGAGACCCGGCAATCAATATCCCTCAAAGATGAAGACGCTAATAACTTTATCCCTCTTGTCCTCCCCTTCTCGCTTGCATTAGCCCTGACCACAGGCCCCAGGCAGCTGAGACCTGCAGTGGGCAGGCCTGGAGCTGAGTAACCCCTTCAAATCCAAGTGAGAGGCACGAGGGTAGACTGCAAGAAGAGTTTTCTGACACTTGGAACAGCAGGCTATAGGGGAAGAGATCAAAGTCTTAGAAGTACAGTTTCCATGCCCGAATCACTATTAACTCTCAGAGACCTGACCCGGTTGGTAAGGGTCCATAACCCAGCAATGCCTGCCACAGGGTGCCAAGGTTCCTATCCTGTCTCCCAGTCTATCCAAACTCAGGAGAGGCAGTCCTGTTGGGAGACTCTGGGAGTTTGAGGCCTGTGGCTCAGCCCTGCCCTCCCTGTACCCACAGGGAGACTTTAGATAAACCTCACACAGTCCCTCTGAAGCAACCTCAGGAAGAGGGAAACGTTGGCTCTGGAGGGAACAAAGAATCTCTTCTCAAACACTGCAGTACCCAGGGTACCTGCTCACACTCGGGATGGGGTAGTTGACTATTCTGAAGACAAGCAGGGTTCCCACTGGGTACCCAAGGCCTGAGAGAGGCTAGAGAGAGGAAGGGAGAGGGAAGAAAATGGGGAGGAAAGAACACTAACATAAGAACAGTATGTCTCCGCTGCGCAAGCTGGCTCACGGTGTTAATCTCAGCACTCCGGAGGCAGAGGCAGGTGTATCTCTGAGTTTGAGGCTAACCTGGTATACAAAGTGAGTTCCAGGACAGGATAGCTAGGGCTACACAGAGAAACCATGTCTTGAAAAACCAAAAACCAAGAGACAGAGAGACAGAGAGACAGAGAGAGACAGAGACAGAGACAGAGAGAGGGAGGGAGGGAGGGAGGGAGGAAGGAAGGAAGGAAGGAAGGAAGGAAGGAAGGAAGGAGGGAAGGAAGGAAGAAAGAAAGGAAGAAAGGAAAGAAGAAAGAAAGAAGAAAGAAGAAAGAAGAAAGAACGACAGAAAGAAAGAAAGAAAGAAAGAAAGAAAGAAAGAAAGAAAGAAAGAAAGAAAGAAAGAAAGAAAGAAAGAAAGAAAGACCAGTATGTCTCCACAGGGCACTGGCTGGAGGGCAGACCCACCAGGAGAGCTTCACGCGTGGTTCTCAGCCTCCAGGATCTCTGTAGGGTTCTGCCTTTATCTATTCCCATTTTGCAGAAGACACTAAGGTACAGAAATGCTGAGTGACAGCACTGGTAATTGGCAGAGTCTAGTTTACCTGCCAGGGCACATAATTCAACAGAGATGAAGGGAACTCAGCCTAGTGGGAGGTGGATGCCAGAGCTCTTGTTCCAGGGGCTGGATTCAGAGCAAGGAAAAGCAGATTGTCTCTGGGGCTCCACCCTGCTGAGTCCTGGGGCTCCTGGCTGCTGATTCTTTCCCTCCTAGCCCTCGACTGGTTTGTTCCTGCAGCTATGGCCTTGATTTATCTGTCTCTCTCAGCTGGAGCCTTCTGCCCCAACTCCTGGCAAAAAAACTCTCCCTTTTTCATGGCTGGGAGGGAGCAGAAAGGCTATCTGGGAAAGTTCATACCCCACTGTAGGTGCCTGGGTAGCCTGGCACAGCAGCAGGACAAGAGGATCCCAATGACTGTCCTGCTTCTGCCAACACTGGGTAGCCAGTCCAAGGCCCATATAGGAATATAGCAAGCTCCCTCTAGCTGATACTTACACCCCCCGGGGCCTGTGAAGTCTACAGTTAGGACTTGTCCTCAGCCCGAGGGACACAGGCAAAGTGGGGTGGCTTCCTGCAGCAGCCCTAGAGACCTGTCTGCAGGTCTTTGGAGTCCTGGAATCTGGCAACTAGTTCAGCCTCCTGAGAAGCCAGCTGTGAGGGAGCAGGAGAATGACAAGTTCCTTAGAGACTTGTCCCAGGGATGGAGCCCTGAGGAGGTCACCGTGCTGACCACACCACTTCCTCCTCCTCTCCTGACTGGGGAAAGCACAGCTCCTCTGCTCAGTACTCCACAGCACCTCGGGGCCCTCTCGGAGCCTCTCTTCCAATCAATGCAGCCCTTGTCTGAGAAGGGAGAGTACAGGAGGAGATAACACTACCCTATGGCCCCAGGTTGCTGTCTGCCTCAAGCCCCCACAAAGTCCCCAGGGCCCCATCCCACCCATCTCCTTACAGCTATCCATCTCAACTGGTGTTCAGCCCCTGGGACTGAGGGTAGCTAATGGGCTTGGCACAGCCAGGAGGTAATTAACAGAGAGGGGGCAGGGGCCACAGTGGGACAAGGACATTGCTAATGGCAACAGGACCCAGCAACAATGGCAAACAGTGCCGTTTGTGTATGTGTCACGCCTCCGTCGAGGCTGGTTACATGCATGCGGTAGGCCAGGACGCTGTGGCCACTCTCTGAGAGAGGGTACAGTCCCTTCTTGCCCCTGTGCAGAGCTCCAAGTCATGTTGCCTGAAGGACTGGTTCTCCTCTCGGCCGCCCCCAGATCTCTGCCACTTTCCCGGAAGGGTCCTAAGCCACATTCCCAGAACTCTGAGCTTCTTCGGCTCAGCTTCTGCAGTAACCCTGCAGCAGGGCTCAGGAGTCCTCCACGTCCCATAATCAACGCTGGGAATACCCCATAGGCTTTTCAGGTCTCCTCTGCTATCTGGCCTCCAAACCCTGCCAGATCCTGCTCAGTGCAGCAAGCCTCAGAGCAGAGCCCTGTGCTCCCCAGCAAGGCTTCCTAATCTGCTATACCCAAGCCCTCACCCACAAGAGGATCAAAGGACAGAGGCACTGAAGGAAGGGGCTGGCAAAGCCTGCAGGGATCCTGGGCTCTTAGGACTCTGTCAGCGACCCACCTACCGACCAACTGCCCTCCCCTGCCTGTGTGTTACTAACCCTGGCTCCCTTGCTGTCTCATCTCCCTGTCTTTTGCGCCTCCCTCTGAAGTCTCTTAGCTTCAGTATCAGTAGCTCTTGTCCATGGCCTCACCTGCCAGTTCCGATGCCTCTGCTCTGTCCCCCTTCTTCAGTGAAGCAGCACCGCCCATCCCAAGGCAGGAAAGGAGAGCCTGCCAAGGAGGCCCCTGGGGACCAGACCCCCCCATCAATCAGCCTGCCGCCCTAGGCTAGCCCTCCCTCCATTAGCTGGAACCAGCCTGGACAAGAGGCAGACACACTGCAGGGCTCGGCCCAGGGTGATAAGAACAGATTGAATCACAGGGACAAGGCAGGGAACTGGGCACCCAGGGACAGGAGACAGCCATCATTTGCCCCAGGAGCTGTGTGAGCGGGCATGTGATATTGCAGGAACCCAGCAGGTGATGGGAAGAGAAGGCTGAAATGCTGCTCCAGCCCCAGGGGTGGAAGCAAGCCTCCACAGTGGACAGGAGGCCCAGCTCTACTCCCCTGATGTGGTAGAGTTAAGGGATATTAATGTGACCGATACTTCAGGCCCTTCAGTTAGGGTCACAAAGAAAGGTAGACCCCATCTGCCCTTTGAGTAGCATGGGAAAGCACCCAAGTTCTAGGCTCAGGAAGCCCCCCTGGTCCAAGCCCCACCTCCAAGTGCTAACCTCAAAGCTTCAGGACCAAGAAGGGGACCTGGAGGGGTAGAAATAGGGTCGTGGTCCTTCATCTTCAGTCCCTCGAGCATCCCAGGCAAGGGCTCTACTGCCAGGCTATTTCCCAGCCGTCTTTGAACTTGTTTTGTGACAGGGTTTCCCTAAGTTTCCCAGGCTGGCTTTGAACTGACTCCAAAGTCCAGGTAGACCCTTGAATGTGATATTCTCCTGTTGCACTCAGACTCCTGTAGTGGGGGCTAAAGGTATGTACCACCAGAGTCTGTTCCTTCAATCCTTGCTATAGACACACACACACACACACACACACACACACACACACACACACACACACACATACACACTTCTGTCTTGATCATTTGTTCTAATGTGTGATTGTTCTGTCTGCCCCCACCCGCAGCGGCTGCTGTCCCCGGGGCCCTATTCCCTTTCCTCAGCATCAGCCTTTGTGAAGACCAAATACAGACAGTGAGGGTGTGGACAGGCTGTCACCACCAGGTGAGGGGTGAAGATGGAGTAGAAGACAGCTGCATAGAGTGAGGAGGCAACCCAGAGGGACCAGAATGGAAATTGATTCCAGAGACCCAGAGAGCACAACCTCTACTGAGTCTCCAAGCCCTTCTCCCAAAGAATGGCCAAGAGACACAGCCAGGGATAATAAATATAATTGCTATTATGATGGATGCTGGCCATGAAGCAAGGCCACCCTCCACTCCCCGCCTGCTGGGTCCCCTCCACATGCTGAGGGTGAGAGACTTGACTGTGGTAGCTCCTGGGTGCCGAGGGAGCCCAGGGTGGCCTGGCAACCCAGACTCGGCTCCTAGCCCAGAACGTCCAGGTAACTGGGTGGCGCCTGTGCCAGGGCCTGCAGACTCGCGTGCACATCCTTCATGCTGAGGCGTTGCTGCGGTTCTCGCTGCCAGCAGCCTCGCATGATGGCGTAGACATCAGGAGGGCAGGCGCGCGGCCGCTCCAGCTCCCGGCCCTGCGTGATGCACTCAATCGCCTGCGCCACAGGAGAGACAGAGAGGAGAGCAAGCTGAGAGTTTCAGGACAGGAAGGTCACAGTGTCTCCCAGATAGTCCCTGACAGACTGAACTGTATGGTGCCCTTCAAACTCCCAGGCTCTTTCCTGCTCCGTCTCTGAAAAGTGGGAATAATTGCTGCCCGACTCTAGGATTGCCTCCAGAAGGCTAGTGTTACAACCAGTGAGGACTTGCCGGGTGGGGTGCTAAGAGTAAGGGCATGACATTATCAAACCCATCACCCTCAGCCTAAGTCTCAGCCTCCCACCTTCGGAGGAGAGCAGTGTGGGGCAGCTGTAGCCTTTGGGGAGAAAAATGGCTGTTTGGGTTTAAAGCAGAGGCAACCCTTACTTCTTCTCCCTTTTGTGGGCACCCACTCCGGGGGAGATAGCTGAAAAGAAACTGTAGCAATAGTTAGACTCCAGGAGGTGCCACTGGGGCGGCTACGGGAGGGCTTTGACAAAGATCCCGTGACAGGGACTGCTTGGGGAAGGCGCCTGGTGCCTCTTCCCCTTCTCCCCATCCCCATTAGAGGACTTAGATTATGGGCAGCACTAATTCCATTCCTTCTCTCAGTGCTTGAGAAAATTAAAATCTATAACCCTCTCCCCCACCCCATCAGCCTCCGGGGAACAGACTGCATTAGAAGGAGAAATGGAAACTGACAGCTGTGAGCCAAGGAGGAGGCTTGGGGGAGCTGCAGAGGAGACAAAACACCTGGGGTCTGCTCTAACTGTGGCTAGCCAGGCCGGGGGAAGGCAGGGCTGTCCTCTGCCAGCTAACCGCCAGCCTTCCTGCTGTCCCCTCTTTCCCACCCCCCCCTGCCCTGTAAATGCCCACTGTGACCTAGGAGACACACAGGCATGGCCCGGACTCTATCCACAATGACCTCTAAGGGCCCTCCAGGAGCCAGCTGAGCTTGGGTTTGGAAGACTGAGCAAGAGAAGAACCAGGAAAGGCGAAAAGAAGGGGTGGGGGCTGAGGATGCCTGGCAGAGCGGACCTCGGTGTTGGAGAGCTGGTACCAGGGCTGCTTTCCATAGGTGAAGATCTCCCAGAGCACCACCCCGAAGCTCCACACATCGCTCTCGGTGCTGAACTTGCGGTAGAGGATGCTCTCAGGTGGCATCCAGCGGATGGGCAGCATGGTCCGACCTCCCACCTGCAGAGATATACTGTATCACCTCCTCTGGAGGCAACCTCAAAGCCATCCCCCCACCACCTTAAATAGACAGAAGGTACTGCAGGGCCACGGCTGAGGGACCAGTAGAGAAAATAGTTTCCCACCAGGGTCTGGGATGCTGGAAGGGAGGGGAGGCCAGAACCCAGAGCTCACACTGCTAAAGGGAGAGGAGGGCGAGCTCGCCAGTGCAGGGTCTTACAAACCCCAAGCTAGGCTGTGGATAGTACAGATGCTGGGAAGGTTTAGGGACCCTTACTCGGTAATAGTCTGTGCTGTAGATGTCTCTGCTCATGCCAAAGTCTCCAATCTTCACCACTAGTCCCTGACCCACCAGACAGTTGCGTGTGGCCAGGTCCCGGTGCACAAAGTGCAGGCTGGCTAGGTATACCATACCAGCAGCCACCTGGCTAGCCACAGCCAGAAGCTGCCCAAGGCCCAGAGGACCAGGGGCCACATCCTCACCACCAGCCAGCAGCTTTGCATCAGGTCCGTGGGACCTGAGGAAGACAGAGACAGAGAGAAGCTGAGAGAGAGGAGCTGGGTGGGTGGAGCCCTGGGAGCTGTGGAGGGGATGCGAAGAGTTAGATTTGAGGAAGGAAGAGGCTAGGGGCAAAAATGGAGGACAGGAAGGAGGAGGCAGCTGTCTGGAGAGAAGGGTAAGGGAGAAAACAGGCTTGTCTTTCTCCACAGCCATCCCCACCCGCAAGGATACGAAGTCCTTAGTCCCCAAAGGAACTCAGCCCCAGCTTCCAATGTCCCCAGTCCCCACTGCTGTCCCATCACTTAAGCACAGCCTTTGCTAAGATGAGCTGTTCCTGCCCCCCTCCCCGTCCCACCCTGCCCCATGAAGGGAACCTCTCCAGCTCCAGCCAGCAACTGGAGTCCGAGTTCAATCTCCCATCCCCTCCCCTCTCCAGGCCATCCTGATCACTTGGTGTCACTCCCCACATGCTACCCCTTCCCAGACTTTCTTTCTTCCCACTGGCTGCCTTGCAGGCAGTGTCTTCTCCAGTTTGCTAAGTGTTTGCTGAACACCTCTGAGACCAGGGCACTGGGGCAGAGAATATATTAATAAATAAGCTCACAACAAGGGATGGAGATAGAGAAGGCTTCCTGGAAGAAGGGACAGTGAAACCAAGACTCCATTCCAGAGGAGAGAAGTAAGCCAGGGAGCATGGCTAGAAGGGAGGTCTCATGTGTCATCCAAGCAAGCTGGAAATATGATGGCCCAAGCCTCCTGCCCAACGTCTCTCCTTTCCTCCCAGTGCTCCACGGAGCACCACCAGCTGCTCCTCACACAGCCTGGAACCCATCTGATGGCATCTCCCTGGCTGGGCCTGCAAGCTGCCCACAAACAAGAAAATAGCTCTCGCTGGCCTTCCTGTGACTGGTTCCTCTACCAATCCATCTCCACGCACCTTAGGCGTGCTCTACCTTGAGCCACCCAGTGTCCCCTTAAGTCCCAGGGTACATCCTACTCAGGTCCTCCTGTAGCTGAGTCCTCTAGACAGTGCACATGAGTCTTCACTCCCTAGAGCCTCTGGAAAGTCAGATCATCTGGCAGACAAGCAACGATGATCTTTCAGGGAAGGGAGCAGGGGCTAGGCCAGGGGCTGGGTTCTTATACCGGAGGAAACGGTTGAGGTCCCCATGGCGCATGTACTCAAAGACCATGAGCAACGGGCCACCCTCGGTGCAGACACCAAAGAAGCGCACGACGTGCTGATGCTGTAGCATGGTGAGCAGCTCTGCCTCGCGCTGAAAGTCCTGCCGAGCATTCTCGGATGCCTCCTTCAGTGCCTGGGGGTCAGGATGGGGATGGAACTGGAGGGGACCCCAACACCAACTCATCTTGTTTCATTCAAATATCCCCATCCTGACACGATGGTGGTCCGAAGGACACAGGCCAGGAGTCCCTACCAGGACCATAGTCTCACCTTGACAGCCACCAGCATCTTATCCTGATCATTCAGAAGGTTGTAGCACTCGGCGAGAAAGACCTTTCCAAAGGCTCCCTCCCCTAGCTCCCACTTGAGAATGATGTCCTGGCGCTTGATATGATGGACACCTGGGAGGGAGGGAGGGAGGGAGGGAGAGAGGGAGAGGGGGGCTTGCAAAGTCAGAAGGCAGGCCTCTCTGGGGCAGGATGGGGCAGTGGTAAGGGCAGTGCAGACCCAGGAAATGGGGTGGGGGTGGGTAGGAGCATCTGACCAGAGAGACCAGCGTGGGAGGCACAGGGTTGGAGATAGGAGACAGGCTAGACTTTGAGGTAGGATGGGGAGAGGCCTGGGGCAGGGACTTCACACACACACACACACACACACACACACACACACACACACACTCGCCTACTGTAACAGTTCCTCACAGGTATCACTGAAGTACTGTGGGTTCTCCATGATGTGGCCCTGGAGTCCGGAGCCTTTGCCCTCAGTAGGGGAAAGAGAACTGCCACCCAGTGTCATGAAGTGTAGGGACATGGCCAGCCCATCCTCTGGAGCCAGCACAGCAGGGCCTGGGGAAGAGACACAGCCACATGGAGCATCCTAACCCGGCCACCATCTCCATCCTTGTCCAGACCAGCTTGAATAGTGCCAGGCTCCCCAATGGCAAGAGGGGCAGGAGTGCCAGAGCAAGATGGTAGGCAAGGGGAGGAAAGTGCCAGGCCCTCTCTTGATCTGGCTCCTGGTACCAAAGCAACTCCCCTACTCCTGACAGAGCCGGGCCCCCAGACACTCTCAGCTCAGACACCAACGAGTAGCTGCTGCCTCTAAAACAGCCCTGCCCTGGCCCAGTACACATACAGCCCGAGCCCCACAGACACTACCACCACCCCAACCATATGCCAAACACAGGGCATAGATGGCAAGAGCCAGCAGAAAATCGAGCCAGTAGGATGGGTGCACAGACAGGCAGACCGCTGATGCCAACTCACGGTTGATCCCAAATTTGCTCCTCTGTCCACATTTGTTGAGCACGAGGAGGAGGGCAGAAAGGAAGAGGGCAGCAGAGACGGCTAGGCCCACAGCCACAGAGACCTAGAAGGAGGGTCAGGCCAACAGGGCTTCTGTACTCTGAGCTCCATCCTACAGGGGACTCCAGAGCCAGGTCCCCAGCCCTGTCCTCTGCCAGCTTCCTTAGTAACCTCAGCTAGCAGGGAAAGCAGCTAAACAAGCTCAGGATACAACAGACTGACTGTCCTGCTCTAGCTCCAGACGACAGGCAAAGGAGCCATGCCTGGCCACCCCATCCCACACCCCCCATCAGCTTCCATACCCCACACTCACCCCAAAAGGGGTTTCATCTTTCTTCTCCACCGGGTCTCTTGATGTGCTGTTACCGTCTGTGGGGACACGGGGCACAGAGGGTGGGCCTTGGCACAAGCTGCCAGGTCTCCTTGAGCAGCTCCCCACCCTGGCCATACTTCGGGGTCCCAGCTAGCTGTCCCCTTTCCTTCAGCTCTGAGACAATACAGCTGCCCTCCAACCCAGGCAACTCACCAACTGGTGATAAGGAGACTGCGGCAGGGAGGAGGAGAAAAAGCGGTCAGAGAGGGAGAACAGGGAGGCCCTCCCCTCCAGGATGCTCCTTTATGGGATAGATAGGTTTCTGGGCACTCAAGAGAGAGAGGGCGCTGAAGCTGCCCAGAGGGCGCAGCCCTCCCTTTAGCCAGGGCAGATGGAACAGCTCAGGGCCTCAGCAGGCCTGGCTTGGGAGAGGGGCAAGAGGACAGCACAGAGCTGGCCACCAGCTCTTCTGTCCAGGACAAAGCACTCCAACTCTGAGAACCAGAGTCATGGCAGGCAGAGGCCAGACCTCCCTGGATTGCTGGATCTCCACCCAGGTCCTCCCGGAAGCAGGGCAGGGTTCAGGGTAGCTCTCACACCAGGGATGGGGTCCTCAGGGTTGAACTCAAAAGGGTTGTCCATAAAAGCAGCCATGACGGAGGCGGCAGCCTGGCCGTAGGGGTTGGCCGCCAGGAGGGTGTAGTTCCCGTTGTTGACATGCGTGGGCTGGTTGAGGCGCAGGCAGCCGTGCCGCATGGTCTCATTAGTCAGCGCTGACTCCAAGAACTGAGTGAAGATGAAGCTGGTCTCGTTGAGCACAGAGCCGTTGAACAGCCAGCGCAGAGACGGTGCTGGCTGCCCGTCCACGGAGAAGGGAATGCACCAATGATGCTGCTCCACCGCCAAGCCCAGGTGCACACTGGCTGGGACTACGGGAAGAAAGCACGTGACAGGAAGTGGGCAACTGGCTGGAAGGAATCCAGGGAAGGAACGAATCAGAGGCAGGTCGGGAAAAATAAGTCAGCGGACCCTAAGAAATCTTCTAGGAGACATATTTGGAAGAAAGTTAGTATACGATATTGAATATGGCAGAAAACAAACAAAATCGGAGCCTTAAGGGTCACACGTAGAGCCCAGTACAGGCCTAGTGGCTGGCCTGCCATCCAAGCTACTTGAGAAGTCCTGGGTACTAGCACAGCACAGAAACAAACAAACAAACAAACAAGCAAATAAACAGAGAAACAAGAAACATGCTTTTGAGACAGTCACAATACCGAAAAATCAAAAGCCTCTCAATAAAAGAAAACAGTATATATGTGTGAGGTATGTGTATAAACACATACAGTTTATATGAAAATCCTCACTAACATTCATTCCATGAAGTGTATATACTACATGAAGAAAGTATAGTTACTTTTGTTACCACAGATGTGTTTCATAAATATAAAGTTTAGACCAAAAAAAAATCAGCAGAAAAATAATACATAAAGTTTTCATTTATAAAATGTGTAAAACAAACAAGTTTTATTAATAGGGAAGCAGACATGCAGAAAAGTATTTTTTAAGGTTCATTTTATGTATATGAGTGTTTTGCCTGTATATATGTATGTGTACCACATGTGTGCCTGGTGACCTTGGAGGACAGACAGAAGAGGGCCTCAGATTCCTTGGAACTGGAATTACAGAGGGTTGCGAGCCACCGTGTGGGTGCTAGGAGTCCAGCCTGGGCCCTCTGCAAGAGCAGTCAGTGCTTTTAAACAATAGAAAATGCTCAAAACTGTTCAGTTTCCAGCCCCTGTGGAAAATGATTTTAGCAAGGAAGTGTTCAACATAAGAATTAGAAAGGAAGAGGTAGAGCTGGGACCGAGGGAAGGTGTCTTCTAACGTCCTGGCAAGGGTACTTCTTTGTTTGTTTGTTTGTTTGTTTGCATGTTTTTGTCTTTCTGAGATAGGATTTCTCTGTATAAGAGCACTGGCTGTTTTGGAACTCACTATGTAGGCCTTGAATGGCAGAGATCTGCCTGCCTCTGCCTCCAGAGTGTTGGGATTAAAAACGTGCGCCACCACACCTAGCTCGAGCAAGGGTCATTCTTTCTTAAAGTATGTAGGTTACCCAGCTGTGATGATTTTGTAATCCCAGCATTGTGTAGGCTGAGACAAGAGGATCAACAGTTCCAGGGCTGCGTGGGTTTCACTGCAAGACTCCATCTCTAAATAAATATGTAAATAAATATTGTGCATGCTTGATTGCATAACTGTGTATTTCACAATAAAAAATAATTAGTGCTGGAACATAGATTAAAGATAATGCATTGGCAAAGTCAGAGAAATTAGGCAACGAGTATAAAGAGGAACTCGAAAGAGGAATTCCCCTCCTTTCTAACTAGGGTGCTGATCTATGGCCATACCCCCTTGATTAAACCTAAACTTGTCTAAGAACAGAATGCAGAACTGAAATAAGCCCCCTTCACTAGAATTCCAACCCTGAGCTCATTCTACCCACAAAGTTCAGTTTGCACAAATGTCAGCCCAAGTTGGAAGAAGTTCAGTCCTGGACTAGCAAAGACTTCACCAGCTATAAAGTAGTTATCTCAAAGCTAGACTAACATCCTAAGTGAAATAAATAAATAAATAAAAGTGGCAGGACAAAACCCTTAAAGAGAAACAGGCAATGAGGCCAGCCTGCAGCTGGTGCTGAGGGCCTCAGGTAGCAAGCTTGGGCAGCGGGCCAGAAAGAAATCCATCTATAACCCTCTGGCCTTGAGGAGCCCCCAGGACTTCCCAAGCGGGATCAGGTTTTCATGGGAATCTGGAAACAGCTGGGAGGGAGCAGCTGTAGAGACGCCCACTCACGATCCCATCTACCCCCCCTTCCTTTTCAGGGGAGAGGAGATGGGTGGGGGTGGGTGCAAGGGCTGTCACAGGGGCTTACAGGAGACGCTGACTTGGACAGAGACCTCGGCCCGGCCCACATCATTCTCTGCCCAGCAAGTCACATTCTTCTTGTTGAGATCACTGGTGACATTGACCAGAATTAGCCCCAGGGATGGCAGATCTCCAAATTTCTGGACCAGAGAAGAGAGAGTCATCAGAAGGGCTTCAGCAAGAATAGGCAGGAGATAGGAGGATAGAGCTGATGTGTTTGGGAGCCCTTTGGTCCCGTACGGGAAGAGGGAGAGCCAGGGAAGCAAAGGGAAGGCGGGTAGAGAATGGCCTCCTTTGCAGTTTGTAGAGTAGCTCCTGGGTCAGAGAAAATCTAAAGCCCAGCCATCTGCCTCAAAATAGATAGACAGTACTCTAATAGAAGTGGCAATCAAGGGGCTAGTCGGCAGGTAGCCAGATAGCCAACCTCCACATTCACATGCAGCTCATCAGAGAGCCAGGTAGGACCTTGCCAACTCAATCCTGGTTCACATAGTTCTAACAAACTGAGTTTCAGTCAGTCCCAGGAAGGTCAGAAACAAAGGGATAGGTTGCAGCTAGAAGCAGCTTCGGCCAAAGCATTGCTTCCTTCAGCAAAGGAAAAAGATGCCAGTGAGTGACTTCAGAGATGAAGTGGCTGATTCTGAATCACTAACAAGAGATTAAAACCAGCTCGGGGGGGGGGGGGGGGAAAAAAAAAAAAAAAAACAGCTCGGATTATCTCTCTAAGAAACCATGGCTGTACCATGTGTAAATATGACCTTCCAAGAATTCTCTATCTTGATGAGTTCAGCAATTGTTTCTAAGTTGAAGAAGTCGGCAGAATTTTCCAATTTCCCATCCCCAACCCCACCCCTGGAAACTAAGTCTCACCGTGTTGTCCTAGCTGGTCTAGAACTCACTCTGTGGCCCAAATTGGCCTTGAATTCAGAGATTCCCCCTTCCTCTGTCTCCCAAACACTGGGATTAAAGGTGTGCACCACCACTACCCAGCAACTTCAGAGGTCTTGTTGATAATTTTACCCAACTCTGACAGTGGGCTGTGCCCATCCAAGTTTTAGGAAATGGACCTATGGGATGAGGGTGTTCAGTCCTGGGAGTGTCACTTTAAAAGGAGAGTCAACTCCAATTGCTGGAGACCTCTGGAGCAAGGAAAAGAGGGAGACCCTGGCATTGTGGCTGCCAAGTAGCTCTTCCCACTCAGTGCCTGTGAGCAGTGGAGAAGAGATAAGCAGTGCAGAGCCAATATCTGCGTGTGCAAACATCTACAGTCAACTTTGGGAAGTCTCAGCTTCTGGTATCTCTTTGGGAAATTGACATGTCACTAACGCCTATTTCCTGAAATTTTTCATAGAAAAGTCACACCCTGACTGGAGTATATGGAGGGGGATGCAGCCAATTCCAGGACAGCCAGGGGGCTTCTCAGAGAAACACCATCTTGGTTGGGAGCAGGGGAACCTCCAAAGTCAACTGTAACTAATGTCAGTTGCCCACTTGAGGACAGACGCTAAGCCTGGGAAGATGCTCAGGTAAGAGAGGCTCTGGAAGGACAGAGATGCATCCGAGACATCTCTATGTGACCAAACAAAACCTAGAGGAGGGAGGATGTCAGAAAGCCACCATGGCTACCTCCACTTACAAATAAAAAAAAAACAAAAAAGCAGGCTGAAATGGGGGGTGGTTCTCCCTAAAAGTTATTCCAAGAAGTAATTAGTGAGGGCTAAAAGGAAGGCTCAATGGGTAACTTGCCATGAAAAACTGAGGGCCTGAGTTTGGATCCCTAGAACCCCCATAAAGCTGGGCTCAGCATCGTGGTCCTATAACAACGTTGACCTTATAAAGAGATAGGAGGCAGAGACAGGAAACTCTCTGGAAACTCATGGACAAGCAGCAAGCAAAAAACTGGAATGAGATGGAGGGTGGGGATGGACATGTAAGCTTACCCTCTGACCTCTGCGTGTGCCAGTGCACATGTGTAGGTACACATGTTTTTAAAATAAGTAGTGAGAGTTGGAGCCAGCTGCTCTTCACTAATGTGTTCATAACATATCCAAGAGAGTACTGCTTCCTGCATGTCCAGGGAGCTCCAGAAGCCCTTGTAATTGGCTCTGGGAGAGGAACACAGATTCTGTCCTGACTCTCCCAGGCCTCAGTTTCCCTAGGCTATCCTGCCCTGACTCCCTCAGGCCTCAGTTTTCTAGGCTAGAAAAAGACTATACGGGCAGAATGGCCCATTGGGTCACTCATGGGTCTCACATGTGAGCTGTAGCCCCCTCTCTTGAAGCCAGCATAAGATGGACCCCAAGGTCTAGGGGGCCTAGGGTTCCAACAGACTGGCCCCAAGGATCTGCAGTCCCCTGGCTGTTATTCCTAGACCAATGCCTGAGCCATCTCTGTCCTTCCAGCCTTCCCGTGTGCTCCTCATTACTTTCGCTGTCTCTTATGGCCTGGTCCTTTGTCCCCTTTGAGGGGCTGTGATGCTTCTCACCTTCACGGTGGCTGCCCCCTCCAGCTCTGTGAGGATCCAGCCAGCGTGCTGTAGGGCCAGCCCCTCCACCTGGCACTGCAGAAACACGTCATCGCCCACTTCCACGGAGTCATTGGGCATCTGGATCTTCACTGAGGGCACACCTGCCACCCAGAGTAAGGAGAGGAATTAGAACCTAAGGGTGGGCTGGTGAGTCCCACCCTGCTCGTGAGCCCCAATATATGGACCCCAGCCTCCAGGGTCCATAGCCCCTGCCAATGCTACCCCAGGTCCCTCCAGGATTCCCCTCTCTACAACAACAACACCTACCACAACTGGTGTTGTGTCCCAGTGGGAGGAACTGATCTCCAGGCCCAGAGTCATGAAGCAACTGTGTATGCACACCACACAGCCCTTCCTGTTCCCAACGCTGGAGCCAGAACAGGGCACAGGAACAGTGCAGTGGGTTCCCTGACAGGGTCCTGTTGGGTAGGGGGTGCTAAGAGTCAGGAAAAGAGGGTGTGACAGGTCTGAACAGCCAGGAGGCAGTGCTCTGGAGATGGCTGGCTACCAAGGGGTCTAGGCAGAAGGGTGGGGTTTGGACCAGACCCATAAGCAACACAGTAACAAGACTTTAGTTACTAAAAGAAGTAAGGGCAGACTGCTGTAGATGCCAGCTGAGCATTGCAAAGGATTCCTCTACCCTGACTCTAGAGCCAGAGGCCAAGCAAGATGGCAGGAAAGGCAGGTTGCCATGGCCCACAGGCCTTAGGTACCCATTACACACATATGGACTACTCTGTGTATCTCCCTTCCCGTGTGTGTGTGTGTGTGTGTGTGTGCGCGCGCGTGCGCGCTCTGGGAATGGGGCTGCTATCTTCAAGCACCAGGATGGCCAGAGTCTGTTCAACACAGCCCTGGACCTCTGGACACACACACACACACACACACACACACACACACACACACACACGCTACTCATCCATATAGACTGCTCAGACTAGCCCAGCCCAGGATAGTCCTGCAGGCTGTACTTGGATGGGGGGGTGGGAGGGGCGTGGCCGACAGGCATGCACATAATTGCCAGTATAAGCTCACAGACACAACAGTCTCCAGAGATGCCCCACCTCCCACCCCTCCCCTGCTCCACAGAGACACAGTTGCATATAGTTCCAGGGACACAAACATGCACAGCCACATATCACACACTCACAGGCCCCTTGCCCTGCCCCTGCCCACACACTCACAGGTCCTGTAGGGAGAGGCCTTGCACAGTTTTCCAGGAGAGGGACTCCAAGGCATTGGAGGACAGATTCCTGTGGGAGAACAGATGCCCTGAGCCAGCGACCTTAACTCTGACCCAGTCTGAGGCAGAAGTCCAAAAGAGACTGCTACCCACTCCCCTCCCCAGCCAAGTCAACCTGAACATCGTGCTACGCCTGAGGATATGTGGGAATGTGGGAATGGGGTGTGCAGGTAAGTCTGTCAGAGTACGGACTTCTCCTTGGGACAACAAGGGTTAATCCCAGTTAACCCCCTCCCCGACCCCAGGGAGAGGGATCCAAGGGAACAGCCGGTTGCCCTGCCCCCACACCTCAGCCCCAGCTGGCGAAGTGCTGAGGCCACAGCTGGGGTAAGGGGCTCCATCTGTGCTCCCCACCAAGGAGGAGGGGAGGACCAAGGCTCTCACAACCTCCTCCCCCACCTAACCTCAAGACGGGGATGTCAAAGTACTTCCTCAGGCCCCCATCCCTCCCTTCCTTCCTTCCTGTTCCTCTGAGAGAACTTCCAGGAGGCAGAAACCCAGGGACTGTAGTTCCCTAGGTGATAATGAAGAGAGAGCCCAGCCAGGGCTCCATTCCTGCCCCTAGGAAAAACTGAGGAACTCAGTGCTGACCATACACTGTTGCAGGTAGCACCCTTGGGGGCTGTGCCCTAACCACTCGCCTTGCCTACCCAGCCTTGTCTTTATAAAGACTAGGATGAATGCTCCCGATGCAGGTCCTGGGACTCCTGCAAGGCTGCCACCTTGGGTTAGAGGGTTGCACCTGTCCAGCCATGTGCAGTCATGTGACCTCAGTCAAGAAACAAGCTAATTCCCAGAATTTTTCCTCTATAAAATGGGGACCATATTTTCTCTGTTTCCTCAGTTGCTCTCAAGTAGTCTCTGCCATGAGAGACATGAACTGCCACCCAGGACACATTTTAAATTTCTTTTTAAGTTGTGTTGTGTTAGGACAAAAGGATGGCCTGGAACTTGCTGTGTAACAAAGTATGACATGGAACTTCTGATCCTCCTGTCCCCACCTCCCCAGTGCTAATATTACAGGTATGTATCGCCAAACCTGGTTTATGTGGCAGTAGGGATCAAACCCAGAGCTTCATGGATAGTAGGCAAATATTCTACCAACTGAGCCACATCTCCAACCCTAGGTAGACATTTTAAAACCAGGACATATAGTGTGTAACACTACATCACTCTTGTTAAATCCCTGGACCCAGGTGAGAGTTTAAAGGACCCAGCCCAAATCTGTGAATGACAACCCAGGGAGGGACTAGCAGGTACTCTGAGCTCATCTTCTACCCACTCCATGTCCCTCTGTCCTCTGAGAACAAGTAGCTGTAACTCTCAGGAATGGTGGGGGTAAGTGACCAGAACATACCACCTCCCATGTTGGCCTTATGGACCACCCAACAGTGCACCTCACAGCAGAGGAGATGAACTTCTAACCAGAACCAGGGGTCTTGGCCCTGCCCCTCACACCCTACCAACCCCAGGCAGAGAGCCTGGATGGGTACTTGTGAGAAGTCTCCCTGAGGCATGGAACATAGAAGTGAATCAACAAAGATTCTAGCCTGACTGGATGAGAATCAGAACACCAAAGCAGAAAGAAATGCCCTAAGGAAGGGAAATCAGGCTGGACCTTCCTCAGGACAGTTCCCTGGGGAGCACAAAGCCTGGGGAGCTGCCCCAGGCTGGAAGTCCTCCTCAACCCCGCCCCCAATGATCCAGCCTGGCCACTCACAGGTGACTGAGCCGAGGGGTGAAAAGGAAGGCATCTGGGGACACAAAGCGTAGGCCGCTCTTCACGATGGTTCTAGGGAAGGGATGAGAGGAATTTAAGCTCTGCATTCTGCCCACCCAGGTCAGACACCCCTGTGGAGCTGGGCACCCCTCCAAAGTTACCTGGACTCCTCAGACCCCTGAGCCTCCCAGACCTCTCCCACTCTCGGGTCTTTCCAGATCCGGATATGTGTGGGCACCCACCACCCTGTGCCCAGTCCCACCCTGTGTCTAGCCTTAGTCCTCACAGGCTTCTCAACTCCCCCAGGCCCTGCAGGTCCCCAGACTCCAGGCGTTGCAGATGCTGCTGGTTTTCCACGTAGCTGCAAGGAGAGGGGAGAGGGGTGGGTCACCAGGGGAGAGGGGTGGGTCAACAAGGGAGAGGGGTTGGTCAACAGGGGTCAGGACCTCAGTGAAGTTACCCTGTGCTCACAACCAACCGCCCTCCCTCACACGAGCACATGCACCAATCACATACAGACCCACTTCACACACCCATTCATGCACATGCCCCCACATGCTGACATGACTCACAAGTCACGCACGTGCATGCATGCACGCATGCACCCTCACCTTTACATACATGCAGACTCTCACATGCCTCCTGCAACACAGAGGCAAGTGTACAGAAACACACAGGGGTGTCCTCAGACCCTCACGGGAGGATACACATGAACAAAGCTCACATAGACTTCTCCCATGCATACACAGATGAGAAGATGTGAAGACATATTAGTCAATGCCCACTGCCATTCTCAGCTTGGGGCTCCATTTTTATAGCAGGCTTCTCCAGCATATATACGTTCAATGATAGGAAATTGTCCCCCATCCTATGGGGGACAAGGCTGGGATCAGGGAAGCACAAAGTCCCTTGGACTGACCGGTTCCCTTACTGCTGTTTTTACCAAGGGAAAGCCCCCCCCCAAAAGAAACAAGGGGAAGAGTTCTAAGAAGTGTTAGTGAGTCAGGAGCCCCTAGCACATGTGGGGATGGGGAAGAGAGAGGAGGTTATGGACATGCTCCCACAGAGGACATGTCATTACAGGGGAGTGTGTTCACAGGAATTCCAAGATGCCAGATCTACAAGATAGGATATATATATATATATATATATATATATATATATATATATATATATATATATACACACACACATATATATGCTCAATGATAGGAAATTGTGCTGAGACTAGCCTCCACAAAGGGCAAAACTCCTGGAGGTGCTTGCTCCACCCAAATGCTAAGGATATCCCAATTGTCATGCTACTGTGTGCCCCTAAACGTACTTGCTCTGTGGCTACCTGGGTTCATTGACTCCAATCACATAGACACACACACACACACACACACACACACTACATTCCGCTCTCTCTGCCCCCTCAAAACCTTCGGTTCTTCCCCACAGCAACCCCTACTCTCCTCTCCAGCACTTTGCCAAACCAAGCAAGAAGCATAGAGCCGTTGCCTCCCCCAACCCCTCCTTAATCATGAGGGACCCAGGAAGGGAGAGAGGATCCTGGAGTGGATGGACTCTGAGTGTGGGGGTGAAGAGAGACAGAGATACAGTGTGAGACATGGAAGGCTGGAGGAGGTGGGTGGCAGAGCGAGGGCAGATAAACAAAGAGTGAAACCCCCAGGAGAGACTGACAGTAAGAAGACAGTGGGCTGAGCAAGGAGGAAAGAGACACAGATAAGGAGATGGAGACCCTGAGACAGAGATAAGGGCTGAGAACCAGGGAGGCAAAAGACAGACAGACAGACAGACAGCAGCCCTTGGGGTGGAGTGGCTGTGGGCACAGTCCTATCTTGTAAATCTGGCATCTTGGAGTTCCTGTGAACACACTCCCCTGTAATGACATATCCTCTGCGGGAGCATGTCCATGACCTCCTTTCTCTTGCCCATCCCCAGTGTGCTAGGGGCTCCTGACTCACTAACGCTTCTCAGAACTCTTCCCCTTGTTTGGGGGGGGGGTGCTTTCCCTTGGTAAAAAGAGCAGTAAGGGAACCGGTCAGTCCAAGGGACCTTGTGCTTCCCTGATCCCAGACTCGTCCCCCATAGGATGGCTAGTGTCTGTCCTCCCCCTGGAGTTCTAAGGAGTTGTTGCTAGCAACGTTGAGGGAGTCCAGATCCCTGTTCTGCCCCCAAGGGTTTCAAGCTAAAGAGACCCAGGGAGTTGCTAAGAAGATCTATATAGCCGGGTATGTGTGAGCTGTCAGGCAGTGTGTGTGCTTCATGCCGCCTCATTTGTTCAGATTCATAATCAATCTGTCTATTTGAGTCCATTAGCTCCCTGTTAGCTATGCGGGTGAGGGAGGAGGGAGAGGTTTGTGCAGAAGGAGTTAGGAGGATCAGGCCCCACCCAGGGGGGGGGGGTGAACATTTCAGCTCACCACCCTGCCAGCCTCTTCCTCTATAGTCCAGGCTTGCCCACTACCCCTGTCCCTGGGCTGGACTCCCTTGGAGTCTTGAAAGGCTCTGAAGAACGAGAACATTGATGGAAACAATCAGGAGGCTGGGCTCTGGTTTGAATGGACAGGCCTGGGAGTAACCATCTAGACTTCAAGCCCCATCCCATCCTGCAGGAGCCTAGACCCAGACCAAGACAAGGCCATCTCCTCTCTTCTTGGTCTCCCTAGGGCCATTAGAAAGAGAGTGAGTACCTCCGTTAATTACCACAAGATGCCCAAGTAACTCGGTGCCAATCACTGCAGGCTGCTAGCTCCACCAGCATGCAGAATACTCAAGTATTTTCCAGCCATCACTGTGTGATGCAGAGTTCCTTCAGGTCAATTATACTCTCAAAGGTTTCACTAGCTGCTACAAAGTACTTGAGTATTTTGTAGCCGATTATTGCACATTGTCTAAGTACTGCAGAGCTGAAGGTTCCTCCCAGCTCTGGACCTGGAAAAAGGGAAAATCGCTCAGCAACAGCCCTGACTCCCTGATACAAGTAGGGAGACAAAGGTGAAAGTAGAGATGGGTGAGCAGAGAGAGAAGCAAAGGGTTTCATTCCCCGCTTCCAGCATCCAAATCAAGGAGACTTGTGGTCAGTGGAAAGGAAAAAAGAGCTCAGACACCAAGCTGGTTCCTCATCATCTCCCACCAACTCCAGCTCAATCACAAATCCAGAGATGAGCTGGATTCCCTGCATGACAAGGAAGAGGTTGTGGGCTGGCTTCCCCCTAAGAAAAAGAAGATAGCAAAGGTGCCACACTGCCGAATTCTGCACAGCTAACCACTCCTCCATGGGCTTAGAAACTTGGGCTCTTGATTGAACCCCACAAAAAGGTTCTTATCCTAGATCGCTGGACCAATGCCTAATCCACCTAGTTTCGGTCTTGCTCTACCCCAAACCAGCACCACAGTTAGCTACCCTTAATCCTGGGCGACATCCAAACAGTGACTGCGCGGCTCTGCCAGGGTGGTGGCAGCAGGAGAAGCCGCAGCAGCACAGCCAAAGGCTACACGTGCCAGTCTCCTACAGCAGCCAAGCCTGGCCCCTCAAGCCAGAGGTGAGTGAGTGCGCGCCCTCGGGGAAGGGCTGTGCCCTCCTGACCCCGCACCCCTCTCCCCGACACACACTCACAGCTCCGTCAGGTTCCCGGCGCCCCGCAGGCCGCGGAGGGTATCCAGGGACCCTGCCCTGGTGCAGCGCAGCCCCGAGGGGCCCACGGGACAGCAGACCTCGCGACAGGATGCGGCGCAGGCACAGGCCAGCATCAACGAAGTCATCAGACTGCCTAGTCCCGCGGCCGGGCGATGCCAGCCCAGCTGCCCGAGCCGCTGGCCTCGCAGCATCGCGGCGGCGCCCGCCTAGCTCGGGCCGCGCGGCCGTCTGTGCGCTCCTAGCTGCCGCCGCCCGGCCTTGCGCGACACGTGCGCGGGGCGGTGTTAAAGACCAGCCACCAGGAGAGGGCGGCACCCACGGCCCCGCCCCGCCCCGCCTGCCGATGCCCCCAGTGCCCCCTCCCCTTTCGAGGCCCTAATGCCAGCTCGCCTTCCTAATGTCCCTCGCGGCTGCAGGAGACCCGGGGAGGGGGGCTGCCACAGATTGCTTCACAAGTGTCTTCTGAGGCTGGGGGAGCTAGGAAGCTGATACCTTATTTCTCACAGTAAAACAGCTGCATTTTCAGATTTTCGGGGACGTGGAGAGATTGAGCAAGGGAAAGGTTGAAGTCCAGGTCATCCCAGCCAGCCTCACGGTGCACTTTGCTTAAGAGGGCCTGCATGACACTTGAAATAAGTTAGGTGAACGCTCTCTAGAGCTCTCTAGGAAAGGGAGAGGGCCTCAGCATGGCTGGACGCAGAACCTGGGGAGAAAAATAGGGGAGAGAAGAGTCCTTAGAACAAACACAGCTGGAGGGAGATTGGAAAGTGAAGACCTCTCGGTCCGCAAAAGACCACAGGGTGGCGCTAGAAGCCCTCGCGCCCGGCGTTTGTGCTCGGCCTGGGGCTTCGAGGGCCGAGGAGAGCCGTTCCGAGCCTTACAAAGCTGTGCCTTTCTCTGGTCTTAGGGTCAGTTCCCAATCCTAACCATCCAGCTGGGGCCCCAGAGCAGAGCTACGGGCAGGCAGACCAAGCCTGGCATCGATCGCCGTCCTGACAAGAGCATCGATTTCTGTGCGAAGAAATTAATAGATCTCTTAGTTCTTCGGACGTGGGAGCTGGGAACCATCGGCTCTCGGTATTTGTGAACCTGGGAAGTCTCAGGCCCAGCATCCAGGCCACTAAATGGCAAGTCTTGCGCAATGGCCTTCTTGACTGCAAGTATAAGTGTCGCGTTTAAGAGCTCATCCCATCATGAATTGTCCTCCAACTGCCCCTGAACAAGTACATATATAGAGACCCACTAAGCATCCTGAGTTCTTAAAAGTAACCAAATGGAGCCAGGCAGTGATGGTGCACGCCTTTAATCCCAGCACTTGGGAGGCAGAGACAAGCGGATTTCTGAGTTCGAGGCCAGCCTGGTCTACAGAGTGAGTTCCAGGACAGCCAGGGCTACACAAAGAAACCCTGTCTCGAAAAAACATTTTTTTAAAAAGTAACCAAACGTAACCAAACGAAGGAGGAATCTCACAGAGAGAAGGACGACTCGTCTCCTAGGGATTTGAGCCAAAAACCAAGGGATTTGACTGGGACATACCCCGCGCCAAGGAATTGTGTTCAAAGTAGCCTCGGGAGGCTGGGAAGGGCTGTGAAAGGCGAAGTGCTGAGATCTTCAGGTTTCACCAGCGAAGTCCGACCTGTCCGGGCTGTGGGAAGTTACCCCGCAGATGTCCAAACACCTGTTGGACTCCAGAACTCCCCTGCAAATCAAGCCAGGGAGCCCAGCCGCTCCCTCCAGATCTGCAGCGAACCGGATGGGGAGTGGGGGTGGTGAGAGAGAGAAACAGAGACAGAGAGACAGAGAGAGGTTCCAGAGCTCAGTTCTTGGCCCCCAACCTTATTTCCCCAACACATCTGTCCCCCACCTCCCCTCAGTTGACAGGCTAAATATTTTCCCTTGACTTGGTGGGGGGGGCGGAGAGAACAGAGAAGTCGGCGGCGGCGGCGTAAACCAATCCGTTTCTGGAAAGGGCGGGAGCTGGGCGAGGTCCCTGCCTTCCTACCCCACCAGCTGCGGCCGGTCGTCGGAGGGTGGAAGTCTGCAAGTCCAGGAGGTCCGCGGAGTGTCTGGGGTGGAGTCCTGCGGGTGTCTCCGACCCCGCTGTCGCCCCTTGGGGCACTCCCGGGGCGCACCGGGGGCTTCCACTCTGCCCCCCCTCAGGACTGCCTGGCCTCTGGATCTTTGTGTTCTGAATCCTAGGTCAATTCCTCCCTCTGGATGCCTCTCTGAGGCTCCTCCGCTCCTATCTGCATCTCTGTTCCAGTATCTGTCTCTGGACCACACTGAAGCTATCTCTAGCTGCTTGTCACAGGCTTTGTTTCCTCTGATCTGAAATTCTTTTCTATCTCCCGTGGTCTCTATTTGAGATCTCTAATCCCTTTGCCCTTGTGTGCCCCCTCTGCCCCCTCAACACTGGAACCTGGGTTTGCATCCTCCTTTCTCCCTGGAGGATACCTGGAAGACGATCAGGGCTGAGGTCATGGCAGTGCCTGCTCTGTGGCCCTGGGGAGTACACTTGCTTATGAGCCTGCTGTCCTTGGGATCTGGCCTGGACACACTAGAGGGTGAGTCCCCAGCAACGTCCTTCTAACCCCCATCTCCCTCCAGAACACCTATACTTAGTCTTTGGTTGGTTGGTTTCGTGTCGCAAGACAGGGTTTCTCTGTGTCACCCTGGCTGTCCTAAAACTCTATCTGTAGACCAAGCTGGCCTTGAACATAGAGATCCACCTGCCTCCACCTCTCAAGAGCTGGGATTAAAGGTGTGCAGCACAACTGATTTCTAGTTAGTCTTTATTGGGACGGGAAGACGAGGGTTAGCTCTCAGAAGGACTTTTTTGCCAGATAGAACTGTTATATGAAGAGTTTTCTCTCAGCTCCCTAAGAGGTTAAGGGGTTAGAAATGGAACGAACAGATGTTCTCCAACTCATGGCTGTTAGTGAAACTAACAGTAAAGTCTGAGTTTAAACCAAAATGAGACTGAGAATTGGAGGTTGCTTCTAGGGCCACTGACTGATAAGAGGCAGGCTGGGACCACAGCTGAAAACCATTAAGTAATTTGACTTACTGTGTGGATTGTAGGCTCAGAGTCAGGAGAGGCAGACCCAGGGCAAGTCCTGAGCTCTGGCACCCCAGGCTTTCATCTGTGTTCCCCACCCTGGGGTCCCACTGTGGGCAGGAGGGCTGTCTGAGAGAGGACTGCCTCTCCTCTATAACTCAGTGATATACCTCAG
The DNA here is from genome assembly GCA_902729485.2 of Mus minutoides. NCBI lineage: Eukaryota > Metazoa > Chordata > Mammalia > Rodentia > Muridae > Mus > Mus minutoides. The sequence continues at coordinate 621,507 of LR753403.1, read as the reverse complement.
ATTCACACTTCTCACCAAAGGCACCTAGGGAGTGGGAGTGGGACTATGCAGACCAAATGGCCCCCCATGGGTTGCCAGGGGCTACGTAGGACAAAGAAGCAACAGAAGAGGAAATAGTGAGTGTATAACACCATCATTTAATCTGCCATTGTCCTCCATACAGACAGAGCTTGGGAACCCAGCACTCTGGGAATGGGAAGGGTCTTAGGACACTCCTCTAAGTGAGGGCTTCCAGGACCAAGCCAGGGCTCCCCTTCCTGTAAGGATAATATAGATGGACTGGGGTAAGGTGTCTCCTGAAAGAGGCCAGAAGATTTGCAATGCATGGTGATCTACCTGAACACCCTACCCCTGTTCCTTCTGTGCCAGGACACTGCACAGCAGATGCTAGGTGGGAGCACAGTTGTCAAAATAAAGCAAGCATGCCCTGGGAGTTAGTGTTTGGTCAAGGAGCCCAGCTGTTGTTTCCCAGCGAAGATCTCCCAGGAGCTTGGCCTGAGGACAGGCAGGGGTTAATCTGCGAAGGTCTTAGATTTGTTTTTCCAATGTCTCACATTAGGGGAGCTCTGGAGAGGCTAAGGCATGATGGGAACTGGGCGCCTGAGGGAACCCCCCCACCTGCCTCAAAGAGTCTAATTGGCTTTCATGGAGGGAACAGAAGTGTTTTTCCTTCTCTTCTTTTTCTGTGTATGTACCTGCCCAGCCTAGTCTGTGCACGCAAGCATGTGGGCGTGTGGGCACGCACGCATGCAACAGCTGACAGTTGAACATGGACCACAGAGAGAAGGTATAGGAAAACAGGTCTTTCTGTCCTCCATCCCATCCAAATCAGCCTTGGCAAGCGCTAAGGCAGGAGGGACT
>LR753403.1:604992-620546 GCA_902729485.2 Mus minutoides | reverse complement strand
AGAGAGAGAGAGAGGAGAGAGGAAGTAGACCAGAACATTACACCGAAGCTTTTAGACTTGCGTCTTACAGGAAGACCCTGCAAGCTCTCCTTAGGAGGAAGTGAGGTCAAGCATCCAGCCCCTGTAGGGAAAAAAGCCTTAACAGAAAGACAATGGATGGGCTGAAGAGATGGCTCAGAGGTTAAGAGCACTGACTGCTCTTCCAAAGGTCCTGAGTTCAAATCCCAGCAACCACATGGTGGCTCACAACCATCCGTAATGAGATCTGATGCCCTCTTTTGGGGTGTCTGAAGACAGCTACAAAAGACAATGGACTGAGTCCCAAAGGAAACAGTAGAGTCAGAATCCAGATGTTCATGTCCCATAGTGTCTCAAGTGCCCAGAGGTTCCAATCCTGACTGGATAGCATGGGGGGATGCAACATTGACTTAGAACAGCCAGAACCTTGAAGAGAGGGTTGGGACTATAAGCAGCCATGCTGAACAGCCCCTCGGGCCTTCCTGTGACTTGCTGCTGAATTAAGAGAAATTAAGCCTGAGGGGGAAGTGATATAGGGTCAGAGCTAGAACAAGGACACTGGGCCCCAGGATTGCAGGCCAAAGACCTAAGGAGTCTTTCTAGGTTTGAGACTAGAGCGGTGGATGGGGACCAGCTTGACTACACCCCAGAATGTCAGGCTGAGGGGATGAAGTGGGGACCTCTGCTTTGACAAAGAGGAACCATGGACTGTCCCCCTTCAAAAGCAAAAATGATGTAGATACCAGCAGGCTGGGTCCTTGAGGGCAGAGACAGAAGTACTCGGTACTCAGTAGCACTGTGTGTGAACTAGGGTCTAGCAGTGAGTCAAACGGAAATCCCTGCCCTCCTGAGGTTTGCAATCAACAGAATAAATAAACAAGTTATATACAAGAGAGTTGAGAGTTACAGGGAAATGGGGTGTGGTACACACAGACTCAGGAGTCAGAGCCAGGAAGACAGAGTTCCAGGCTACTGGAGCCACAGTAAGATCCTGTCTCAAAACGCCATGGGCTGGGGGTGTAGCTCAATGGCGTAACATTTGTATAGCTAGCACTGATCCCCACCAAAAGAGCAGGGAGAGAGTTTTAAGCATGATAGACGGTGAGGTCTTCGCTGAGGTGAAGGAGGTGAGGGAACCTGTAAGGGAACTTGGTACCGTCCACTCTGTGTCCTCCTGCCAGCATGGAGTCCCACCACCGGAGCTGTCGGGGACAGGGCTCTTGGTCTGCACTGTTCATTTGTCTGCCCACGTGTGCCTACAGTGTGCCCCAGCCTGGATATCCGCTCCGAGGTGACCGAGCTCCGTCGGCTGGAGAACTGCAGTGTGGTGGAGGGTCACCTACAGATCCTTCTCATGTTTGCCGCCACTGGAGAGGATTTCCGAGGCCTCAGCTTTCCTCGCCTTACCCAGGTGACTGACTACCTGCTGTTGTTCCGAGTCTATGGCCTGGAGAGCCTTCGAGACCTCTTCCCCAACCTCACTGTGATCCGAGGCACTCGCCTCTTCCTGGGCTACGCACTCATTATCTTTGAGATGCCCCACCTAAGGGACATAGGGCTGCCGTCGCTTGGGGCTGTGCTGCGTGGGGCTGTTCGCGTGGAGAAGAACCAGGAACTTTGCCATCTCTCCACCATTGACTGGGGTCTGCTGCAGCCCGCACCCGGTACCAACCACATTGTAGGGAACAAGCTGGGCGAGGAGTGTGCAGACGTGTGCCCTGGTGTGCTGGGTGCTGCTGGTGAACCCTGTGTGAGAACCACCTTCAGTGGGCACACTGACTACAGGTGCTGGACGTCTAGCCACTGTCAGAAAGGTGGGCACTTGCATAGAACACGGCTGTAGCCACAGGGAGGCAGGCCTGGGGAAGCACAGGTCTGGCCTTCGCTGTCCCACTTTTTGTTGTTTGTTTGTTTGTTTGTTTGTTTGTTTTGAGACAATATATAATATAGTCTAGGCTGGCCTAAAACTTGACATGTGGCCGAGGTTGGCTTTGAACACCTAATTCCTCTGTCTCTGTCTCCTATGTGCTGAGTATGCCTGGCTTGCTGCCATTGTTTTTAAATCCTTACCCTTCCAATGAGACAAGTACCCCCCACTATCCCATTTTCCAGGAAAGGAAACTAACTGAAGCTCACAGCAACTAGATAATTGATGGGGCATCAGGCAGGCAGAGAGTAGGTAAGGAGGGGGTTTGGGAAGAGGGTAGACACAGTGGACGGAAGTCAGCCCAAGAAACTGTCTTCTGGAGCAGCAGCCAAGGATGCAGCCAGGTGGCCTGGGCTCACCTCTGCTCACTAGCCTGGCTCACCTGGCGTCTCTGTGCCTGTGTCCTCTCAGCTGTGATAAGGAGGGTGGGAGCCCACACAGCATTAGAACAGAGCCAGGACCGTGGTATCAGTAAAAGTGTCCTTGGCCCCCTGGTGATCAGGCTGGTAGCAGTGAAATAGGGAGAGGGGGTGCTAAGGACAGAAAGGAGGAGGAAGGGATGGAAAGACCAGGACAGGCAAGGGCAAGCAGTGACCTAGGAGGCCCATGAGACAGAAGGAAAGCAGTGTAGAAAGTGGGGAGCAGAGTAAGACCTTCCAGAAGCCAGGGGCAGATTTGGGGTTACCTAGCCTTTCTCATGCAGCTCAAGGTCTGCCCCCCTCACCTCTAGCCTCAACTCCAGGCAGGAGAATAACTGGATCCCTGCTGTATCAGCAATGAGCTGCCTCCCTGTTGGCTGTAAACACAGCTGCTGCATGTCCTCTTAATTTGTGTACCATGTCAACAGGCCCTGGCTGGACCCACCTTGCCCTGGCCTAGCTGATCAAGAGTGGCCAGCTGGTTCCCCCTGGCACTGTACCAAGCCACCACAGGGCAGCCTAGACAGGACAGCAGGCTGCAGTGCAGAAACCCTGGTGGACAAGGTCGCTGCTCCATCCTGAGTTCTGAGATGCTGTTTTTCTTTTTTTCTGAGGGTCTCTCTGTATAGTCTAAGCTGGACTAGAACCTCCTATGTAGATCAGGCTAGCCTCAAACTCATAGAGATCTACCAGCTTCTGCTTCCCAAATGCTGGGATCAACGGCAGGCAGATCAGCACAGCTTGAGTTCTGATCCTCTCAAGGAGACATTGTGGGAGGTGGAGCATAGAGGGGGTCCCACGCTGATCTTTAAGCATCTACGGGTGCAAAGAACCAAGTTAGTATTGTAATCTGAACCAGAGATGTCTGGTGCTGAGAGTGTGACCTCAAGATGAGGTGGGCCAGGGTTGGAAAGGGACATCACTGAGGGGTTGCCGAGGGACAGGTAAGGTCTAACATCTTCTTCCCGCAGTGTGTCCCTGCCCCCGAGGGTTGGCCTGCACAGCAGGCGGTGAATGCTGCCACAGCGAGTGTCTGGGGGGCTGCAGCCAGCCTGAAGATCCTCGAGCCTGTGTAGCTTGCCGCCACCTCTACTTCCAAGGAGTCTGCCTCCGAGCCTGCCCTCCGGGCACCTACCAGTATGAGTCCTGGCGCTGTGTCACCGCGGAGCTCTGTGCTCATCTGCGTGAGGTTCCTGGACTTGCCACCACCTTCGGCATCTACGAGGGCAGCTGCCTGGCTCAGTGCCCTCCAGGCTTCACCCGCAATGGCAGCAGGTGAGGGGGATACCCTTGGGGTGGTCCGAAGGTCCGAGCAGTTTTATCGGTCCAAGGCTTAAACGGTCTGCTTGTCCCGCCAGCATTTTCTGCCATAAGTGTGAGGGCCTGTGCCCCAAAGAGTGCAAGGTTGGGACAAAGACCATCGACTCTGTCCAAGCCACACAGGACCTGGTGGGCTGCACCCACGTGGAGGGGAGCCTCATCCTCAACCTTCGCCAAGGCTGTCAGTACTCTTCCTGGCCATGCCCTCTTCCCCAACTGTATCCCTTGCATGGTTCCCCCTCATCCCTTCGTTCCTACTGCCTTTGTCCCTCCAGCTCCCTTCCCTGTGGACCCATCACCCTCCCTGGCCCTGCTCCAGTACTATCTTCCTCATCCCCAGACAACCTGGAGCCAGAGCTTCAACACAACCTGGGTCTGGTGGAGACCATCACCGGCTTCCTCAAAATCAAGCACTCTTTTGCACTCGTGACCCTGGGCTTTTTCAAGAACCTCAAACTAATCCGGGGAGATTCCATGGTGGATGGGTAAGGGGTCAGAAATCAGGCTGACCAGCCCCCACCCCCCCCTTCCCCAACATTCTCGGAACAGTGGTGAAGGGAACAGGTTCTGAAATTAATTTGCTAGCTGTGTGTGTTTGGGGAGTTTGCTTGAGTTCTCTGGTCCTGAGGTCTACTGTCTGTAAAATGAAGCTTGTGTTCTAGGACTGCAATTGTTACGCCGTTGTATGCAAAGTGTGATAAACAGTGACTAGAACTCGGTCCAGGCAATCAGAGTTTCAGGCTGTTCAATAAGGCAAGGCTGGGCCATGATTGCATCACCTGATGGCTCAGGGGCAGAGTGGACCTGCCTGGCTGGAAAACTGTCCCTGCTGCCCAGCAAAAGAGGTCTGCTCACAAAGTAGCCAGTGTTTTTCAAAATAAAAAAGGAAGTTTAAATAGTCATCAGTCAAGTGGTTCCCTGTGGCTTCTTCTTCTGTCTCCTGGCATATTATCGTGACCTCCTAGGGGTACTCACAAGCTGGCCAGTTCTATCTTCTGTGTCCCCCACAGCCAGTGCACAGTTAAAGTGAGATGAAGGAGGGAAGAGATAAACTGTTGACCCCACTTCACAGGCAAGGACAGCAGAGAGAGGGTGGGTGAATGTCAGGACATCACACCGTTCAGCAGTGGCACAGAGAGGGTGTCCCTGAGCATCCTCTGGTCAGTGACACAGAGGGGGTGTCCCCGAGGCCCCTCATGAATGTGAGTGGCCTGCAGGTTGCACCTGTGCTCAGTGCAGCCCCTGCAGGGGAACCTATGAACCAGCCCCTGGCTGCCTGAGCCCCTGTCACTTTGTACATCAAGGCACCCGGCTTTCTCCAGGAACTACACTCTCTACGTATTGGATAACCAGAACCTGCAACAGTTAGGATCCTGGGTGGCCGCGGGACTCACCATTCCCGTGGGCAAAATATACTTCGCCTTCAACCCACGCCTCTGCTTGGAGCACATATACCAACTGGAGGAGGTGACCGGAACCAGAGGTCGGCAAAGCAAGGCTGAAATCAACCCCCGGACCAATGGAGATCGAGCTGCCTGTAAGGCCCCGCCCAACCCCAAGTGTGCGCTCAGGACACCACACACCCACGCGCACACACAAATACGTGCACTAAAATACCGATGGGATCAACCCAAGGGGAGAGCAGCTGTGGGGTCAGCGGCAGCATGAGCCTGCAGCAGGTGCTTTTCTTTTGCTCTGCCCAGGTCAGACTCGCACTCTGCGCTTTGTGTTCAACCTGACGGAGGAAGACCGCATCCTCCTGCGCTGGGAGCGCTATGAGCCACTGGAGGCCCGTGACCTGCTCAGCTTCATCGTCTATTACAAGGAGTCGTGAGTAGAAAGGGGTGCCAGATGGAGGACCGTAGTTTCCTTTCCTTTCCTTTTCTTTTCCTCTTTCTCTCTTTCTTTCCTTCTCTCTCTCTTTCTTTCTCTCTGTATGTGTGTTGGGGGATTCTCAATATGTAAACTAGCCTCCAGCTCTCAAAGATTCTCCTACCTCGACCCCAGCCTCCAAGAACTCTGGGGTTCCAGGCTTGTGTGCCTTGCAGAGTCCATTTACTTTCAAGACCAAGAGGGGCAAGAGTGTAGTCCATCTGGGCTAGGGAGAGCCGGAAAGCTAGGACCTCCACGTCACACCCCAGCCTGGATCTGTCTCACCTTGTTTGGTCCTCCGTGCCTCAGTTTCCCCTCACCACATGTAATGAAGAGGGCAACAGAGGTTTCTGAGAGCCCAGGAGATCATTCTGCTAAGAGAGCTAGGCTAATTAAGCTTCAATTCTCTGTGCTAACGCTTTCTGCTGACCACATGCTCTAGTCCCAGCCGCGGTTTGGGAAGTACCCACTAATTTGGCCATTTTTATGAGTGTCTTTACCAGCATTTCATTAAAGCCCAAGGAAAGAGGAGCTGGGTCTCTCTCTCTCTCTCTCTCTCACTCTCTTTCTCTCAAGGAAGTATCTCATTTTGTAGTCCTGGCTGCCCTAGAACTCTTTATAGGTCAAACTAGCCTCAAACTTACAGAGATCCCCCTGCCTCTGCCTCCCAAGTGCTGGGATTAAAGGTGTGGGCCGCTAGTACCCAGCCCTTTCTTTTTAATTGGCTCTGGTTGACCTCAAACTCTGAACTCCTTCTTCTGCTTTCAAATCCTGAGTGCTGGGATTACGGAGGTGCACACCACACCCCGTTTATGTGGTACTGGTGATCAATCCCCGGGCGTTATGCCTGTTAGACAAACACTCTACCAGCTGAACCACACTCCAGGCCAGAATGAGCTAACTCTTTGGAGAGAGTGGACTGACCTTATCAGGAGGGATGCCACAAGAAGGCCTTCTACCAAAACAAGTTGAGATTCAACCACAGATCTCCCAGTCAAGCCTTTTAGCACAATCCTACAAAAGCATGAAGGAAGCTAAGACAAGAGGCTCCTAAATCCAAGGCCTCACGGTTAGCCCAATAAGACCCTATCTCAAAAGGAGAAGCAGGAGGAGGACTGACTGTGTGTACCTCAGTGGTGGAACTCTTGCCCAGCATGTGAGGGGCCCAAGCTCCATCCCCAGAACTAGGGCAAGAGTGAGAACAAGATCAAGAGATTTCCTGACAAGAGAAATGCACATGTATTTTTTGTTTGTTCATTTTGGTTTTTTGAGACATGATTTCTCTGTGTAGTCCTGGCTGTCCTAGAACCCACTCTGTAAACCAGGCTGTCCTCCACCTCAGCAATCCACCTGCTTTTGCCTCCCAAGTGCTGGGATTAAAGGCATGAAGTACCACCACCTGGTGAGAAATGGATTTTTGATAGTTGTGGGGGGTAAGAAGTGCTGTCCGTGGTAAACAGGGTCTGAAACACTCATGTGGGAGGCATTTCCTGCAAAGTAGAACGGAAAGGTTTTATTGCAGCAGCATCTCGAGGTCTGGCTGGAAACAGGTAGGGAGCCCACAGAAACAGGGTGCTCCGCTGGCCGAGGCTCTTATAGGTCTCAATGGCAGGAGAATGTTTAGTATAGGGAGATGGGGAGTGTGTTAAATACAGATCCCTGGGCCTTTCTCTGACAGTCTGAGTTGGTTAATGTTAGGCAAGGCCCATGAACCTGCATTTCTACCAAGCTCCTAACTGATGTTGAGGCTGGCAGCTCATGAGCCACACTTTAAGGAGTTACTGACACGGGCAGCAGTGTGAGTGGCTGCCCACCTATGTTCACGCATGCAGTTCACAACCTACACAACTATACACAGCTATGTCTAGGTGCTAAGGTCAAAGAATCCTAGGGTTCTCCAGGAAGCCCCCTCCCCAGCATCTCTGCTTTACAGTATGGCTGTTGTGTGCTCCCTCAGGGGCAGACACTGAGAATCCTGGTCCAATTCTGGCTCTGACCCAGACCTACTTGTGTGTCATACCTCATGAGGCATCTTCCGTCACAGCATCCACTCTGCAACCCCCATACCAGCCCCTGGACCATTCCACTTCTGAGTTCCAGCAAGAAAAGGTCCACAGGCCTCTCCTCATCTCACTCCACCTGCCTGCATTCAGTCTATAGGCTGGGGAGATGGCTCAGTGGGTAAAGGGCTTGCTGAACAAGTGTGAAGACCTTGAACTCAGATCCCAGCACTCACTAAGTGTGGCAGTGTGTATCTGTTGGTCACACTAGCACTGGAGGACAAAGACAGAAAGATCCTGGGGACTTGCTGGCCAGGGGTTAATAGAAAGAGCAAGCACATGTTCAGTGAGGGACCTTATCTCAAAATATAAAGTAGAGAGTGATTGAAGAAACAATGTCAACACCAACCTCTGGTCTCCATGCACACCAGCATCAATGAGAACATCCCTACATATGCACCATTACACATGCACACACATGTACACACATGCACACACACATACTTTTTTTGTCTGTGGCTCAGCATAATTCCACCCCCTGCCTCCCATCAAAAAAAAAAAACCAACAAATATCATGAACACAGATGTAATACCCCAAAACTTGATGACTGATGTCTTCCATTCAGTTCTTACTTGCTTTGCTGAAGTCTTTCATTTGGTCCTTATTTTCTTTGCTCGGGAACCAGCCCTCCTTATATCCCTAAAGCCTATGGTATGTCTTCAAGGCCTGCCTCTGGCCTAACCCCCCAAAGTCTGCCTCAATTATTCCCTTGAACTTGTGTGTCTTGGCTTTTGGAGATCCACCTCTAAGACTTGAGAGCTAGCCAGTTGTGATGGCACACCTTTAATCCCAGTACTCAGAGGCAGAGGCAGGTGGATCTCTCTGAGTTCAAGGGCAGCCTGGTCCACATAGAGAGTTCCAGGATGACATGAAAGCTAAGAACCAACTTCTAGGAAAGTGTTTCTAGAAACATAAACACGTGCAAAACTGTGCCTATAATCTGGGAGGTTCATAGACTTCCAAGTCCATGCAGGGGCCTTGTGTAAAACACTCTGTTCATTGGGTTTGGTAGTACAGACTATAATCCCAGAAAACACTCAGGAGGCCAAAGCAGAGAGAGGGCAGGTTCCAGACTAGACTGGGCTACTCAGAAATACTCCCTAAAATAGGACAAAGCAAAACCAAAATAGACTGTGCTCTCCCAGGCTCCAAGTCACCTCACTAGAGATGAGAATGATCTTCTTGCTTGCCTCATAACCACTTTTTAAAAAAGAATTATTTATAGATGTGAGTACACTGTAGCTGTCTTCAGACATACCAGAAGAGGGCCTCAGATCCCATTACAGATGGTTGTGAGCCACCATGTGGTTTCTGGGACTTGAACTCAGAACCTCTGGAAGAGCAGTCAGTGCTCTTAACCACTGAGCCATCTCTCCAGCCCCATATAACCACTTTCTAAGTTCATTTTAAAAATACAATTCAAACTTTTTTGTGGCTCTTTTCATGATGACAAAAGCTCAATTATTCCTCCTAAGGACAGGGATATTTCATTACAATTTGTGATGTGTGGCCAAGATTGTAAGCCATACAGTGTGGGTGAATTGCCAGAATGACATCTGTGCTCACTCACGTAGTTGGGGAATGGCTATGAGAGTCCTGAGTCAGGCTGGGGTGTGTGTGTGTGTGTGTGTGTGTGTGTGTATGTGTGTGTGTGTGTATACTAGAGCTTGGAGATCCCCCAACACTGGGAATGGGGTGGGTATTCAGCCCATTTCAGAATGCCACAGAACACGTGGGTCCAGATGCCTGTGGAACCCAGAGCTGGAACCTGTTGGATGTGGAACTACCCCTCAGCCGCACCCAGGAGCCAGGGGTGACCTTAGCCCCCCTTAAGCCCTGGACACAGTATGCCGTGTTTGTGCGGGCCATCACACTGACCACTGCTGAGGACAGTCCCCATCAGGGAGCTCAGAGCCCCATTGTCTACCTGCGAACATTGCCTGCAGGTGAGCTGAAGGCACTAAAATGAGATGCCTAAATCCCGGTGAGGAAGAGGGAAGTGCTCAGGTTCCAGACACAGAGAGGCTGGGGCACCCTAGAGGACAGGACTCCTTTCACTCTGAGCCTGGGTGAGCCTGGGATTGAACTTGTGATCGCTGGGTGAACTCAGAGGCCTGTGAAGGATTTAGAATACTGAATGTTGAGCTTCATTATATTAATATCGTCTCCCCAGGGTCAGGTCCAAGCTCAGTTGGGAGAGTATTTACCTACCATGGAAGCCCTATTTTCTGAAACAGAGAAAGGACAGAGAAAGGAAGGCTCTAGAAAAAAGAGGGTGGATCCAGAGTGAGAGACAGAGACACAGAGAGACAGAGACACAGAGAGAGAGGGAGGGGCTCATTATCACACAGTATTTGGAAGGGTCCCATCCCTGAGCGTCACCCTTTTCACAATCACAGCACCCACGGTGCCTCAAGATGTCATCTCCACCTCCAACTCCTCTTCGCACCTCCTGGTGCGCTGGAAGCCACCGGTCCAGCGCAACGGAAACATTACCTACTACCTGGTGCTATGGCAGCGCTTAGCGGAGGACGGTGACCTCTACATCAATGACTACTGCCACCGCGGTGCGCCGTGGGAGCCTCAGGCCGGGGGTGCTCGGTAGTGGCGGGTGGACCACTGCCTTGACTCCTCTCCTCTGCACGGTGGCCACAGGTCTGCGGCTGCCCACCAGCAGCCACGACACACGCTTCGACCGTGAAGACCCGGCGCTGGAGGCTGAGCCGGAACAAGGCTGCTGTCCTTGCCAACACGCACCTCCTGGGCAGGCCCTGCCTGCACTGGAGGCGCAAGAGGTCACCTTCCAGAAAAAATTTGAAAACTTTCTACACCATGCCATCACCATCCCCAAGTGCGACCTGGTTGGGAGGGCCTGAGGGGCGGTACCTTGGAGAGGGTGGGACTTAGTGGGAGGGGCCTATTGTGGTGTGGGTCCGGCCTTGGCGTGGGAGGATTTGGAGGCAGGGCGAAGTGATAGAGTGCCACGGAGCTGAGAGGGTCCCCGGCCTCCCCCCAGGGCTCCATGGAAAGTGACATCCATTAACAAGAATCCCCAAAGGTGAGCTGGGACAGGTGCGGGGATGGTGGGAGGGGCTCTGAGAACAGGGTTTACATCTCTGACTCATCCTGTTGCCAGGAATTCGGAGAGGCACCGCCGGGAAGCTGGACTTCTCAGACTAGGGAAAAACAACTCGGATTTTGAGATTCAAGAGGACAAGGTTCCCCGGGAGCGAGCGGTATTGAGCGGCTTGCGGCACTTCACAGAATACAGGATTGACATCCATGCCTGCAACCACGCCGCGCACACTGTGGGCTGCAGCGCCGCCACCTTCGTCTTTGCACGCACCATGCCACATAGTAGGTGCCCCCTCACGCCAGTCAGCGCTCTGTAACAAGCAGGTTTTGACCTCCCACTAGTCTCGGACCCTCGCTCTGTTCACCCTTCCCGGTCCCCATGATTATGGAACTTCCCCAGACTTCCCAGTTTAGCCTGGGTTTGAACGTGAACAAGAGGAACTGCTTGTGGCCTATTTGCCAGATGCCCCCTCCTACAGGAGAGGCCGACAGCATCCCGGGGAAAGTGGCCTGGAAGGCAGCTGGCAAGAGCAGTGTCACCTTGCATTGGCTTGAGCCACCTGACCCCAATGGGCTCATCCTCAAGTATGAAATCAAGTACCGCCGCCTGGGAGAGGTAGGTACCCAGCCGCCCCTACCCCACCCTGGGTCGGCACCTCTACGGGCTCCCCAGCCTGCCGTCTGTGCTGTCCACAGGAGGCCACAGTGCTTTGTGTGTCCCGTCTTCGATATGCCAAAGTCGGTGGGGTCCACCTGGCTCTGCTGCCCCCTGGAAACTACTCTGCTAAAGTTCGGGCCACCTCATTGGCTGGCAATGGTTCCTGGACTGACGGTGTTACCTTCTACATCACCGGTCTAGGTAAGGCAGACCTGCTTCCCAACCTGACCCCCACTCAGCAGCAGCCCTGCCCATGACCATGCTCCAGCGTTGCCTGAGAAGCAGCCTATATCCTGACCTGTCAATTCTCCCCACCCTCCACCACCAGAGGAAGAGGATACCGGGGGACTGCGCGTCTTCCTCACTGTCACTCCTGTGGGGTTCATGCTGCTCGTGACGCTTGCTGCCCTCGGTTTCTTCTACAGCAGGAAGAGGTGATGACAAGTCACACACATTTCCACCCCGTTCTCTCCCTGAGCCATCTCATAGGGACGGCACAGTCAGACAGTAATAATTTAGACAACAGAAAGGACTTCCTTAAAGACAGGAACTCTTTCCCTGGAAGGCATGAAGGAGACATACTTCTTAGCTAGGGTGACAATGCCTCTTTTTTAACCTGAAAATGTCTTGTAGCTTGAGGAACTCCTTGGTGTGGACACGGGGGCAGGAGTGGGGGGGGGGCTGTTGGTTCCCATGCCCTTAGCTGGAGCAAGCGGGTTCTGCTATGACAAGAGGAAGACAGGAGCCCTAGTATACGCTTGTACAGATGTCATCGCATGCCCCTAGGGTGAGCACAAGCAGGTCCAGAGAGAGGACCCCCTCTTTCAACCCCTGGCTTTACCTACTCCCAGCCGATTTGATCCCGAGACTAGTATCATGGGCAGCTTGGCAATGCTTGCGACTCCCCAGAGGTCATGCTGGCCAGAGCAATTGTGGTCAAAAGCATCCTCTGGATCCATCATCCCCTTGATCCATTGCCTTCTGTTGCAGAAACAGCACGCTGTACACATCCGTGAACCCCGAGTATTTCAGTGCATCCCACAGTAAGTCCAGGGGCACAGGGAGTGTGGGAAAGGAGGTGGGCGCAGGAGAGTGGAGCTCCAGAGAGCCTTCTTGGAGAAGGTGGCCTTGGGAACAGAGCCCTTCAGACGACAAGTCAAAGGGAGTCCTTGTCTGTGTAAAGCGCACCTGAAATGACATTGTAGCCTTTGGTGAAGAAACAGCACCCTAATCTGATGGTGTGGGAGTGACGGGCTAGGGAGATGGCTCAGAGAGTGAAAGTGTTTACTCTGCAGGCATGAGTGCCTGAGTCTGAATACCCAGCATACATAAACACTTGACATCATTATGCCTGCCTGCAACCCCAGCCCTGGCTGCTGAGACAAGGATCCCTCGGAGCTCATTGCCCCGACGACCCTCAGCCCGGTCAAAGCATGGGACTTCTGTATCCCCGGGAGATTCTGTGTCAATGCAGTAACTCAGCAGGTCCATCTGCACACCATTGTACAACACACCCACATCCAACACTACCACCACTACCTCCACCTCCACCACCACCTCTACCCCCACCTCTACCCCCACCGCCTCCACCCCCACCTCCACCACCTCCAATAACAACAACAGACAAAACTGAAAAGCTGAAGAGGTCATTTGCCAGTAAAATGTTCCCCACAGCAGCTAAGAGCATCAGCTGTTCTTGCAAAGGACCTGGGTTCTAGCCCCCAGCACCCACAGGGCTGCTCACAGCTGTCTATAATTCTGCCTCCAAAGATCCTATGCCTTCTTCTGGTCTTGAGGAGTACACATGTGGCACACACACATACACACACACAGGCAAAACACTCATGCACTTAGAGTATAAAAAGATAATAATAATTAAAATGTTTGCTACACAAGGGTGAGGACCGGAGTTCAGATTGTTTGGATCCCCAGAAACCATCATAAATGCTACGTGGGTGCACACAGGTAATTCCAGCCTAAGAAGATGGAGTCAGGGATCCCCAGAGCAAACTGGTTAGGACTAGGCATATCGGTGAGCTCTGGTTTTGATTAAGAGTCCCTGCCTCAAAGAACAAGGTACAACACACACACACAGACACACACACACACACAAGTACTGCCCTAATTTGAAACTAATAGTTCACTGTTTTCTGTACCAAGGAAGCCAGCATAAAACTGGCATAGATGCTTTTGTCCTGCCTTTATCTGAATCTGTAGTTACCAAAATCTTAAGGGGTGTAGGATCTTTAGAAAAATAGTCCATTTTTCACATTAAAGTTGGATAGTGGCTTTAAGAAGGGGAAAAAAGTCCAGAGGCAGATGAAGGTCTGTGGAGAGATGCACCCCTGCCTCCCGACACACACCCCTTCTCAGTGTATGTCCCCGACGAGTGGGAGGTGCCTCGGGAGCAGATAGCCATCATCCGGGAGCTGGGCCAAGGCTCTTTTGGGATGGTCTATGAGGGACTGGCCCGAGGACTTGAGGCTGGAGAGGAGTCCACGCCTGTAGCCCTGAAGACAGTTAATGAGCTGGCCAGTGCTCGGGAACGCGTAGAATTCCTCAAGGAAGCGTCTGTCATGAAGGCATTCAAGTGTCACCATGTGGTAAGAGGGGAAATGGTCTGAAATGAGGTCAGGGAATTATCCAGGGTTGGGACTGTGGTTAAAATCCTGATAGGAACAGGGTCACGTTGAGAGCTGAGATAGTCATGAAAAGGGTACAGCACTGGGTAGCTAGAGAGTTATTAGGGTCTTGATTGGAATCAAGGTCAGAGGTGAGCAAGTCATGATTATGGTGATAATCAGATATGATCAGGGTTAAGAGTCAAGGTCATGGCAACTTTTAGGTCAGGATTAGGATTACACTCGAGTGTGGGCCAGGGTGGGCATCTGAGTCAGGTTATAATTACAGCAGGCTGAGGTGTTGTTCCCCATGAATCAGAGACAGGAGGAGCTACCACAGGGATCTTTGTTGTCCCAGGTTCGTCTCCTGGGTGTGGTGTCTCAGGGCCAGCCAACTCTGGTCATCATGGAGTTAATGACCCGTGGGGACCTCAAGAGCCATCTCCGATCTCTAAGACCTGAGGCAGAGGTTGGAACGAGAAAAGGCCCTGAGCCGTGTGGTGCTGGGGAGTTGAGAAGAGCTGGGTACGGTGTGGGTGTGGGGCAGTCCTTCACCAGCCCCCCTCTCCCACCTGTAGAACAACCCTGGCCTCCCACAGCCGGCACTCAGTGACATGATTCAGATGGCAGGGGAGATTGCAGATGGCATGGCCTACCTTGCTGCCAAGAAGTTTGTGCACCGGGACCTGGCAGCCCGCAACTGCATGGTGTCCCAGGATTTCACCGTCAAAATTGGTGGTACAGTGGGTACCAGGTGGATGAGGGAAGTCTGAAGGTAGAGCTCTCCCTAAGCTAACCATAGGAGACCAGGCCTGGCTCACAGGCGTGTCAGGCAAGTCCCCAAGCCCTGTATCTCTGAGAAGGTATGACCTTCAAGATCCTTTGAGCTCACACACTCCAGAATGTTTAGAGAGAATGTAGAGAGGTTTGGGGACTGTCTTCCAGGGAAACTAACTTGTGACTTCCCTGAAACTCTTACTTTCCAGACTTTGGAATGACTCGGGATGTGTACGAGACAGACTATTACCGCAAGGGTGGAAAGGGGCTCCTGCCAGTGCGCTGGATGGCCCCTGAGTCCCTCAAAGATGGAATCTTCACCACTCACTCCGATGTCTGGTAGGGCCTGGTGGGAGCAGAGGGTTGCAGGGATGTGCAGCAGTATCTGGGAAGGGCCTGGAACACTGTCTCACCAGGGATGCTGAGCAGCCTGAAGGGTGCTGGACTCAGGCCGTCCTTCCTGTGCTCCAGGTCCTTCGGTGTGGTGCTCTGGGAGATTGTGACCCTGGCTGAACAACCATACCAGGGTCTATCAAATGAGCAGGTGCTGAAATTTGTCATGGATGGTGGCGTTCTAGAGGAGCTGGAGGACTGTCCGATTCAGCTGTGAGTCATCCCATTGTCTGCCCTTCCCTCCTTCATCCCTGCACTGTGCTCACTACCCTCCTTCATCCCTGCACTGTGCTCACTACCCTCCTCCTTCATCCCTGCACTGTGCTCACTACCTTCCTCCTTCATCCCTACACTGTGCTCACTACCCTCCTCTTTCATCCCTGCACTGTGCTCACTACCATCCTTCATCCCTG
>LR753403.1:552629-604892 GCA_902729485.2 Mus minutoides | reverse complement strand
TCCTTCATCCCTGCACTGTGCTCACTACCCTCCTCCTTCATCCCTGCACTGTGCTCACTACCCTCCTCTTTCACCCCGCACTGTGCTCACTACCATCCTTCATCCCTGCACTGTGCTCACCACCCTCCTTCATCCCTGAACTGTGCTCACTACCCTCCTCCTTCATCCCTGCACTGTGCTCACTACCCTCCTCTTTCACCCCTGCACTGTGCTCACTACCATCCTTCATCCCTGCACTGTGCTCACTACCCTCCTCCTTCATCCCTGCACTGTGCTCACTACCCTCCTCCTCCATCCCTGCACTGTGCTCACTACCCTCCTCCTCCATCCCTGCACTGTGCTCACCACCCTCCTTCATCCCTGCACTGTGCTCACCACCCTTGGCTCTGGCCTTCCTCCTCCAAAGCGTCTACATCACTGACTCCCAATTCTTTGTCTGTTTGGTTTTGGATTTGGGCGGGGGGAGGGGTCCAAGACAGATTTTCTCTGTGCAGCCCCAGCTGTTCTGGAACTCTACAGACCAGGCTGGCCCCAAACTCACGGAGATCCACCTGTCTCTGCCTCCCGTGTTCTGGGATGTGTCCTGGGGTTAAAGGCGTGCGCCACCATAGCGGAGCTGCTCCCAGTTTCTAACTTACCTACTTTCCTCACTTTTTCCCCTCTGAGCCCTTCCTTCCACCAATTGATCCTGTAGTGTGGGAGGCAGGGGTCTGTCTGGCACCCTTTAACCCCACCTCGCCCCAGCAGACAGGAGCTGATGAGAGTCTGTTGGCAGCATAGTCCACGCCTGCGCCCGACTTTTGTCCACATCCTGGATCGCATACAGGATGAGCTTCGGCCCTCTTTCCGGCTCTGCTCCTTCTACTACAGCCCAGAGTGCCAGCGGGGTCAGGCCTCCTCACTGCCTACTGAGGCAGAGCCTGACTCCCCACCAACCGAAAATGGAGCTTCAGACTATAGTGCCCCAAATGGGGGCCCAGGACACTGAAGAGTCAACCTCTTCCCACCTGACTGGCCTCCCATGGGCAGAGAAGGCAGAGCCCAACCTATTTGGCCAGCTGTTCCCCTCTCACCCCAAGTCCCCCTCAGACGGGCAAGAATTAGCTCAGCACTAGCAGAGAGCAGGCGCCAGAAAGGGAGGCATCTGAACTCACAAATGCTAGCCTCACAGACTGACTCACAGAGACAGAGTGTGGGAGATCATGAAAGGCTGCAGCAGGAGGGACTCTTAGGCCACAGGGCAGGAGTGCCCTGCCTTCAGAGAGAGAAACACTGGTCAGACTGAGAAAGCTAGCCCACGGGAGGCAGGGTCCAGAGACACACACCTCCAACTTCAGGTGGTCAATAGCTTGAAAGTGAATGAGTGGCCAGAGGCAGGCCTGGAGGTCTCTCCACTCATGCTGGGGCCTGGGGAAAAGGATTCCTTCTTTCTCTGTGGTTGGCTCCTCCTCTCTGTCCCACATACCAGGACAAAGCAGGAACCCTAGGACCCTCACTTCTCTCCCCCCTGCTCTACCCAGGGACCCCAGGCTTGGTGCTCCTCCTTTTGCCTCAAGAGCATCCCTTGATGTGCAGTCTCCCCTTTTCCAGTTGTCCCCTGGATGCTAGGGCTTTGAGAGCCTTGTCTCCCTCTCTCCCATCTCCCACGCAGCCTCCGGGGAAGACTGGAGAAGACTCAATAAATACGGAGGTCTGTTTGTATCTGGTCCCAGGCCACCCATTATCTCTCCATCTACAGTGTTAACACAGGATAGACTTCCTCTCTCTTTCCAAAGGCAGCCATACATGGGAGAAAAAAAAACTGCTATGAAATATTGCCCTCCATAAGGACCCCAGCGCCAGAATTACCACAACAGTAACACAGAGCAATCTTGCCATTATGGCACCCATGGCCGGAAGTGGCTGAGGCCCCCAGGGGACCTCTGTATCTGGCCTCTCAACAGAACCAGCCTGTCCTCCATCCCTCATCTGCATTTCAATCATTGCTGAAGCTGACCAGTGGACGGGCATCACAGGATGGACTTCAAGTGGCCAGAGCATGGAGTGGAGGAGGGGTCCTATTCCTACTAGTGCCCCAGCAGAAGCAGGGACACATGCCAAGCAGGGTCTGTGTCAGGATCCGTGTGGTTATTCTGGGAGGCAGGGATCTCCACTACTGTCTCACATGTCTTTGAAGGGCTCTGCCATTGCACAGGAGTCAGTCCAGGCTTTTAAGTCAAAACCAGGGCCTCAAAGCTTTTTAGCACCCTGCACCCAGGCTGATGCGGCCTCACCATCATCCACTGAACAGGCTTGCACATTGCACAGTCCTGCAGCAGCTGGGGAAGTCACAGAACCATCAGGGCAGGACCTGATTTGGGGCAGGCGTTGAGCTGTGTGAAGCCATATCTGGTTCCATAGCGATCCTGTTTCTCTGACTCTAGGTCGACGGCAAGGCGCTGTCGCCCAAGCCCTGCCTGTCATTGTGACTAATGCAACCCTGACCCCTAATGGTTGCTACCAGAACTGCAGCCATGGGAAAGTCTGGGTTTGGTGAGCTCCGGTCCAAGTTCGTAGCCTGGACCTGGAATCTGCTCTCTCACACAACACATAGATATGACTTCGTCGCCGTATTAGGATTAGCCCCTCCCACCCAACTCCCAACTTCCATGCTGGACACCACGTGCTCAGGGTGCCATAGCAACTTGGAAGTGGGGGAGCTACAGGAAGGGTTTGAGAGCTGAAAATCGGATGCTTATCTGCAATTTGGGGCTCCACCTCAGAGTTCTGTTGCCATCCGCGTCCTGAAAAGCAGTGGATTTAACAAGATAGGAAGAAAGCTGATGATTGGATTCCATTGGGGATTTTCCAATTACGCAGGAGAGTTTGTGGACAGAAAATGTCTTCCCCGCCCCCCCTCAGAGACAACAGATCTGATAGGTTGGCTTTGGAGGGAAGGATAAACATCTCCCAGAGAAAGAGACGTAAACGGGTCTAAAGAGAGTAAAAATGCAACTCCTTGGACCTCTGTACTAGCTTCCGAATTCAGAGAACTCGCAAATAAGTGGCCAGCCACTGGCTAGCCAAAAGATAGCAAAGCTTGTGGAGATGGCAGACCATTTGGCATGACAGCATGCTTAGCTGTCCCCTCTAGATCATCTCCGGTGCTTTATCTCGGGTCCCCAACCTGGCCACAAGTGTGCTGGCCATGTGTTTTTGTAGAGATAGAGAAAGTAGACTATGGTTCTCCAGGGATCGAACCCAGGGACCCAAGGAAACAGAAGAGGTGCTTGAGTGGCCCTCACAGTAGTGGACCTTGGCAGAAGGAGAAACAAGACGAGCCCTGGTACAGGCAAGATGGAAGTTCCCTGGGGACCCCAGAATGTTTAAGGAAGCAAGCTAGAAGGTCATTGGGATACTTCTCAGTGTGGGTCTGCCCTTTGGTGCTGCCCATTAGCAAGAACACGAGACTTTCTATTTACTCATTCCC
This sequence comes from Mus minutoides, assembly GCA_902729485.2. Classification (NCBI taxonomy): domain Eukaryota; kingdom Metazoa; phylum Chordata; class Mammalia; order Rodentia; family Muridae; genus Mus; species Mus minutoides. The sequence continues at coordinate 601,423 of LR753403.1, read as the reverse complement.
AGAAACAAAAGGTTCCTTCCTCCAAGGGCCAAGATCCATCCAAGCCTGTCCTCTTAGGATGTGATGGTTCTGTGTCCTCAAGCAACACTAGAGCAGAGGAAGGTCAGAAAGAAAGGAGGGGTGGTTGAGAGAAGACCAGGGTGAAAGGTGAGAAGAAACCAAGGAGCTTGGGGCTGGAGAGATGGATCCGCAGGGAAGAGCTCCTGTTTCTCTTCTAGAGGACCCAGGTTCAATTCCCAGCACTCCTGTTAGGCAGCTCATAACTACCTGTAACTCTAGTGCCAGGGGATCCAACATCCTCTTCCTGCTTCTGCAGATACCTGCACACACACACACACACACACACACACACACACATAAATATACAGAATAAATCATTTTTTTCAAATCCAGAAGCTATGAAGGTCCAGAAAGGAATGAGACAAAAAGCAGAGCTGAGCACACATGGGGGTCAGTCGGGACGAGAAGCTGCTGAGCAAACCACGCGTGGGGTCAGACAGGGAGTGAGGCTGGTGTAGGCTTCAGCCTCCAAAAGTCAGTGTGAGAGGGCATCAGCCGCTACGGAAGCAGCGGGGCTGAGGCAGCACTGTGGAGATTTTACAGCGTGGAAGGCCAGGCCTGAGATGAGACCATGGTGACACGTGCTTTGTAAGCCCTGAGGCACTACTGTCACCATTCATTAACTGTGGCATCATTTGAAAAGATGCTGCAGAAGTGCACTGAGAGGCATGAGAGACAGCCACGGTGAGCTGCAAAATCAGTTTTCTGCACTTATAGGTGCAAGCGCAGGGAGCACCTGTGAGTGTGAATGATAGGACCTCCTGACACTGCCTGACGGCACTATCAATGCGCTACCTCCTCCTTCTGCTCGCCCACATTTTCTCTTTCTTTTTAAAAGAATATCCATCATTTATAGAGTGAAAAGCAGAGAGTTTGCTTTTAGATGAACAGTCTCCAGGGCACCGACCACACGGCCGACAGTAGGGCTGGTGGACCCGGTCCGCTTTAACCTGCTTTCTGACTGTGGACCACGGGGTCTCTCGCACACTTTCCCCAAGAGCATTTTCCCTCCTGCGATGTGGGCAAAGTAGATTTTCTTGGATTCAGGAGCAGCAGTGTGACTTTGTAACAATGTAACATCTTCCAGCTGGGGAGATAAAGACAGGTGGAGGCAGAGCAAAGCAGACACTTGCTAGGCGATCCCAGCAGTGGGCTGATAGCCTCTCCGCTTAAAGCATCTTTGTCGGGGAGGGTGTCCTCAATGCTGTGGGATCAGCTTCTGTCTATAGTGGCGGCCAGAGTCTAGTCTCCTTTCCCATCCCTTCCATGGCCTCTGCTCGGCTCTCCTCACATGTATGAATGGACATTATATACCCCTTGAAGCTTCATTCCAAATAATTCCCACTGTGATCCGCTCAGAACCACAGCCCTAGCTGTTCCTCTCCACAGTATCTTAGGCTACAGCCAAAGTGTGTTTGTTTACACCTGTTTTCAGAAGGGCCGCACCAATGGTCAGGCCTTGCCTGAGATCATGCAGCAGATGATGAAGGTCCAGCCCACCTGGCTGAGAACTGAGAGGCAGTAGCAATACTCTCCAGGCTCCTCACTCCCTGGCCTTGTTTCTAACATGTCCCTCTAAGCCACAGCATTGAAGCCTCCCTGTTTCCACTCCAGTGGGCCCTTCCAGAGTAATGAGCTACCCTGCTTCGTGCACATGCCACCTTCAACCCAGCGGAGAGCAACCCTGTCTCCACTTTGCACAGCACCAGCCATCCCCAGGCCTGGCTTGCATCCTGTGAGACTTCCTCCAGGCCTGACCCTTCCCTCCCCGCTGTTGGTCTTCAATATATCTCTGAAACAACTCCAGGGTCACCCCTGCTGCTATGCGGTGCCATGTGTCATTGTGCCGTGTCTCCATAGGCAAACAGAAGCCATTCCAGGTGTTTCCTCAGACTGCCCTGAATATGAAGTGTTGGTGTTACTGCTGTGACAGCTGAAAGCAAAATGCAAAGCGAGATAAACAGTGGCAGGAGGAAGCTTCTAGCCCAGGCTGGGTCTTGGGAGTAGAGGTGGGACTGTTGGGGAAGGGGAGGGGCTGCTCAAAGGTGCTGGAGCCCTAAGGAAGCAGCTAGTAGCAAGCCCTCCCCGCCCCCCTACAGTCAGCCCCTCATGTTGTTGCCAACATTTTTACAGATGGGAAACTGAGCCTTAGGGAAGTGAAGTCAGTTTGCTCAGAGCTGACATTAATGGGTGGCAGATCTGGGGTTCAAAGTCTGCTGAGACTTGTCCCACCCTGTCACCCTGACTATTGGGTGCTGGCAGGAAGCTGTGAGGACAGGTGGCTTGATTTCCACCCCGTTAGTAACTTCGTCCCTGGACAGAGGACCGCTCTTGGACGCTTTGACTTTCACTCATGCCTCTAGCTCAGCCATCACCCTGAAACATCTGTATTTATTGACCTGTGTACACACCTCTGCCCTCATGTGTTTCCTGCTTCTTTTATCCCTCCCGACCAGTACATATAGGTGCTCATGGGGGGGGGGGGGAAACCTAAAACAACGAGCTGAGGCCAATCTGAGCCAAAAGCAGAGTGCAGAACAGTGCCTGATAACTTAGTATAACATTACCACATCTTTCCATTGAAAGTCAACTCCACAACTCAAGGAGTGACATCAAGATGACCTAAGTCACCTTCAGGGCTTTGTGAGGCATTGTGGGGTGTTGCTCAAACTACATGTAAAGCCCTCAGCCCCCGGGCTGCAGGAAGGAATCTGCAGTGTGACTATTACAGCTTGAAACAAAGTCTACAACCAGGGTTCTCAACCTGTGGGTCGCGACCCCCAGGCAATTCCCATGCCAGATCCATTTATTGGATATTTACATTACAATTTATGACTGAAGTAAGATTACAGCTGTAATGTATCAGCGAAATCATTTTATGGTTGTGGTCACCAAAATATAAGGAGCAATATTAAAGGGTCACGGCAATCCACTGGTCTACACACTGAGCCAGACTAGACAAAAAGTAGGAGCCCTGGAGTCTCTCATCCTCTGGGCTTTCAAGATCCTCCTCCTCCTCCTCCTCCTCCTCCTCCTCCTCCTCCTCCTCCCCCCCCCCCCCCCCTCCCCCTCCCCCCCCCCCTCCCCTCCCTCTCCTTATCCTCCTCTATATGTATATGTATATGAGTACACCACTGCTATCTTCAGACACAGCAGAAGAGGGCATCAGACCCCATTACAGATGGTTGTGAGCCACCATGTGGTTGCTGGGAATTGAACCCAGAACCTCTGAAAGAGCAGTCGGTGCTCTTAACCGCGCTGAGCCATCTCTCCAACCCTATCCCCATCTTTTTAATACTGCCTTCTCTGACCCCCTAGATCCTTCTGTGGACTTAGCATCACAAAGTCCCTCAGAGGATGAAGACAGTTTTTTGGCCTCTCTGAAGAACCTGCAAGGATCTTCTACATTGTTTCCCCTGGTCCCCATCACCTCCATCTCACACTCAAGTAACAAAGAGTCTGTTACTCTTTCCAGACTCAGAATCCTTGGCTGTCTTATTGAGCCCTCTCCACCTCTCCAGACACTCCTGGCTCCAGCACCGCCCTGCCCCACCCTGCCCCACCCCCCCAAACCCCTGTTCCTACCTTCCTGTGGCTTTCTGCAATTTTCTCCAACAGCAAATCAGGTCTCTGGGAACTTCCATCAGCAAAATATCTCAGAAGGGAGAAGAAAGAAAGAGACGTGGCTGGAGAGATGGCTCAGCAGTTAGGATCACTGACTAGCTGTGATGGCATTAGAACCCATTTCTCTCTTTGGGATTCTGACATATGCTGAAGACCAGCTGAGACAGCCAGCCTCTTGGACTAAACAGCCACATCATTCTTGGTGTTTCTGTCAGGACAGCCATTGTTGGACTAGCCACATCACAGCCTGTGAACACACACATCCTCATACTCTTTCTTCTCTGTGAAGACTGCCCTGTAGATGAAAATTAGCCATTATCTACGGGAGCCCCGGGTAGCTGTGCCCAGGCTTCCCAGAAAGAAAGGCTGTCGTCTTTTATTTATTTTTTTTAAGATTTATTTATTTATTATATATAAGTACACTGTAGCTGTCTTCAGACACTCCAGAAGAGGGCATCAGATTTTGTTATGGATGGTTGTGAGCCACCATGTGGTTGCTGGGATTTGAACTCGGGACTGTCAGAAGAGCAGTTGGCGCTCTTAACCACTGAGCCATCTCACCAGCCCCCCGTCTTTTATTTTTTAATATTTATTTATTTATTATATGTAACTATACTGTAGCTGTCTTCAGACACCCCAGAAGAAGGCATCAGATCTCATTACAGATGGTTGTGAGCCACCATGTGGTTGCTGGGATTTGAACTCAAGACCTTTGGAAGAGCAGTCAGTGCTCTTAACCACTGAGTCATCTCTCCAGCCCGGCTGTCATCTTTTCTTTTTTTTTTTTCCCCTTGTTCCAGTTTTTTTCCCTTGTTCCAGTCAACCCTGCTTGCTCCAGCTGGCTCCGCTAGCTCCGGCCAACCACACTCACTCCGGCCAACCCCCCCCACCCCCGTACGGCCCCCGCTCGCTCCGGCCGGCCCCACTCACTCTAGTCGGCCCCCGCTCGCCCCCTCCTCGCCCCCCCCACTCCGATCGGCTCCGGTTGGCCCCGCTTGCTCCAGCCAGCCCCACTCACTCCGGCCACGCTCGCTCTGGCCGTCCCCGGCTGTCATCTTTTCTAAAGGTAAAAATACTCCTGTTGTGTGTATGAGGTGGACAGTTTTGGGAAGCGGCTATGCAATGTAGCGCTGTAGCCAGCCCTCAGGGCAGAACAGAGGCTATACTGGGGTTCCCTGCCGCCTGGTGAGGGATGTTAGGATTTCTGGCTTCGGTGGTCACAACCAGACATCTGGAGTGTAAAACGCAGACTCGTTCTTCTCTTTTTACAAATGGAAAGCTACTGTGGCTCCAGGGGTGAGTGGGACGTGGATGCTGAAGACCGGGGGTGAGTGGGAGGTGGATGCTGAAGACCCGGCAGTCCTTGTCCCGAGTCCTAATGTGGAGGCAGACCAACCAGAGTTCTGGAGTTGCTGAGGCCCTACCTAATCTACATCTCTCCCGTCCTCATGTTTTCCCTGACACATTGCAGCTTGCCCTATGCCTTTCCGCCTGCCTGTCACTCGAGCCCTGGCTTGAAGTAAGAAAACCATAGCAGCAGGAGACTACGAGAAAAACCAGAGCTGGCAGAGCCACGTGAGGCCTCAGACCCTTAGAGGCTAGTTGCCACTCACCTGGCCTCCTCAAGTGGCCTTCCAGATGCTTTACTCACCCCCCCCCCAAGCACCTGGCCCCACCAAGCTCATCATTCCTAACACCTCTGACGTACCTTTCTCATTCCTAGATTCCCTCTATGTCCCAGAAGGTTCACAGAGAGGACTCAGCACGTCTAACCTCTGATGGACACCCGGCCACGCCTATGCACTCATCCCCACCTGCCCCCATCAGGGAGGGCCCACCTGTGCTGCGTGTTGGATGAGAGACTGGCACAGACCGTCATTTCTTAGTATATACTGACGTCGTGATGTAAAGATAATACCAGCCCCACCCACCGGGAGTATCCCAGACCGGGGGAGTCGCAGAGCCTTGCCTTGAGCCACCACTCAGCTCCTTAGGATGGCTTGTTCCCTTTTACAGAGGTGGGCACGGAGACTCCGGGCCACAGCATGGGCCTAGGCCACAGGGCCATACTGCTATACTATTCATCAGAACCTGACACCTAATATCTCTCTCTCTCTCTCTCTCTCTCTCTCTCTCTCTCTCTCTCACACACACACACACACACACACGGATAGTCCCTTCTTCCTTGCTATCTATGACAGGGTGACACATGGAACCTCAGAGGTGGCCTCTGAAGAACAAACATAAATGATGGGAATCACCATGAGGCCACCACTTATTAGAATCTTTCTCTCCTTTCCTTAGAACATCAATACAAAGCTATTGAGCATGTCCTGTATGCCTACAGTTTGCCAATGCTGGGAATTCCACAGAAATCAGAGAAAATGTCTACGTCAAACAGCACTCAAGGAGCTCAGGCAGGCAGATCACAAGTGCTGGCCATCTCCAAAATTAGTAAATAAATGACCTGACCCATGCAGGAAAGGGTTTTATTTTTTTTATTTTTGTATATGTGAGTACACTGTCACTGTCTTCAGACACCCCAGAGGAGGGCATCAGATCCCATTTCAGATGGCTGTGAGCCACCATGTGGTTGCTGGGAATTGAACTCAGGACCTCTGGAAGAGCAGACAGTGCTCTTAACCACTGAGCCATCTCTCCAGCACATGGTTTTATTTTATTTTTTTTATTGAAGAAGTTGAATGTTTAATGATAACGGACATTATGCGTTCTTCCCCCACTCCTGAAAGCACTAGAACTACCAAAGAAAAGCAGCAGAGGACAGGAGCCCAGGAGAGGACGGGAGCCCAGGAGAGGACGGGAGCCCAGGAGAGGATGAGAGCCCAGGAGAGGACGGGAGCCCAGGAGACACCTTCAGGGGTCGATGTGAGTGTCATTGATGGGTTATCTAATTATAGTACCTGTCGCTGCAGTGAGAAGGACCAGAGTCCTTTCTGTGATTCCCTGGCTGAAAACAAATAGTCCAGCTATGATAACACTGATGCGTCAGGAAATCCCAAATGAGAGACGTTCTACATGCAAATTGTTTTAAGACAAGGAGTCCAATGAGACTGAGGAATGCTCCAATTCCTTCCAATTCTGAATGTCATGTCGTAGTAGCGTGGAAGGTTCCAACTTGCAGAAAATGTTAAAGTAATTGGGAGATGATGACACACGTTACCAACTTCAAGTGGGTTGGAGGGGAAAGATTTTGTATTTGAACTTGGAACTTGTCTATAACCTAAGAAAGGCTGTTCTCTAAGTTAATCAAAGGTGGATTTTTAAGAGAAAAAGAAAGAAAGAAATGAGAAGATGTCTCAGGGGGTAAACTTGCCTGAACTTGAGGATTCCAGTTCAATCTCCAGGGCTCACATACCAAGCCAGGCCAGCACTGGGAAGTGGAGACAAGAGGATTCCAGGGACTTGCTGGCCAATCTAGTCACCAGAGTCATGTCATCTATCTTAAAAAGTAAAGAAAGTGACAGAGGAAGAATCTGATGGTGATTTCTGGCCTCCACATGAGCACATTCATGCATACACATGCAAATAAACAAGCAAAAATTAAAAAAAAAAATCAAAGCAGAAAAGTTGGGCTGGTTTCGTTGGAGACTCCTTTGTGTCATGTGATATTTTTCTAGAACCTGTCTTATGAGAGGATCTTTTGCTGAAGCAGACACAGTGAGAAGATGTTTTGCTGAGAACAGACACGTGATGTTCTTCTGGAAGCTGTCTGGTGAAAGGCCATGTGGTGTTTTGCTGGAGCAGACATTTGAGAGGATACATGATGTTTGGAAAGAGTATAAGTATAGCTCGACAGGCAGTGGATGACACTGTTGTATTGGTTTGCTATCTTTGCTTGCCATGACTTCATAGAGAGAGAAATGCACCAAAGAGCTTTTGGAGGTGTTCCTGCTGCTTCTTGCCGTTGGTGACAACAGACTTATGGTGGAGCTTCCTGGTTTCTTCTGGATCAAGCCACTGCTGCTGATTTGAGTGGGCTGAACTGCTGACAACGAAGAATGGAATCACCCCCAAAGAACTACTTCTAAACAGGTCTACATCCCCCTTGTCCTATTAGGCATCTCCCTCACTTTCCTCTGGTGGGTGGTGGGCTAGAAGGGAGGTTGAAGCATTAAGAACCCTCTTATAGTAGGCTTTGAAAAATCTAAATCTGCAGGGTGTGGTGATGAACATCTTTAATTCCAGCATTTAGGAGGCAGAGGCAGGTGGATCTCTACACGTTCAAGGCCAGGGTGACCTACTTAGTGAGTTCTAGCCAGCCAGGGCTACAGAGTGAGACTGTGTCTAAAAACAAAAATGCCATAAAAATGAAAAAAAACTGGGAAAACATTTATCTGTGATGAAAGAACTACAAATTACTGCGTATAATTTCAATTCTTAGGAAATAAAAATCTGCCTGATAGCACTATGAAAATTGAAAAATAATGAAACACCGATGATAGCCACAAAAGTAGCCAAAGTAGGATCTACCTACATCTTTCCACTCAGCCTGAAAGTGCCCGTAATTCCAATGCCAGAGGAGCCAATGCCTTCTCTGACCACCTTGAGCATCAAACATGAACACTGCACATACATACACACACGTAGGATACACATAAAATAAAGCTAGTCTTTAAATTTCTAATAAAGTACATTTAGGTTCATATAAAGCAATAAAATTTGGAAAATATAAATTAACCAACACAAAAGCAATACTTAGTGCCACCAGACGTTTAATGCCAATTCAGGAGTTAGTTAAGCACCTGGAATTTGGCACCATTGCAGGCATAAACTTTTAACACAGATCTCCATTTACAAAGGCCACCTAGAGCCGGGCAGTGGTGACGCACACCTTTAATCCCAGCACTCGGGAGGCAGAGGCAGGCGGATTTCTGAGTTCGAGGCCAGCCTGGTCTACAGAGTGAGTTCCAGGACAGCGGATTTCTGAGTTCCAGACCAGCCTGGTCTACAGAGTGAGTTCCAGGACAGCCAGGGCTATACAGAGAAACCCTGTCTCAAAAAACCAAAAAAAAAAAAAAAGTAATAATAATAATAATAATAAAATAAAAAAATAAAAATACAAAAGCCACCTAAAACTAGTCTAGATGTTGAGAGAGATGTTTCTTCGGGAGTATAGCCGCTGGTAACTTGCTCACAGTCTGCTGTTCATACCCAAGCCCATACAGGCAACCCTATTTAAATTTAGTGAGTCAAAAGAGAGAGATTATGGTGAGATGTCTCAGTGATGGCACTTGCTGCAAAGCCTAAGACCTGAGTTCAAGCCCTGGAACCTACAGGATGGTGGGCAGGGTCCGACTCCTGCCAGTTGTCCACTGATCTCCACACACTCAACTAGGCAGAAGGGAGTCAGATAAGAGAGATTAGTAGAGGTCGAATATGGCCATAATACTTTATATTCCTGAAAACTGTCAAAAATTTAAAAAATGAAAAGTTAGTCTGAATACCACGAAATATCATATGAATTTTTATCATTGCTATGTGATATAAAACTATTTTCAGAGGCTAGGGAGACGGCTCAGTGGGTTAATGGTACTAGCTACACAAGTCTGACAACCTAAGTTTGATCCTGGGACCCACGCAAAAAGCTGAAAATGGCAACAAGAATCCATAGGACCAGGTACTCCTGCTGTGAGGTCGGGTGGGAACAGATTGCCTGACAGCTTATAGGCCAGCTGGCCTGGAAGACACAGGGCAGTAGTAGAAACAAAAAGAGAAATCCTGCTTCAAGAACTTCTCCAACTTCTGAAAGTTGTTCTCTGACCCCCTCCTCCATCTCCCTCCCCCTCTCTCTGTATATAAATAAATAATTAATTAAAACATTTTTACAATACAATTTTCAACTCATAATAGGAAACAAAATAACAGTAACATTGTATTAGTTCTGTGGTTGTGGTAAAAAGTATCTTACAAAAGAAAAAGGGACTTTTTAAGTGTGTGCTTGTGTGTGTCCTATGAGCCTGAAGAAGGTGTTAATCCCCAGGAACTTCAGTTCCAGTCAGTTGTAGCTGCCAGACACCAGTGCTAGGAACCAAACCTGGGTCCTTTAGAAGAGAGAGAGAGAGAGAGAGAGAGAGAGAGAGAGAGAGAGAGAAACTCTCTTATCTGCTGTCAATCTCTCCAGGCATGGGGTCAGGAGCAGAAGGAAGCTGGTGGTTACATTGTTTCCACAGGGGAGGGGCGCTGGACTCCACTTCTTTCCTTTAGTCTAGGACTCCAACTTGAATAATGAATGAGAAGATACTATTCACATCTAGGTTGGGATTTTCTGGAAACATAATTCCAAAAACAGAAAAGGAAATAAGGAGAGAAGGAAGGATGGGAGGGAGGGAGGAAGGGAAGAAGGAAATCGTTACTGGAGAACTAAAGTCATTGCTGTGACTACACTTGACATCGTACTAAAGAAGACTTGATAATTTTTTTTATTTGTGGGCACACCAGAACCCCATCAGGGGTATGTGCTTCCCAGCCCCAGAGAACTTTGGTAGGGTGAGTGGCCCAGGAGAAGCAGCCTCCCTGGACCAACTGGTTTTGCTGTAAAGATCTCACTGTAGCCGCCAGAAAGATTTCAAAGATGTTTCTGGTATTGCACTCTGAAGGCTTTCAAGAGCTGGCACACACCTTTAATCTCAGTACTTGGGAGGCAGAGTTCTCTGAGGCCAGCTTGATCTAAAGAATTAATCCCAGAATAGCCAGGGCTAAACAGAGAAACCTGTCTTTCAAGAGAGAGAAAAAAAAAAAAAAACACCCTACCTTTAGTAAGTATACTTAAATGCTTTAACCTCCCTTCTAGCCCAACACCTGCCAGCGGTAGTGGAAATGAAAAATGAAAGGTTAATAGGGCAAAGGAGGGTGTGGACTGTTTAGAAATGGTTCTTTGAAGCAAATCCAGTCTGTGTTGTCAGGATATCAGCAGTTCTGTTCACACGAACCAGCATCAGGAGCTCAATCCACTCACAAACACCATTCATGAAACAACAACAGCAGTTCTATCCAGAAGAAACCACCAGGCTCTACCAAGTGGCCCAAGTCTAAAGAAATGGCAAGAAGCTGCTGGAACACCACCAGAAGGTCTTTGGTATGTTTCTTTCTATGAAGTCATGACAAATGATAGCCAGCAAAGAATGGCAAGACAAACCAATACCACACAGCATTGTCACTGAAGACCAGCATCAGAAAAGCCCAACAATAACCAGCAAAGGATAGTAAGACATACCAATACCACACAGTGTAGTTCACTGTCGTTGGGTTATATTTATACCATTTCTAAACATCCCGTGTTCTCTCAAGCATCTGCTCTACCAAAACATCACATGTCCTTTCCCAGGCTGCTTCCAGAAAAAGACCACATGTCTGTTCTCAGCAAAACATCCTCTCATAAGACAGTTTCTAGAAAAACATCACATGACACAATTGAGTCTTCAAAGAAGCCAGAGATTTCTTTCCACTTCAGGTCTGGCTTTTGTCCACTGGTGACTCCTCCTCTCTTCACTTTTATTGGTTTCAGAGTGCTAATTTCAGAAGGATTCCCACAATGTTTGGAATTTGTCTGTAAGAGGAATTTGTAAATATGGAGAAGGAGGCCTGAGAAAACCTAGAATTCAGAGGCTGGCAAGATAGCTCCACATTTGACAGAATCTGTGATGGCTAATCTTGTTTGTCAACCTGACTATATCTGGAATTAACTAAAACCCAAGCCATTGGGCAAAACTGTAAGGGATTTTACTTGATTGGATTATTTAAGATGGGAAGATCCACACTACATCTGGATCATTTGATCCAACTGTAAATCTGGGCCACACTCTCTGGAGTCAGGCTACATAAAAAGACATGGAAAAAACACACTTTTGCTTTTTGCCTGCTTGCTTTCACTCTGTTTGGCAAATTCATCTGTCCTACATGATAAACTCCTACACTGGTGTCAGAACTTCAGGATTCCAACATATCTGTGTAAGAAATGTCAAATATGAGTCTTATCTTTTAAATAGTATAAAACTTGTGTTTAGAACAAGGAATTAAAATTTTTTATCTCTCCCACCTTATAATATATTAATGAAAACATTTAATCCTTTGCACCAGGCAAAACACTTGTTTATACAAAGGCCCAGTGCTTTATTCTAGTAAGGTGGCCTGGAGCAGTAGCGAATTCTCCCTTCTTCCTTCATTTACTGTGTGCCAATTCTTTACAGACTAGCCAACTGAATAAGACTGTGAAGAAGTGACAAGCGGATGGAAAACAGACACGGCCACCACTTGAGTTAACTTGAGTTAGATACACTTCCTGTTTGGAAGCTTTGCTGAACTCACCCTTTTGACCAAGAGAAGATTTGTTTTGTCCAGATACTTCAGTTGGAACAGCAGTCTCTTTCTTTGGAATCCTGAACTTATTTCTAGCAGACCAAAGACCAGCTGAGACATCCAGCCTCCTGCACTGAACTACTACTGGATTCTTGGCCTTTCCATTGGTTGACAGCCACTGTTGGACTAGCTGGACCACAGCCTGTAAGCCACTCTAATAAATCCTCTTTTAATATAGATCCATTCTGTCAGTTCTATCCCTCAAGAGAACCCTGACTGACACAGACTGTGTACAAGGAGAGTGGTTCTAGAGAAACAGAATGATAAGGATGGATTTTTTTTAAGTATCTGGAATAGGCTTTCTAATTTGCTGACACCCACTGTTACTGAAGCCTCTTCTAGAAACACAGAGAGCGCTAAAATGCCATGGTGTGAATTATTTAATCAATTTGTCAAATAAATGCATTTGATCATCCGGATTCACCTAGGATGAGGAGCAAGGAATTCAGGGAAACAGTGAGGCAGATGGTTGCCATCACTGGGTCCGTGGACAAAGGAAAACAATGATAAAGCAGACCAGCTCTAGATTCACATACACACTCTAAAGGTTTCTAACTGTGCCCTGGAAGAGAATTATCCCTTTATCAGCCACAGAGCTCAAGTTACAGAAAATCAAATAGAAGCCCTGATTTTAAGAGTAGCTGAATTATAATGAGAATCTCCATCATGGTGGTGGATGGTGTTGGCAGTTAGGGTTAGGGCGCTGTCTTAGTCAGGGTTTCTATTCCTGGACAAACATCATGACCAAGAAGCAAGTTGGGGAGGAAAGGGTTTATTCAGCTTACACTTCCACATTGCTGTTCATCACCAGGGAAGTCAGGACTGGAACTCAAGCAGATCAGGAAGCAGGAGCTGATGCAGAGGCCATGGAGGGATGTGCCTTACTGGCTTGCTTCCCCTGGCTTGCTCAGCTTGCTTTCTTATAGAACCCAAGACTACCAGCCCAGAGGTGGTCCCACCCACAAGGGGCCTCTCCCCCTTGATCACTAATTGAGAAAATGCCCCACAGCTGGATCTCATGGAGGCACTTCCCCAGCTAAAGTTCCTTTCTTGGTGATAACTCCAGCCTGTGTCAAGTTGACACACAAAACCAGCCAGTACAGGCACTGACTAGGAAACACTGGCACACTGTAACTTGAAGTGGAAGTGTGTGCAAGTGTCCCAACGAGACTGAGGATTCTGAACACTTGAATTCTAGAGAAGTCTCTCTACCTTAGCAGAAGATGCACCTCCAATCCCTACCTCCTGCAGTATGGCCTTCTTCACCTTTGCCTGGGGGAATTAATTCTTCATTGTCTGATGAACCAAAGGTAACTTTCCCTGAAGAAGATGCCAGGCAAGACAATACTGGTGTCCCTCAGAACCCACCAGTAGTTGCCTCTAGACCTATAACCAGACTCAAGGCTTTAAACAAGCTCCTGGAGGAGAGGTGGAAAGCGTAGACAATGAAGGAAGTGCGCCACTGAAGTAGAAACTTCTGGTTTCTTTGGAAAGTCAACGATGTCAAATGATGTTTTGCTGGGGCACACAGATGAGAGGATGTTTTGCTAAAGTAGACATGAGAGAAGACACGTGATGTTTAGAAGGGATATAATATGACCCCGTAGACAGTGGAAGCTTGAGCATTCATTCATTTTGCTCTACCTCGCTAGTCTTTGATGATGACACACATGTACTGGTTCACCTTACATTGCGCTGCTGAGCTTCACCTGTGGTGACGCCATAGAGGAAACATCTCGTGAAGTTCTTGCAATTTCTTGCCCCTTGGGCAGACTCAGGCAGATTGGTGAGTTTCTTCTGGATTGAACTGCCCTTGCTGATTTGTGTGTGGTGTCTGCCGAGTAGACCAGACTGCAGCTGCTGATTCGTGTTCGGTGTTTGCTAGTGGACTGGACTGAGAACAATGAAGATTGAAATCGCCCCAAAGAACTATTTCTAAATAGGTCCACTTTCCCCGTATCCTAATAACCTTTCTTTTCCACTACTTCTGGTGGGTGGTGGGATAGAAGAGAGGTTGAACCCTTATTAAAGTAGGTTGAGAAGTTTATATGCTACACACTACCTATTAAAAAGCTTAAGAAGTTTGCTAATTCATTCTGAGACATATGTGTAGGATAATGGTGGAAGAAACACAAACTCCGTCAGGCTGGGGTTATTGATGTGGGCCCACTGAGGGGAAATCCTAGTTTTCACATGGAAGCTCAAATCATTGTTTTTGTTTTGTTTTGTTTTGTTTTGTTTTTTTAAGTGCCTGAGAGTTGGAGAGATAGGTCAGTGGTTAAGAGCACTGGCTGCTCTTCCACGGATCCTGAGTTCAATTCCCAGCAACCACATGGTGGCTCACAACCATCTGTCATGGGATCTGATGCCTTCTTCCGGTGTGTCCGAAGACAGCAACAGTGTACTCTCATACAATAACAAATAAATAAATAAATCTTTTTTTTTTTAATGTTTGAATGGTTGACTGAAGTGTTTTTCAAAAGATAGCCTATTGAAAAGAATCTAGAGATGCCTGATGTCCCTTGGGTTAGTGTTGATGATTTCGGGGACATCACCATGTAAGAGTAAGTATGCTGTATAAAACCTAATCCTCCGCAATAGGAAGGCCCTGAAGACTTGTTCTTCAGTAAAATCTCATAAGATACAAAATGATGACAGGGGCACCAGCACATTTGAAGACCTTTGTTGCTGTTGTTGTTGTTGTTGTTGTTGTTGTTTCCTTGTATCCGATCTTAGGATCAGAGACACTCAGCTGGATTCCTTAAATGTGGTAGGTTAATGGGGTCCAGGGTAGCATGAGCCAAGTGGCAGCACTGAATCATCAGAGGCAAGGTGATCAAGTCATAAAGGGCGTCATGAGCAAAGAGACATCCCTAATGCCCTGGTCCACAACGGGGTGCTGAGTTTAACAGCCTGAGTGGTACTAAGTAGGCATAATGCGCTTTTTGAGCTGTGTAAAGTTTATCTTTGTGTTATTCAATGCTGATTTCTCTGCCCTCATATGTTTCAATACAGACAGGTATTATAATGTTTATGTCAAGAATCTCCTCTCTGGAGCTGAAGAGATGGCTCAGTGGTTAAGAGCACTGACTGCTCTTCTAGAGGTCCTGAGTTCAATTTTCAGCAACCACATGGTGGCTCACAACCTCTCTCCTGGGATCTGATGCCCTCTTCTGGTATGTCTGAAAAGAGCGACAGTGTACTCATAAACACAAAATAAATAAATAAATTAAAAAGAAGAAGAAGAAGAAGAATAAGAAGAAGAAGAAGAAGAAGAAGAAGAAGAAGAAGAAGAAGAAGAATCTCCTATCTCTGGGTTGGAAAGATGGCTCAGCAATTAATGAATGACACTGTCTGCTCTTCCAGAGTTCCTAAATTCTATCCCCAGCAATCACATGGTGGCTCACGACCATCTATAATGTGATCTGATGCCCTCCTCCGTCATGCATGTGTACATGCAGATAGAGCACTCATATACATAAAATAAATAAAATCTTAAAACAAAAAAAGAGGGGCTGGCAAGATGGCTCAGCAGGTAAGAGCACTGACTGCCCTTCCAAAGGTCCTGAGTTCAAATCCCAGCAACCACATAGTGACTCACAACCACCTGTAATGAGATTTGATGTCCTCTTCTGGTGTGTCTGAAGTCAGCTACAGTGTACTTATGTATAATAATAAATAAATCTTTGGCCGTAGCAAGCAGGAACTGAGCGAGCGGAGTTGACTGAAGCAAGCAGAGGTCCTAAAATTTCAACTCCCAACAACCACATGAAGGCTCACAACCATCTGTACAGCTACAGTGTACTCATATACATAAGATAAATCTTAAAAAAATAATTTCCTGTCCCAAGTTTGTGTAAACAATGCTCTTCCCTGTCAATAAAAGCTGATCACCCAACGGCTGGACATAAAAGAGAACAGGACGGGACTTCTGCCAGCGGGGGAGGGGGAGAGCTAAGAGGACCATATGAGCCAGAAGACCTGATGGTACTTGAGGTGTCAGTGGCAGATAGGGATGATGTTTGGAGCCTTTAGAAAGTCCTATAGGTGAACCACAGAGGAGACCTTTGAGATTTTGGAGCAAGGCTCTACCATCATCTATAGACAATTATTCTCCCTCTGAAGCTTTTGGCCTGCTGTTGGGCCTTAGTGGAAACTAAACATTTGACAATGAGCCATCAAGTTACCAGGGAACCTGAGCTTCCCACAATGAACTGGGTGTTATTGGCCCTGCCAAGTCATAAGTAGGATATGCACAACAGAAATGTATTAAATGTATACATATGATACAGAAATGTATTAAATGTATATGCCCTTGGGTCCTGAGGGTACAATGAAGAAGTTTCCCAAATGCCTAGGGTTTCTACTCCTGTTACAATGTCCCATCTTCTGCCAAGCATGCACCTACAGCCTCATGGGGTATTGCCTATGGTTGGTTGACAGAGGATGACAAGACTGGAGCCTGATTTACTTAAGGTTCTGCATGTTATAGGCCTTACCCAGAAGTAGACACTTGCAACATTATGGGCAAAGGAGGTGAAGGTACATGTGTCTCATGTAAATGCTCACCAAAAGGTGACTTCAGCAGAAGAGGAGTTCAATGAGCAAATAGATTGTATGATTTGTTCTAGACAGCCTCTTTCCCTATCTATTCCTGCCATTGCCCAATGGGCCCATGAACAAAGTGGCCATGGTTGCAGAGAAAGGGGTTATGCACTAACTAGACAACATGGACTTCCACTCACCAAGGCTGACCTGGCTACAACTGCTGCTGAGTTCCAGATCTGCCAATAGCAGAGACCATCACTGAGCCCCACATGTGGCACCATTCCCTAAAGTGACCAGCCAGTAACCTGGTGGCAGGTTGACTACATTGGACCACTTCCTCCGTGGAAAGGACAATGTTTTGTTCTTACTGGAGTAGAAACTTACTCTGGTCATAGATTTTTCCTTTCCTGCATGCAATGCTTCTGCCAAAACCACCATCCATGGACTTACAGGATGCATTACTCAGCATCATGGTATTCCATACAGTATTGCTTCTGACCAAGGGATTCATTTCACAGCCAGAGAAGTGGGACAGTGGGCCCACGATCATGGAATTCACTGGTCTTACCATGTTCCCCACCATCCTGAAGCAGCTGGTCTGACAGAAAGATGGAATGGTCTTTTGAAGAAACAGTTACATCGCCAATTAGGTGGCAGCAGCATGGAAGTCTAGGGCAGAGTTCTCCAGAAGGCAGTATATGCTTTGAATCAGCGTCTGATATATGATACTGTTTCTCTCAGAGCCAGGATCCACAGGTCCAGGAATGAAGGGATGAAAAGAGGAAGAGTTCTACTGCTGTAGTTACCACTACAGTCCAGATACAGAGAGGATACGTGTGAGAGACAGTCTGCTTGGTTTGAAGACAGTGAGTTCACTTCTAATCCTGACCTTTGAGGTAGGAAGACATACCTTTAATATATATGGCTGGTTTCTTCTCCTTGTTTGTTTGTTTGTTTGGTTGGTTGGTTTTTGGTTTTTGGTTTTTGGTTTTTGGTTTTTGGTTTTTGGTTTTTGGTTTTTGGTTTTTTAATGCCCTATTTCCCAGAATTCTCTTTATCCCTGCGGGACATTTCTTGTTTCCTGCTTCAGCTCATTGACCATAAGCTTTTTTATTGACAGGTGATGCTTATAAGAGATTCTCTCTATGTGTCACTTTTAAATAGCCTAGCACAAAGTTTCAGGGCTTGGAGAAAATATATCCAGGCTTTCTGCTATAATGTAACATGAATGGGCTCTAATTCAATTCCCAGAAGAGCCCTTGTTCCTGTGAGGAGTCACAGGTACCCTTCAGCCATTTTAGTTTTCTGAGCTGCCATCAGAATTAAAATAAAAGGGATAATAAGTTAAGAGCAAGTTAGAGAACAAGCGGAAGCTTATCCTGGGCTCTTATTAACAAATAATTAGTCTCAGAGTTGTTATTTCTGGGAATTAAGTGGACAGGAAGAAAAACTTGATTATTTTACAGCGACGGAGTAATTAATGTGGCAGGGACCATTTCAAGGCACCCCAGCATTCAGGAAGCAGCATGAATGTCACTGGCTACTTTTAATGAAGTTACAGTCACTATAGAAGTCAGAAGCAAAGCAGGAAGATTTGAAAACATTGCAATTTGGGCAGAAAAGCCCAGGTAGGGCTGAGGCTAAGGACCATATGAAGAAATGACCAATGTTTAAAAGGAAACCAAGTGCCAGGCATGTGCCTTGCTTTAATCCTAGCTCTCTTTGGGAGGCAATGACAGACAGATCTCCATAAGTTTGAGTGCAGCTTGATCTACAGAAATTTCAGGCCAGACACAGCTACATAGTGAAAGACAAGGGTGTCTGGCTACAGCCCCTCCTAGTGGTAGAGTTTGGTATTGTCCACGGGTGTTGATGGCACTCAGAATGTTAGAATTAAAAGATGATGGAGCTTTCACTCAGATTTGGGAGGAAATACCAGGCAGTGTATACAGAAGGAGCAGATTCCCGGGAAGCAGCCATTGAGAAGGTCATAGGTGAGAGTGTAAGAGTGGACCCAGAGATTCCCTGCCTAACCCAGAAAGGTAGAAATGCCAGGAACATGGGGCTGATGAGATGGCTCAGCGGGTAAGAGCACCCTACTGCTCTTCCGAAGGTGATAAGTTCAAATCCCGGCATCCACATGGTGGCTCACAACCATCCGTAACGAGATCTGGCGCCCTCTTCTGGAGTGTCTGAAGACAGCTACAAGTGTACTTACATATAATAAATAAAATAAATCTTTAAAAAAAAAAAAAAAAGAAAGAAAGAAATGCCAGGAACAGGGCTGCAGGCAGTGAGCAGAGCTAGCTTGAGAGAGGGGCCACATGGATTGCAACCAGCAAGGCCACAGAAAGGATGCTGTATGTCCAAATGTCAAACATGAAATTACAGGGTTAAAATGTTCTGTGTGGGTTTTTGGTCTTGCTTGGTCAGGTCCCTCCATATATCCCTGTTCTCTTTTGAAATGAGGATGTTTGCTCTGTGTTGTATTTTGGAAGTGTGTGGCTCTATTTTGATTCTACAGGAACCTGCAGCTAAGAGTTTGCCTAGCATCTCAGAGGACACTTTGAATTTGGACTTTTGAACAATGTTAACAGACTGGGTACTGCTGGAAACGGACAGAATGCATTTTGCTGGGAGTAGGGGGGGGGGGAAACAGATGAGTACAGGTGTCAAGTTGCCAATGGAATAGACTTGTGCTTTTAATCTTAACTGTCAACTTGATGGGATTGATAGATGCATAGATTACTAAAGGACTCTTCTGGACTGGTGTGAGAGGGTGTTCCCAGAGAGAACTAAATAAAGGATGAAGGCTTTCCCTGAACATGGATTATACCATAGAACAGACCAAGGCCCTGGAGAAATGGAAGAAAGCTAGCCAGCAAAGCCAGCTCTCTGCTTCCAGGCTGCTCCGCTGTGCCTTGCCCTTCCTGGCACAGTGGACTGAGATCGGAAACTGGGAGCTAAAATGAGTCTCTGTCCCCTTTAGATGCTTCGCTCCTGTATTTTGACGCAGAGTTAGAGGGACATCAGTAGATTAGAAAAAACGTGAGTTGGTTCCCTGAGGTGAGTGCTTCCTGCTCGCAGAAAACAAGGGGAGGAGAAATGCTGTGAAGACCTGGGGGCTTGTATCCAAACAAGACAGACAGGGCAAAGAGGAGGACCAGGGCCTATAAAATACCCGAAGCCAGCAGCTATTTAATGGACTTCCAGACTTGGCTTCTCCCATCCCTAATGTACAAAAACTGTTACTTTTTTTTTTAAACATTTTTTTATCTTTTTTTTTTAAGATTTATTTATTATATGTAAGTAGCTGTCTTCAGACATTCCAGAAGAGGGCATCAGATTTCGTTAAGGATGGTTGTGAACCACCATGTGGTTGCTGGGATTTGAACTCGGGACCTTCAGAAAAGCAGTCAGTGCTCTTAACCACTGAGCCATCTCGCCAGCCCATAAACTATTACTTTTCTTCTCTCTGCTATTGGGATGGTTACTGAACAGTGTCAGGAGGAGAGTATTCTACAGGCAGGGACTCCCTGAGGTGTCTCTTCATACTGCTACAGCAACTGATGACCTAACGGATGACTCCGTTAAGCATCAGGGCCAGGGCAGCTTTGAATGTAGACACTTGGGAAATAGAGCTTCAGATTCTCTAACTGGAAACAGCTCCGACCTAAGTGCTGCTGGAGACGGGTGGTAAGGAGGGACCCAATGACCGTCAGTTACAGCTCCTGGACCAGTCACGGTCAGGGGCCTGCTGCCTTGTTCACTAATTCTTCTGCGTTACTCTCTAAGAAAGCTGTCATAACTACCAATTGAACGGGAACATTGTTTCTGCCCAGATCTCTAGCTCTCTCTTTCTGGGAAGTGGGGTAAGAAGTTAAGATTATATTTTAAAAACAAAAACAAAAACAAAAGCCTTTCTGAGACATGGCCCTCCTAAGTAACCCTGGCTGTTCTGGAACTTGCTGTGTTAATCAGGCTAGCCTCAAACTCACAGAGATCCTGCCTCTCTGAACTAAGGTGTGTATCACCATGCCCAGTGAGAATGTCTTTTAGTTTTTAACAGAACACATTTAAACGGAAAATTGTAGAAAGGGTCAAGGATTGACTGTCAAACATCAATTTTGTATTTTGCTTTAGAATCTTTTGTTCTTTGAGGGAGGGAGTATTCATTGCACTTTGCAGGCAACAAGAATCTTTTTTGCAAGGCAGGGTCTCAGATATCCCAGGACGGCCTGGAACTTGTCATCCCACGGATGACCTTGAATTTCTGATCCCCCAGATTGTACCTCCTGAGTGCTGGGATTAAGGGCACGTCCAGTCCACTCTCTGGTTACATCACTCCGGGTTTATTTAGTGCTGGAGATGAAACCTAAGACATCATGCACCCTAGCAACTGAGCCCACATCCACACCCCCCTCAATATCTTTTGACTCATTTTCAAAGAGAATGCCTGGTCCTGGTCTCTCCTCCGTACTTATCAGAGCCTCCCTCCTCACTCTGGGTTGGTTGGTTGGTTTTGTAGCCACAGCTTCACAAGTTGAAGTCTACAGAATGACAGTCTTCACACTTCATGTGTGAAGCTAATTTTTCTGTGTCACCTCTCTCTCTCTCTCTCTCTCTCTCTTGTTTGGTTTGGTTTCGTTTAGTTTAGTTTGGTCTGGGTTTTTTGAGACAAGGTTTCTCTGTGTAGCCCTGGCTGTCCTGGAACTCACTCTGTGGAAGACCAGGCTGGCCTTGAACTCAGAGATCGGCCTGCCTCTGCCTCCCAAGTGCTGGGATTAAAGGTGTGTGTCACCATGCCTGGCTCAGCTTTCCTTTTTTTTTTTTTTAATTAAAATCATTATATAGTAATGAACTTACAAACAAAAATATCACATTGCTAAATTAAAGTAGCCACTCAAATAAACACTTGCCCAGTCCCAAACTCTATGAACCAGGTATAAATTCCATCTCATGGAGTGAACCTTAAATCCAATCAGAAAGTGACTGGCTACTCCCACAACGTTTGTGCCAGGGTTACACCAGTGTACCTTGCAGGCAGGCCTCTATTGAGGTGTCAGTTGCAGATAGATCTCTGCAGTTAGAATGGCCACTCTGAAACTGTGGGGCTTCCCTCATGATTTTAAGCATTAGCTGTCAGTTACACTTTTATGCACTTAACCGCTACAAAAAAAAAGAAGAACCATGACGTAGTTGAGACCCAACGATTGCCCTTATATCCTCTTTCACAGCTCATGTGACCTTTGTCTACACTGCATCCTTCCTCGCCACCCTCTTTCTTTTCTTGATATAAAATTTTTCATACAAGGTACTTTGATTCCATTTGAACAGATCTTCCACCTTCCTAGCCACCCAACTTTATGTCCTTTCTTCTTTCTCTTTCAAAAACAAACAAAAATAAATAAAAATAAAATCCACAAAACTAAAATCAAAAGAAACAGCAAAAGACCAATAAGGAAGAAAACAAACAAACAAAAAATAAAGCAAATAAAACAAAGTCTACAAAAGTACCATTGCGTTCATTTTGTTTTGGCCAACTGACGACTCATGGACACGGGGCCTTTCCTGGGTTATGGTTGATATACGCAGTTATACTCCACTGGAGAACACTGATTTTTCCCTCTGTCAGAAAGTATCAACCGCAGACAGCTTCCTGGTTAGGGATAGAAGCCTGTGTCCACTTCCCCATCTTAGCCAGGACCTGTCTAGCTCGAACCTCCTCAGGTCCCCTGTACGTTGCTACAGTCTCTGAAGGTTATGTCAAGGATACAGTTTCCGCCGGGCGTGGTGGCGCACGCCTTTAATCCCAGCACTCGGGAGGCAGAGGCAGGCGAATTTCTGAGTTCGAGGCCAGCCTGGTCTACAAAGTGAGTTCCAGGACAGCCAGGGCTATACAGAGAAACCCTGTCTCGAAAAACCAAAAACCAAAAAACAACAACAACAACAAAAAAGAATACACTGTTTCCATGGAGACATTCTTTGACTCTGGGTCTTATAATCTTTCCACTGCTCCTTCCCAATAGACCCTGAGCTGTTAGGGCTTGGGATACCATTTAGTACTGAGTGCTCCAAAGGTTCTCTCTTTGTACTTTTTCCAGTTATGGGTCTCCATATTAATTTCTATCTACTGCAAGAAAAAGTTTCTCTGGTATGGGTTACTCCAGGCACTGATCTATGTATGGGAATAGCAGTGTGTCATTAGAGTTCTTTTACGTTTTTTTTTTTTGGATTTGTGACACAGGGTTTCTCTGTGTAGCCCTGGCTGTCCTAGAACTGGCTTTGTAGGCCAAGCTAACCTCAAACTCAGAAGTCCACCTGCCTCTGTCTCCTGAGTGTTGCAATTAAAGATGTCTAACACTGCCCAACTTGGGGAATCATTTTATTGCTATATTCCTTTAGTAGAATAATAGCAGTAAGTTTGTGCCAGGCGTGGTGGCGCACGCCTTTAATCCCAGCACTTGGGAGGCAGAGGCAGGCAGATTTCTGAGTTCGAGGCCAGCCTGGTCTACAAAGGACATCCAGGGCTACACAGAGAAACTCTATCTCAGGGAAAAAAAAAAAAAAGCAGTAACTTTGCCCCTAGTCCCGTGACCTATCTAGTCTCAGGTTCTTGGCCACCTTAACAGTATCAGGTATGAGCTCCATCTTATAGAGTGAACCTTAAATCCCATCAGAAAGTGACTGGCTATTCCTATAACGTTCGTACCACTATAATACCAATATATCTGCAGGCAGGTCACTACTGAAGGTCACAGGGTTTGTAGCTGATTGATACTAGAATGGCCTTTCTCCTCCAGTAGTATGCAGATTATATTCTAGTATTATGCATGAAAGTCAATAGGGGTCCCGCTTCTACTTGGGCATCCAATCAACTTCTCCATGTTTAATGCCAGAAATAAGTGTTGTCTTCAGTTGTAGAGCCTTACCGTCAAGTTGTAGAGAACACCAACAGATTTGGCAATAGCCTGTGATGTTTGGGGGTGTCTTAGTTCAGGTTTTACTGCTGTGAACAGACATCATGTCCAAGGCAATTCTTATAAAGACAACATTTAATTGGGGCTGGCTTACAGGTTCAGAGGGTTCAGTCCATTGTCATCAAGGCAGCATCCAGGCAGGCATGGTGTAGGAGGAACTGAGAATTCTACACTTGTTTCGAAGGCAAACAGGAGAAGACTGACTTCCAGGCAGCTAGGACGAGGGTATCACAGCCCATGCCCACAGTGACAAACCTACTTCAACAAGGCCACACCTCCTAATAGTGCCACTCCCTGGGCCAAGCATATACAAACCATCACAGGGGGTCTCCATGGAGTAGCATCAATAACCATGAGGATGCTAATATCTTCATAGCAGGGGATGGTGCCCTCTGGGTGTGTGCCCAGGAGTGAAATAGCTGAGTCATATGGTAATTCTGTTTTTATTTTTTTGAGAACTCTCTAAACTGATTTCCACAATGACTGTATTAATTTGTAGTCCCACCAACAGTGAGTAAGCTTTCCTCTCTCTCCCTGTCCTTACCACATCCTCCACGTTCTTGATGACAGCCATTCTGGCTGGAACCAGGAGGTATCTCAGAGTAGTTTCAAGTTGCATTTCCCTGATGACTAAGGATGCCGAATACCTTTAAAAACAGTTATTGTCCATTGTATTTCTTCTGAAAACTCTCTAGTCAACTTACTGCCTGTCTTAGCCAGGGTTTCTATTCCTGCACAAACATCATGACCAAGAAGCAAGTTGGGGAGGAAAGGGTTTATTCAGCGTACACTTCCACACTGCTGTTCATCACCAAGGCAGTCAGGACTGGAACTCTAGCAGGTCAGGAAGCAAGAGCTGATGCAGGGGCATTGGAGGGATGTTCTTTACTGGCTTGCTTCCCCTGTCTTGCTCAGCCTGCTCTCTTATAGAACCCAAGACTACCAGCCCAGAGATGGTCCCACCCACAAAGGGCCTTTCCCCCTTGATCACTAATTGAGAAAATGCCTTACAGTTGGATCTCATGGAGGCATTTCCTCAACTGAAGCTCCTTTCTCTGTGATAACTCCAGCTGTATCAAGTTGACACAAAACTAGCCAGTACAGTTGACCCCTTGTCAACTTGACACACAAATACATTACTAGTAAGCCTCAATCCTTAGTTCTTATTCATCCCCAAGATCTTAATAACTTTAAAAGTCCCACAGTCTTTACATATTAAAAGTTCAATCCTTTTAAAATATCCAGTATCTTTTAAAATTTGAAGTACTTTAAAATTCAAAGTCTCTTAACTGTGGGCTTCACTAATAATTTTCCTTCAAGAGGGAAAAATATCAGGGCACAGTCACAATCAAAAGCAAAAATTAAACTCCAACTGTACAATGTCTGGGATCCAACTCACTGATCTTCTGGGCTTCTCCAAGGGCTTGGGTCACGTCTCCAGCCCTGTCCTTTGTAGCACACAGCTTTGTCCTCTAGGCTCCAGATGCCTGTACTCCATTGCTGCTGCTGTTCTTGGTGGTCATCTCATGATACTGGCTTCTCCAAAATGCTGCTGTCTTCCACTATAATTAGGCTTCAACACTAGCCTCTCATAGGCTCTCTTCATGGTACTAAGCCTCAACTCCTTTGCATGACCCCTTCAGTCCTGGGCCATCAATTGCAACTAAGGTTGCACCTTCACCAATGGTCTTCCATGGCCTCTCACAGTGCTTCCGTGGCCTCAGCTGCTCTACATGACCTCTTCATGCCTTCAAAACTAGTACCACCTAGGTAACTCTTATACATTACCAAGTCCAGCCACAGCACAAGGCTATCTCTGGAACACAGCCTCTGTGCTCTCAGAAAACACTTCCCAAAAGATGTCACCTCAGTGATGCTGGTCTCTTCTTAATCACCGCTAATTTCTTAGCTCCAGCTAACCAGCAACCATAGTCCCAGTAATGCAAAGGTTTCACTTTACTAGTTCTGGTATCTTGTTAATCCCAGCTGATTCTTCAGCCCCAGCTAACCAGAACCACAGAATCTTCACAAAGTAACAATGGCCCTGAAAAGAGCCTTTAATTTTTCCCTCTGAAATTTCACAAGCCAGGCCTCCATCTTCTGCACTGTTCTCAATATTCTCTTCCAAGCTCCTACACAACATCTGACAGAACTTTTAACAACGAATAGATCTTCAAGCCCAAAGTTCCAAAGTCCTTCCACAGTCTTCAAAAAACATGGTCTGGTTGTCACAGGAATACCCCACTCCTGGTACCAATTTGTCTTAGCCAGGGTTTCTATTCCTGCACAAACATCATGACCAAGAAGCAGTTGGGGAGGAAAGGGTTTATTCAACTTACACTTCCACACTGCTGTTCATCACCAAGGCAGTCAGGACTGGAACTCTAGCAGGTCAGGAAGCAGGAGCTGATGCAGGGGCAATGGAGGGATGTTCTTTACTGGCTTGCTTCCCCTGTCTTGCTCAGCCTGCTCTCTTATAGAACCCAAGACTACCAGCCCAGAGATGATCCCACCCACAAGGGGCCTTTCCCCCTTGATCACTAATTGAGAAAATGCCTTACAGTTGGATCTCATGGAGGCATTTCCTCAACTGAAGCTCCTTTCTCTGTGATAACTCCAGCTATGTCAAGTTGACACAAAACTAGCCAGTACACTGCCCATTTGTTGACTGGTAGTTTTTTTTTTTTTTCCTTGATATGTAATTTCTGCAGTTCACTGTGACTTCTGGATATATATAAGTCCCTTGGGTTTTTTTTGTGGGGTTTTTTGTTTTGTTTTGTTTTTGATATATGTAAACCAGCTGGCCTTGAACTCATTGAGATCTGCGTGTTCCTCAAGGGCTGGGTGCAGCCATGTCCAGCTTCTGGTAGCTCCTTTTACTGTATAGAAACTTTTATTTCTGTGTTGTGCCATCTTTAATACTCAGGACTAGTTTCTGGAACCTTGTATTCTGTTCAGAAAGCTCTTGCCAGCCGGGTGTGGTGGCGCACACCTTTAATCCCAGCACTTGGAAGGCAGAAGCAGGTGGATTTCTGCATTCGAGGCCAGCCTGGTCTACAGAGTGAGTTCCAGGACAGCCCAGGCTACACAGAGAAACCCTGTCTTAAACAAAAACAAAAGAAAGAAAGAAAGAAAGAAAGAAAGAAAGAAAGAAAGAAAGAAAGAAAGAAAGAAAGCTAGCTCTTGCCTACCCCAGTGTCTTGCAGAGTGTTCCTTATGCTTTCTAGAAGTTTAATTTTACCAGCACCATTTGTTACATAGGATTCCTTTCACTGCACACTTTTGAAGTGGAAACTTTTGGTTTCATTGGAAAGTCAGTGATGTCAAATGATGTTTTGCTGGGCACACAGGTGAAAGGATGCTTTGCTAGACCAACACATGAAAGAGTGTCTTGCTGAAGCAGACACAGGTGAAAGGAACTTTTGCTAAAGCAGACACAGGTGAAAGGATGAGTGATGAAGGGATGTAAATATGACACACACCCCCAGACAGTGGGAGCTAGCACGTTGGTTTGCTTTGCTCCGCCTCGCTACTCTTTGCTGACGACACACATATATTGGTTTGCTTTATATTGCATTGCCGAGCTCTGCCTGTGGTGACTTCATAGGGAGAAACTTGTCCTGAGGTTCCTGCAGCTTCTTATCATTTCCTCTGCCTCCGGCAGGTTGGCAACCCTTTTGGATTCTTCGGGATTGTGTTGCTGATTCGTGAGTGGTGATTGCTGAATGGACTGGACTGCAGCTGCTGATTCATGTTTGGTGTTTGCTACTGGACTGCTGATATCCTGACAATGAAGATTGCACTCACCCCCAAAGAACTATTTCCAAACAGGTCCACTTTCCCCGTGCCCTAATAACCTTTCTTTTCCACTACCTCTGGTGGGTGGTGGGCTAGAGGGGAGGTTAAACGCTTATTAAAGTAATCTGAGAAAATTTTATGCCTCTATGCTTTTGTCTCCTTTGTCAAGAATTAAGGGGACACAGTTCTGTGAGCTTCTTTCCCTGGTCTCTGCTCTCTGGCACTGGACTAATCCTCTCCTTTCATGCCAGCACCAGGATGTCTTTACCATCATGGCTATGTCAGGTGTTGGCTATTGTGATATTCCAGCTGTGGTCTTTGTTGTTTGTTTGTTTTCCAAGACATGTTGTTTCTCTGTATAGCCCTAACAGCGCTAAAACTCACTCTGTAAACCAGGCTGCCCTCAAACTCAGAGATCCCCCTGCCTCTGCCTTCTGAGTGCTGGGCCTGGAATAAAAGATATGCTGTCTTTTGCATTTCTAAATAATGTTAAATACTATGATGTGGGTCATAGAATCTGGTTTCCTGGGTAGATGCCAAAAGATGCAGTCCAGTATACCCTGCCTCTGGCATGCAAGTCCTACCTCTTACAAGCTCCACAGCCTCCCAAGATAGCAACTACTTGCTTGGAAGCACACAACGGACGAAGCTGTGAGATAGCTCAGAGTCGACCCCAACAGCCAATCCTACCATTTCTAGCAGGGACCTGTTTAGTTAGAGAATCCCCTAAGGTCGCTTAGTATTGCCGTAATCTGAATCCACCGACTGCTCAAAGACAGACATCAGGCCCCTCCTCTCTAGCCCAGGTCCCACATAGCTAACACAGTCCCCAGCAGCTGGAGCAATGGCTCCATGAGCAAAGTCCCCGCTATACAAGCATTTGGGCCTGAGAGGAACCTCAGTATGCACATCAAAACGAGGCACATGTCTGTGGCCGCAGTGCTGGTTTAAGAGGAGATACACCTATCTCCCAGGGGGTTAACTGACCTGCTAGTCTAGCTGAAATTATGAGCTCAAGGCTCAGTAAAAGACCTTGTCTCAGTAAGGTGGAGGATGGTTGGGGAAGCCATTTGCCTCAACCTTTAGTTTCCTTGTTACATAGGCAAGTGCACCTGCGGTATAACACATACGTTGAACAAGCACAGACACATATACGTATATACACAAAAGTCCTTCCAGAGGTCTGACCCACATCCTTCCTGTTGCAGCCCTGCCCCACTCGCCTCATGTATCTCCTCAATGCAAACCTCTGAGTATGAATCTCTGAGAAGCCTTACAGCGTGTTTGGAGAGGGGACAAAGGTCAGATAGCAAGAACACCTCACACCTAACAGAGTAACCCATCACTACCCCAAGTGCCTGGCTTCCAGAGGCAGGACCAGTGTCTTACTGCACTTTCCATGACGTGGGTCCTTTTCGAGACAAAGGAGGTGGGTAAAGCGACACTTCCTGCCCCTGGGGGAAGGAGGGAGAGGAGAGATGAGCAGCTGCGGAGTGTGCACCTCCTCCGAGAGCACGCACACCTGCTTCTATGGAGTTCTGCTTGGCCCAGCCATACCCCCAAGGTACGTGTAAAGTTCTCTCCCTGCTCCCTTCCTGGGCCTGAGCTGCCTCTTCACAGCTAAGCAGTTGACCCAAGCCAGAACTGCCTTTGTGTCCGTCCACGGCTCCTGCTCCATCTCTGGGGCTCCACATCTCTGCATCCCTGAGGGCAGGGGATAGGATCCCAAGAGATTTTTTAGGAGCCTGGAATGGGAGGGTGAAAGACGGAGGAGTCTAGATCAAGGGAAGGCCTGGCCTAAGGGACTAACTACCTCTCTACGGGGATTCTAGGCCTCAGAGCCGCAGCCTAGACCCCAGGGTTCTCGTTTTTTTACTGACAACCCTTCTGTTGCCACCAGTCCCTTTGAAACACCTTGACTCCTTATTCCTATCCCTGGGATTCCCACCCATTACCTCCCTGGTACACACTTGCACTTCTCCTGACCTCATGACTGTCCCTGTCGGGAAAAGCCCCTTTTGAGATGTTTAAGAGCCTGAAGTACAGAAGGGTGGGAAAGGTAGCCTGCCTCTGGGAAACCCCAGCAGCCTCCCTTGTGCCAACAGGGAATCATGAAGCCACCTTGTCAACCTTCAGCACCTTCCAGCCAATAAACCTGACCCAGGGGAGATGCCAGGACTTGGGTTGTGGGAGCAGGCCCAGCATGCAGGCTCTGAAGGAACAGGGAGTTCAGCTCAGCCCCAGAGCCACTCACACGGTGGTGAGTAGAAACCTGGGTGGGTGCAGCTGCCTCATCCACCGCCATCCTCTCGAGGATGAGGGCGTGCACATGAACCCATGTCAAAACGCAGGCCCGCAGGAATAAATGGCTAGCTGGGGACCGGAAGCAGGAAGTGGGGAGTGCCTTCCTCCTGTACATAGATACCCACTTGGCCTCAGTTTCTCTGGCCCTGAAAAATCTCAGGCCCAGTCATCAGGGGACCAGGACACAGTACACTGACACCAAATGCAACTGTCTGCATGCTGTGCCAGCATGTCCATTTGCCCAGAGCATTCCAGATCTTTCTTCAGTCCCCTTTCCTCTCACCCACCAGCTCAGTCTCCTTTATTAGAGATGAAGCCACCCTCCCCTGGCCGGAGGTGACTTCCTGTACCATCTCCTGCCCTCTGAGGCCAGTATGGAAGATATAGAAGGAATTTAAGTCAGTGGCCTTGGAAAGGACTTTCTGGGCAATCTCACCCTAAAATAGACTGGGGGAGGGGCTGCAATGAGGATAAACAGGAGGCAGCTTGGGGTCAGAAGTCCTCTAATCGTGGCCGCTTCTGTCCCTGACTTCTCATGTCCAGGCCTCTGCCTCAGCCCCAGGAGCTGCCTGGGTCCTAGGGAATGCCGACAAGGCAGAAGAGGTGCCTGAAAAAGGTGACCTGTCATTGCAAGCCGAGACCAGAGCATGGGTCCAGAAGACCCAGGCCCACTGGCTCTTGCTCAAGACTGCCCCTCTTTGGTTCCACGGCTTCATCACCAGAAGGTGAGTCACAGAGAAAGAAACCCCCAGAAGGCAAAGGGTCCTGAGTCAGTCAGGGAAATCCTGACAGCGAGGACTCTAGTTTCCCAGGCCTCCATCTCTCCCAGCTCTCTCCTCCATTTCCTTGTTCTCTTTTTTAAAGATTTACTTATTAAAACACACCAGAAGAGGGCATCAGATCCCATTGCAGATGATTGTGAGCCACCATGTGGATGCTGGGAATTGAACTCAGGACTTCTGGAAGAGCAGTCAGTGCTCTTAACCTCTGAGCCGTCTCTCCAGCCGGATTCTCCATTTCTCAATCCTCTTCTCTTTCATTATCTCCAGCTTTCAACTTCTAAACTCTATTACTGTAACTACTATGTCTGTTGCTGCTGCGGCTCCCCTCCATGCTACCCTGCAGATGAAGCCCAGGGTCTTTTGATCAGGACCCCTGTCCCCTCGTCTTCATTCAGTCTTGGTATGCTTGCTTGGGGTGGAGGTGAGGGGTTCCTTAAGAGAGGAGGCAGAAATGAGGTCGCAAGAGTCAGAACCAGCCCCACACTTCTCTCCAGGGAAGCAGAGAGGCTGCTGCAGCCCCAGCCTCTAGGGTGCTATCTGGTGCGCTTCAGCGAGAGCGCTGTGACCTTCGTGCTGTCCTACAGGTGAGGGGCGTCCTCATGACCAGCTGGAGGCGGGGCTTCCTGCTAAGGAGCAAGCCCCTGTGCTTACCCAATCTCTCCAAGGAGGGCTCAGGGTTCTTCCCCTCCTCAGCCTGGTGGGGGGGTGGGGGTGGGAAGAAATGGCAAGTCTGACTCAAAGTGGCCCCTCCAGGAGCCAGACCTGCTGCCGTCACTTCCTCCTCGCTCAGCTAGGGGACGGGCGCCACGTGGTGCTGGGTGAAGACAGTGCCCATGTACAGCTTCAGGACCTGCTTCAACATTACACAGAGTGCCCCCTCAGCCCCTACGGAGAGATGCTCACCCAACCCCTTGCTCGACAGGTGAGCCCTTTACCTAAGTCCCATAACTGAGTGTCGCCGCCACCCCCAGCATCCCCACCAGGCCCAGGTTACTGGCCTCTCTGCCTTTCTCATCCCAATCCATGACTGGCCACACTGGCTTACAAACACCTCTTCCAGAAAGGTGTCCTTTCATGACCAGACCAGCCACAAACAGCAGGGTAACGAGAGGCAGAGAGGCAGTCAAATTAAGTGAAGTTTACTAAGTCTCCAAAGCAGGGGTGAGTGGGAGAGGTCCCCAGACAGATGGGCATCTCGCTCATAAACCCTACTACAAGCTGCAATGGCGGACAATCCAGCGGTGGGGTGAGCATGTGTGGTGGCGGTGGTGTATGCTACTGAGCTTAACAGAAGCTGTCAGGGAGCCTCCACTTTCAAAAAGTGCAGACACTTCAGACCATTGTGTGTTGAGCGAGAGGTTAAACACCGAGAAAATAAACAGTGACAAAGTATTCTCTATCTATATCTCCTGGCCTTCATGAGGCATCTATTCTAGGACAAGGCAGATGCCATAAGTGATACAGAGAACACACTGATAACAGAAAGGATTCGTGCTAGGAAGGAAGCCAAGCAGAGAGCAACAGGGTAGGCAGTATGTCACACAGGGACAGCAGAGAAGGTGGGGGACGTCTGAACAGAGGCCTGGATGGTGTAAGAGGGAGCGGTGCAGACAGCTGGGGGGAAAGCATTTGGGTTGAAGTTATGGCAGGGGCAAAGGCCCTGATATGGGAGGATGATTGATATGTCTGAAGACCGAGCAGTGAGGTAGCAGCCTCACTGGATGATTGATGGATGGAGAGGTCGGAAGTGAGGCCAGAAGGGTGGCTCCACTTAAGGGGGCCCTGTGGCTCTCACAAGGCTCTAAGATTTTATTCTGAATAAGATTTGATTACACTGGGGAGTTAGAAGCAACACTCTCACCTGACAGGGTGGTAAGGGCCAGACAAGGCAGCAGGAGGTGAAGACGGCTACAATGTTTCAGAAGGTGATGCTCGGCTAGGGCCAAACAAGGCCACTAGAGATGAAGACAGCTGCTACATCAGTGTTCCAGCAGATGATGGCTAGCACAGGGAGGTTGAAGGAGTAAGAGAGGGCCTGCTGGCTGTTTAGAAAGTGGAGCAGGGTCTTTGCAGAACAAATGAACAACGCAAAGACATCTAGATGAAGGCTAGAGAAGGAGCCTGTCTGAGCCAGGTGTGGAAACATTTGTAGGCTGAGGTGTCAAGTCGGAAGCTAGGGGCTCAGAAGTAGCTGGAGGGGCTTTTCCAGCTCCAGACTACAGTTTCAGTTGCCAGATCCCCAGGAGAAAAGGCTACTGGAATCCACAGGACTGGATCCAGTCGGGAACAAAGGTCAGAACAGGAACTATGTCCAGCACAATCAAGCTTGAAGGTCTGGATCCTTCTAGAGCAGGAAGCCCTGGCATGGGCTAGAGAGACTGGGCAAATAGGCTGCATAATGGGGAGAGTAGGAACCAGTGGGGAGATGTGTGCACCTGACTGGTGGTGCCGGCTGCATGTGGGCTCAGAGAAGATGGGAGCCACGGGCGGTGGGCAGAGCACAGCTCGGGTTGATTGGATGGAGAAGGGTGAGGTATTGAAGCTGACCTTCCTGCTGTTTGGGCAGCACGGTGAGTCTAGTGCTTTCTCAAGGGGAGGTGAAGTGCAGGGTGGACACAGGAGAAAGAATTCTCATTTGGATCTAGGAAGCCTTGTGTGAATCGTAGGTCTCCGGAAGAGGGCACATGGAGCCCTGTGCAAAGCAGGCCTTAATGCTGAGCTAAAAACGTAACTACCATGGGGTAGCTAGAAGGGAAGGTTCATCTCTCCTGTGGTGGTCTCTGCCCCTCAACATGTAGCTTCTATCTTCATATATTAAGCATCTTGAGCCTGAAGAAAAAAGGCCCAGCAATCATGGAGGTTGGTCCCCAGACCGATTGCTTTGAAGGCAAAGACTCCTAAAGCCTAAAGCCTCCTAGTTTGTTGTTGTTGTTGTTTGAGTTGTTTGTTTGTTTGTTTTTCGAGACAGGGTTTCTCTGTATAGCCCTGGCTGTCCTAGAACTCACTCTGTAGACCAGGCTGGCCTCGAACTCAGAAATTCACCTGCCTCTGCCTCTGCCTCTGCCTCTGCCTCCGCCTCCGCCTCCCAAGTGCTGGGATTAAAGGCGTGCGCCACCACCGCCTGGCAAGCATCCTAGTCTTGCAACCATAAGTATAAATGAGACTGTCTTGGCCCTGAATTCCAGATAGTTCATTGTTAGACACACAGGTGAACAGAGTCTGTTTCCACCCATAGTCCCCAGGCAACCTCAACGCCTCCACCCCACCTCTCTCACAGAGAGCCCAGCCCACAGCTCACTTCTTCCCCAGTCTCTCCCATCTCAGACCTAATTGCTGTTCCAGGATCACCTGATGCCCCCACCCCACCCCAACCCTTCAGGCCTCCTTCTTTTTCTGCAGACAGCTGACCCTGCTGGACTTTCCCTAAGGGCTGAATCAGACTCTGGAAGCAAAAGACAGGACCCAGACACCCAGCTCAGCCTGCTCCTCCAACAGGGCCAGGCCCAAACCTCAGGACACACAGAGAAAGTGTGGGCCTCCCAACAGAAGGAGGTACTGTATTGGTCAACTCAACCTGTGGGATGGGGGGTGGAGGGGTGTCAGGGCCTGGAGAGGGGACACAGGACAGAGGAAGAAGCCAGGCTGAGATGGGCCTGGGCTTAGACCCTGTCTCCACGGTTCTCATTAATTCTCTTCCCTGGGCTTGCCTTCTCCCCCTAGATGTCCCAGGCATCCAGACCCAGGCCCCCCATCCCTACCAAGCCTCAGCTTCCTCCTGAAGTCTATACAAGTCCTGCTTCACGACCTCATCAGGCCCCACCCATTAACCCCATCTACCAGGAGCCTGATGAACCCATAGCCTTCTATGCCATGGGCCGGGGCAGCCCTGGGGACGCTCCTAGTAATATCTATGCTGAGGTGGAAGGGCCATCGGGAATGGCGCCCATTGGGCACCCCATCCTCCGAAAGTGCTGGTCCAGGCCTATCTCAAGAAGCCAGGTAAGGGGGGTACAGGGAAAGATAAGCTCAAGGAGGCGAGCAGAAAGAGGGAGCCCCTCCTGAATATTGGGCAACGTGAAGGTCAGTGGGCTGAAGAGAGAGAGAGATGGAGTGTTCCACGCTGCCGAAAACCTTTGCTCAGCTCCAGGCCTGAGGCTGTTCCTGGACATTCACATGGACTCAGCTTTGTCAAGCCCTACCCGCCCCTACTTCAGGTTTCCTTCAATCTCTCTCCATCCCGGGCTGCCTCTTGTTGGTCAGGCCTTCCTCACACGCATGTGGCACTGACCCAGCTCCCCGGAGAGCGTCACTGCCAGTGGGCTCAGAGGAGGAGGCCGCCACACTGTGTGCTTACCCCCACAGTTTCCCCACAGAGTTTCAGTCATGTCTGAATGTGGTATTACTATTCAATGACTCAGACTCTTTCACTTGTACCTGCTTCAGGCCCTACTTCAGGCTTCCTCTCTGCTGCCATCAAAGGTCCCTGCTTGGCCCTCACCAGCCCATCTCACCTGTACCCTGCCAGTAACTGCCTTCTTAACCTTGGGTCCATCCAGGCTCTGCCAGGGTTCCCAAGCCACTCCAACATCAATTGAACCAACCTCACTTACACCCTACATACACACATGCAGTGTCTGCCTGTGTTCCACATCCTGATTGATTAACCACCAGCACCCAGCTATCTAGCCAGAAATGTGGGGTCCCTAATCATGTCCATCCCCTTTGCTTCAGTCTCTGTCTATCAATAACATCTGCCCTATTGCCTCTCCCTCCTGAGTTCGGGATTACCAGTGTGTGCTCATACAGTGTGTGGGGTCAAACTTGGGGCTTGGTAAATGCTAGGCAAGCACTCTATCGTCTGAGCCAGACCCCGATTTCACTAAGAGTGGCTTAACTGCCTTTCTAGTACCAGGCTTGCCAGCTCTGACCTGTTCTTCCCTGGGGGAAGCCAGAATGGGCTTTCTGAGCCAGCTACCTGGCCCTCCAGCTCTTCCAGACTGAGGCGAGAGCCTGCTTTGTCAGCCCCACTTCAAGCACCCCATATTTCTCCAGACTCACCAAAGGCTACCAAGCCTCTTTACTGACCTCAGTCCTGCCCACAGCAGTCCCTACAAGCCCATCCTCCTGCTGCCTGGCAACCCTTAACCCCACTCAAGACCACGTGCCCTTCTCCCTGCAAAGCCTTCCCTGGCCTGATCTCCCCACACACCCTTGCCAGGTCCCTGGTCAGCGGAGACTCCCATTGCTCCTTATTTCTTCTATCTCCCCTTCCTGCAGAGCCTGACTCACTAGAGGCAGCCCCGGGGGATACTCAGCTATCTCTAAAGTACTGGCCCAGTGCTTGGCATAAAGCAACTGCCTCAGGGAGGGAGGGGGAAGGGAGAAGAGGAGAGGCAGAGGGATGGATGGGAACCTAAATCCCCTCTGGAGGCCAAAGGGTTAAGACAAAATTCCTTCTCCTAGAGACTGTAGATCTGCCAAAGAGGCAGAGGGTATGACCCAGGGCTGTCCTTCTGTCTGCAGAGGACAGATGGTCCAGAGCTGCATTCTGAAGGCTGTGTGGCAGAGTAAGGGCCTGTCCTTCCTCATGAGCCCCCCCCCCCGCCCCTAGAGGCTTGCCCTTGCTAGACAGAGAACATTCGTGGCTCCCCCTCAGGCCTCATTAGGGGAAGTCTGATCTGGGAGGGTAGCTTGGGGGGCATTTTGTGTCCCGAGACCTTCACAGACCCCTGGGTCCTCTCTTAGGAAAGGCAGGAGGGATGGACTACAGGTGAGCAGAGCTTCATCTGCTACACGGATGGTGAGGAGGTGTCACCCCGAGTGCCAGCTCCAATCCATTGGTCTCGGCTGCCTGGCGTGCAGCATTGGAAGGATATTAAGGTCAGATCTAAGCTCAGCAGAAAAGAGCGGGTGACAGATGAGTGGCGTCTGCTGTGGGTGCGGGAAGGAAGGGCAAGCAGTGTTTCTTTCTGTCCTATCAATTAAGTCCAGTTCTCTCATTATGCAAATCATGAAACAAGCCAGAGAAGGAGAATGTCCGGGCCAAGGTCAAGGATTAAAACCCCTGTTCAGTGTTCTCCACCCGTACTCTGAATCCTTTCTTCTCCACAAGAGACTTCCTCAGCTGAGAAGCTGTTTGCTTTCCAGAGTTCTGCACCAGGACCTCCCAGCACCCCAGCTTTCCCTGTCCCTTAACAAGCCTGCCTTCCTTGCTCCAAAGCAGCCTGGAAGTCAGAGAAACAAATGTGGGATCTGTGCTTCCTCATAGCAACACACACACACACACACACACACACACACACACACACACACACGAATACACATGCACACACACATGCATGCATACACACACATACACACAGGAATACACACACATACACACACACACACACTGCTCCCTTCTGAAAGTCACCAGGAACCGAGGCAAGGAACTGTATGTACTAGGGAAGCCATCCTGCCGCCTGTACCTGGTTTTTCCTCCTGAAGAAACTGGACTTTAGGACGCCTTCGCATCTGGGCCCTGATCCAATGGCTGCTGTTGTCTGAGAAATGTTTTGAGGAGAACAGATGTTAGAATTTGTTTGTTGGTCCTTGTCTGGCTAATAAATCATCAGCAACAATCTCCCTACTCGGGAATCTAAGTCCTTCCAGCTCCTCCCCAACCCTTTTCTCTCTCCCATTGTGGTTCATAGGGGTCTAGAGGTTCAAAGACACTTAGGCAAAGTTATTGATCTTTTGGCTGAAAGTTGAAAACCATGAGGACAAGGACACGGGCTCCCTTTGCCAAGTGCTTCTCCCTTAGCTGAGGTAGGCTAAGGTAGCTCAGCCCGGGCACAGGAGTGGGTGCCTATAGAGACGGGCAATTCAGGACTTGGGAGAAGGGTGCCTTAGCGGTCTGTGAGCCCTCAGAGGAGGCAGCTTAAGTCCTTACCTCACTCAGGAGCCCATCCCTTCCCTGCCCTGTCCTATGGGGCTTTCTCCCTCTCTGCCCAGACTCACTTCAGAACTGGCTTCCTGCCCTAGAGCTAAACTCCTCTAGAGTCCTAGCCCGGGAGCAGTCTGTGCTAGGTCCCACTTTCATTTCACTGGAGGCTTTCTGAGGCTGGCCATGCATGGCCCTACTGGCTCCAGACAGTCACCCCGAGTCTCTGGAGGTAGCCTTTGCCATTGTTCCTCTCTCTGTGTAGCTCCCCACGCAGCTGTTACCCCAATTCTACTACAGCTCATTTAAGGTAACATGTGCTCTTTAGGTCCTGCCTTCTTCCAAAGAGTTTGGCCCCTAGCTGAGGCATGGCTGTCTGACAGGCCCTTCCCTTCAGTTTTGTTGCAGACAGTTAGGTACTGCCACGACTGTCCCTCCCCCAGCCTGGCACCAGCAGCAGCTCCAGTGACTAGCCAGTTCTTTCTTTTCCACTCCAGTGCTGATCAGCTGGAGAACCATCGGTTCTGCATCTACAGTTCCGTGTCTGCTGGAGATCTAGAGCCTAAGCGTGTAGAAGATGGGAGTGAGGAGCTCCCGCCCCCAGAATCAGAAGGGCATGGCTGAAAACACAAGAAAGGTGTCACTAGAAACTAGAAAGGAAGGTTTCACTTCAGGGTAGGTTCTGGACAGGCAAAGAGAGTGAATGTTAAAGCAGGAGACGAAAACAGGAAATCAGAAAGTAAAGAATTTCCCTAGACTTCCAGGCAGAGTACAGTGGGCACCTCTGCTTCCTTAGGGCATTCGACTATGCAGACTTTAGGATTAGATGAAAGTAGGCCCCCAAGACAAAATGGGACTGGGGCCTCACCTGCAGAGATGCGGTTCACAGGAGCAGCTTTGACTAGTATGACATCTGGGGCCATCGGAGGCTTTGGAGAGACGTTGTGACACCTAAAGAGAGTGCAGGGTCAGAAAGGGAGGTGGCAGAAAAGCTCTAGACAGTAAGGCAGAGCCCTCACTTTGTCATCCTAGCCCAGCCTTGATACTGAGACCCCCAGAAGGATAAGGTCCCTGACCTGCCAAAGCTTGAGAAGGGTTAGCCCAGCCCTGAAGCTGAAGGAGTTGGGGGAGGTATAACTCAGAAGTGGAGCACTTGCCTACCTAAGGCCCTGGGCTCAGTCCCCAGAGCATACAGAAATAAAGTTCAAGGTTGCGATCCTCCCTGCCCCACCCCGCCCCGCCCTGCCCTGCCGGCTTCACTACAGACCTCAGGCCTGCAGCTGCTGTGAGGCCTCAAGGTGACAAGTTGAATCATCTAAAGAGGAAAAGGGAGCCTTCTCCTCAGCTTCCCAGCCACCTCCTCACATGGGAGGAGGGGACCGACTCGGCCTTCTCCAGCCTGTGATGTGTCTGTGATATGTCTGTGATGTGTTTGTGATGGATGGTGTTGTCAACTGGACGGGATCATCTAACATCACCCAAGAGGCAAGCCTCCTAGCACATGTGTGCTGTGCAGCAGTGTCTAGACTAAGGCTAGCTTCTAATAATGCCTAAGAGGGACTGTTCATTAATGTGGGAAGACACACCTTACTTATGGATGGAACCACCTTGTGGGCAGGGGACCCTGGACTCTATGTGTGGAGAAAGGAAGCTAAGCAGGGTTCATTCATTGCTGTTTCCTGGAAACACTTAATCAACAGCTTCAAGCTCCTTGTGATGGTTTGTATATGCTAGGCCCGGGAAGTGGCACTATTAGGAGGTGTGGCCTTGTTGGAGTAGGTGTGTCATTGGGTGTGGGCTTTAAGACTCTCATCCTAGCTGCCTGGAAGCCAATATTCTACTAGCAGCTCTCAGATGAAGATGTAGAACTCTCACCTCCTCCTGCACCATGCCTGCTTGGATGCTGCCATGCCCCTGCCTTGAAAATAATGGACTGACCCTCTGAACCTGTAAGCCATCCTCAATAAAATGTTGTCTTTATAAGAATTGCCTTGGTCGGGCTGGTGAGATGGCTCAGCAGGTAAGAGCACCCGACTGCTCTTCCGAAGGTGATGAGTTCAAATCCCAGCAACCACATGGTGGCTTACAACCACCCGTAATGAGATCTGACGCCCTCCTCTGGTGCGTCTGAAGTCAGCTATTGTGTACTTATGAATAATAATAAGTGAATCCTTGGATCAGAGAGAGCAGGGACTGAGCAAGTGGGACCGACCGGAGCGAGCAGGGTTGACCGGAACGAGGAAAACAAAACAAAAAAAAGGATTGCCTTGGTCATGGTGTCTGTGCACAGCAGTAAAACCCTAAGACACTCCTCTTGCCTTGACTTCCCTGCCGTGACATGCTAGTGTGAGCTAGGAAAAAAACAAAAACCCTTTCTCCCAGCTGATGCTTTTGTCAGAATATTTTATCCCATCAACAGGAAGAAACAACTAAGATAGCACTCCTTCCCGGCCTAGCCTGCTCTCACGTCTGCCAACAGTCAGACTGTTCATTCCCACTGCGGATCCAGCTGTCCTCCAGACCCAGCCTTTCGCCAGTGACTGATCCTCACGACTGCCATTCCCTGCTCCTTCGGGGAATACAGCAGAAAGTTTCAGTATTGCCACTTGTAACTGCCTCAAGGACGAGAGACTGGGGAGCAATGACCTCTCCACAGATGTACTCAAAAGGGTTGATAATCCTTAGCTACCTCTATATGGTCCTCCCCTGTATGTAAGCTAAAACCAAAATCCAGCCACTTTCCTGGGCCCCGTGCCATGTCTGCCAACAGCAGGGAGCTGCACTGGATGGACAGAAGCCCTCACTCAAAGTTCTCCATCTTTCTGCAGTTTGAGTCAGATCTTCAGACACTTCAGTCTCTTCCACGCTCATCCTGGCCAATGACAGTACACCTTTATCTTCAAGGACACTGATGCAGGGTCTTTCTTACTCTAAAACCCAAGCTGGCCTTGAACCCATAAACCTCCTGCCTCTGCCTTCCAAGGGCTAAGATAGGATGCTTGTGTGGTCAGGGCCTTCTCACCTCCTCTTTGACTGTTGCTGTTAGTCCAGTTTTAAGCACACGTCATTTCTACAGCTCCTGTCTCTCTGATCCATTATCTGTCTTCCTCTTCCATCAGAGGAGGCCTATTTTCTTTTCTCCTTTTCTCGACCCCATGCCTTTTAGAAAGGGTCTCCAAGTAGCCCTAG
The DNA here is from genome assembly GCA_902729485.2 of Mus minutoides. NCBI lineage: Eukaryota > Metazoa > Chordata > Mammalia > Rodentia > Muridae > Mus > Mus minutoides. Next base: position 560,840 of record LR753403.1, on the reverse strand, counting down.
ATGGCCTGGAAGTCAGTGATCCACCTGTCCCTGCCTTCCAAAGTATTGAGATTAGTGTGCCGTCATACCTGGCCTACCTTTTGAATTTTGAGACTAAGTCTCACACTGTAGGCCTTAAATTTATGGTAATCCTCCTGCCTCTACCCTTAAAGTTCAGAAATAATAGATGTGAACTAACACACAGCATTTCTCTTGGTGACTAAAAAATTCCAACCACCAACTAAAATGTCATTTTTGGTAGGACTAAAGAGTGACTTTAAAATGTGGCTGGGAGCTGGCGAGGTGGCTTAGCAGATAAGAGCACTTACCCTTGCAGAGGCCCTCGGGTTTGGTCCCTAGCACCCACACATGGTAGATAGCAACCATCCTTAACTCCAGTTCCAGGGATCTTGATGCTTATCCTGACTTCCATAGGCACCTGGCATGCATGTGGTGCACATACACACATGAATACATGCAGGCACAACCATATATGCATACATCTTTTATACTTTATGTGTGTGGATATTTTGCTGGTGTGTATGTCTGAGGGTGCTGGGAATAAAGGGCAGCCAGTGAGTGCTCTTTTAACCTCTGAGTCATCTCTCCAGTCTGACAAATTTTAAAAAAATGTTTTTCTAGAGTGGGGAATAGTGTTGAATGCCTATAATCCCAGCTCTTAGGATACAAGATTAAGGTTTGGTCAGCCTCAGCTATATAGTAAACTCCAGATCAACCCAATTGCTGTAGCAACTATCTCAAAATACTTTTTTTTTTTTTGGTTTTTCAAGACAGGGTTTCTCTGTATAGCCCTGGCTGTCCTGGAACTCACTTTGTAGACCAGGCTGGCCTCGAACTCAGAAATCCACCTGCCTCAGCCTCCCAAGTGCTGGGATTAAAGGCGTGCGCCACCACGCCCAGCTTAAAACACATTTTTTAAAAGGTAGATGCAGACCCCTTGAGAACTGAAGGTAAAAGGCCCATCTCCTGCTTCCCAGCAGGGTAAGACACTTCCTACTACACCACAGTATAGACTCTGAAGAGAAGCCACTGAAGACAGACAGGGTGGTAACAACACAGATGGAAAGAGTTGAACCTAGAGTATGCCAGGCCCAGAGAGCACCTGGCACAAAGGGATCTCAAGACCCCCTACTGGGGGGGCAGACCTCAGCCCTGGCCCTGAACCTCAGTGGACAGCAGGATACAGCTAGAGCTGATGCTCCCTGCTGAGAATGGCTGGATGTACACATCGGAACAACTCAACTACAGTCCCTGTGGGACTCAGAGCCCTGTCTGGCTCCAACCCGAAGTAGGTCAGATTTCAGATAAGCTGGTAGTTTTCCTGTAAGTGATGAAACCCTACAATGTACTTAATGAGAAACAGACGCCTCAACTTACCTCCGCACACAGAACCAGAAACTGAGCTGCTTCAGTCTACTGGACCCTAGTCCCACCACAACCTCTTCAAACTGTTCCTCTGGCCACAGGCTTGCCTGTGGAGAACGCCAAAAACTACTAAACCCTACCAGGTTATTTCCCATCAGCAGTAGGCCAAAGCCAGTGCCCTGCATAGCTCCTCTGCCTGGAACTGACAGGCTCTGGAGTCTATCACTCCATTCCTGGAGAGCAGGTAGCAGATCCCTGGCAGCTGACTCATGCACGCTGTACACTTTGTGATATTCCCTACTTGAGCCCTGCCTGAACTGAAAGGAAGATACTGCACTGCATATTGTCTCTGGTGTACACATAGTACCCTACAGCTCCTAAGTCTGTATTCCCTTCCATATTCCTCCCTCAAAACAGAGATTTTGACATCTCCATGGAGATCTCTCTAACCTCCAACTTCGATTCCTAGCTTGCAAATTAACTTAGAGTCTGCCATGTGGCGAACACAATTTACTCCAAACCAGTCCATACCCTTGACCTCAGTGTAAATTTGATTCACTCTGGGAACAAGTGTTTTGCCACAACCTGCTGGGTGTCACTTTATATCTACTGCTTCTTTTTCTTTGTATTTTAAAGGTAGGGTCTTGTAACTCAGGCTGGCCTTGAACTCACGATCCTTTCCCTTCAGCATCCTGAAGGCTAAGATCACAGGCATACCGCACCACACCCACATTGACAAGTCCATCTTGAGACACCTGAGACCAGCAATACCACAGTTGGGATCACACACCTGTTATCATGCTGTCCCAGGTAAGACACCAACAGTTCCTGGGTGGTCAGTGGATAAGGTGGGCAAAGGGGGAAGCAAAGCAAGGAGAAGCCCCTGGGGTGTGTGGCAGGGGCCCTCTGCACAAGCTCAACTCTGAGATCCAGACACAGTGTAGGCAGCATCTGTCACACTCAATGTTTTATTTCAACAGACATCCCTGTTTAAAAAAAAAAAAAATGGTGGGAGAGTTCACCATCTCATCACACCCAACAAGGAGCACAACTCCCATCCAAGGTCGTAGATCCTTGGGGCAGCGCTCCAGTCTTTCCAGCTCCAGCACAGAAAGGAGCTGGATTTTCTAACTTGTTAAGAAAAATCTATCAAATATGTTCCTTCTCCCAGAGGTGAGGGCTGAGTCCTCAGGGTAAAGGTCCTGGACTTAGAGCAGCTGGGGTCCTGGAGGTGAAGCTGGGGCTGGGCCAACTGTGCCAACGGAGATTCTGGGCCATCAGTTCCTGGGCCCTAGAATCCGTATTTGGCTTGGGTCTGCCGGCGACTGAGCTTGTTTTCTGACCAGGTGTTCTTCAACTCCAGCTCCCGCTCCTTAGCCTAGAACACAAAGGGGGTTGGGAGGGTCACCGTGGGCAAACTGACCAGGACTCACACCACAGCCTCTGGACGCCAAGCTCACACTGTACCACTGTACGTCCCCACACCCAGGTTTTTTGGTTTTTTTGTTTTTTTAATAAAATGGATAAAGTTGCTATTGAAAAAGCCTTCTGGGGGACTAGCAAAATGGCTCAATGAGTAGAGGTGCCAGCCACCAAGCCAAATATAGCTGAGTTCAACCTCTGGGGCCTGCATGGTGAACAGAAACAACAACAACAACAACAAAAACAAAAACAGTGAAATTTGTCCTGACCTCTATACTCACATTGTGGCACACATCTATGTAAATAGACGCACAAACAATAAAATGTATTAATCAACTGTAATAGAAAGGACGAAGCTCACTCAGATGGTAGAGTTCTTACAGGAAGTACTCAGTTCTATCCCTAGCACCTTAGAAACCAGAGAGGAGTAATAGCACCCGACTGCTCTTCTGGAACGTCCTGAGTTCAAATCCCAGCAACCACATGGTAGCTGACAACCACCCATAATGAAATCTGACGCCCTCCTCTGGTGCATCTGAAGTCAACTATAGTGTACTTATGAATAACAATAAATGAGTCCTTGGACCAGAGAGAGCAGGGACTGAGCAAGCGGGGCCGACCAGAGCGAGCAGGGTTGACCGGAACGAGGAAAAAAAAAAAAAAAGAAACCAGAGAGGCACACGCCAATAAATTTCAGCACTCAAGGGGCAGACCCAAGGGAATCAGAAGTTCAAAGTCATCCTAGGTCTGGAATACTTGAAAACCCTGCCTCAAAAAACCCAAAAGAATCCTATAATAAACTTCCCTCTTACGTAACATGGTTTCACTAAATACCTGAACTAGACTCCTATGAACCAGAGGCAGAGGGGAATGATTTAAGAACACAGCCTCCCCCTAGTGGCCACATGGAGAACAAGAGAGTATGCCTACCAAAAGGGTGGTGCCTGGCCCTCCCCTCCTGTCCCGTCCATCCCCAAGTTTAATGGAATGCTGAGCCCTAAGCACCCTCACCTGATGAATCAGATATGTGATCTGGTGTTTCCTCCGCTGTTGGCCGGTTGGCTGCTCACCTTTCTTCTACAAGAGAAAGCAAAAAGAAAAACAAAAAGCAGTCCTTAATTCACAGAGGGAAAGACAAAAGTCTCTCATATGCCTGGACAGTATATAGCTGACAAACTGAGGCATTAGACAGACAGCCCAAGTCTTTAGGGATAACAAGGGAATTTGGAGCTGCTTTTGTGTCTGTATACTTATAAAGCTAACATTTTATTAGAGCCATTATGAAAAACAAATCTAAAATGAGAATGCTTGCTAGAAGCAGCCTGTTAATCCCCAACAGACTGGCTACTATTTGAGGTCAGGGCAGGAGTTACTGTCTCTGATAAGCCCACTCTCCCTCTGCCTGAGCTCCAGGCTCTGTGTGGACACTGGCTTGTAGTGAGTCTAGGACAGCTTTTATACCACAGGCATGTGATCTGCTAACCTCCCTCCAGGCTTCCTATCCATCTGCCTCTTAAACCTTCACTTCTGTCCTCTTCTCTCCAGCCTGGGCAAATGTCTGGTCTGGCTCCTACCTACCACTTACTGAACCCTCATCCATCCATCATCTTTGGCCAAAACTGTATTGTCCTATCCTATGACATGTCAACCACTTCCCTGGGACAACAAAGTTCACAAGATCCTTCTTCCTCGATCTATCTTCCAACCTCCATCAGTAACTACATTCAACTCCAAACCACACATTGATGCAAACGATTTACTGTCAAGATCTATACTGGTCTGAGCTCTCACTGTGTGGTTTTTCTGTCCTCTGCCAGAGCTGTCTCGGGCTAGAAGCTTTCTCGCCAGCCCCACCCAACTCTCAGAACTCCTCCCCAGAGTCTCCTCAGCACTTATGTAATCAATTTGCACTGTAATCATTTACACTCAAGTGTCCTTAAATCTCATCCCAACTCTGCTGTCAACTTCTTGGGGAGAGAGGGAACTCTATCCTTTCTTCTCTTAAAAAGCAAGCTCAACAAAATGAAATGGGACAACACCCTGAAGCTGGGAAAAGACCAGAATCTAATGCTGCTACTCAGTGCATTACAACTGTAATTGTAACGTTACATTGAAGGTGATACACAAGATGCTCATGCCTCCCACAGTAAGCACACACCAGCAGCTGCCTGTGGCGATGCCTCTCAAGCCCAAGCGAGCAGCAAAGCCCTTTCTCCTAAGTGGTTTTTCCAGTAAACAATGATAGATCTATGCTGCTCTAACCACAATCCTTTGCTCTATCCTGTATGACCGCCAACATTCAGTTAAAATAAATGATGGGGGCCTGGAAGGCCATCTGTGACCATAGAACAAAGAAAAACCAAATTGGTGGTGGTGGGTGTCATAAAATCCTCGGCCTTGGTGCTGCTGCCGTGCAGCTCATATCCAGCTACCCCACCACGACAAGCCCATAAGTATCCAAACTACTCAGTTGCTAAGTGAAGAGACTTTCAGCAGACTGACTGAAGAAAATGAGCACAGGGAAGGCCCTTGGTGTGGGAAACAACAACAACCAGAGGCAGTGGTTAGCTACAACAAACTATGGAAACAGTAGCAAAAGAAGGCAGCATGCCTGGGAGCCAGGGCCTAGAACCTCTGAAGATCTGCTGTGCCCACTCCCCAAAGATAGGCTGAGCCAACTCCCACATTAGTAGCATGGAGACTGGTGTGATCAGAGAGCAGCTGTAGACATGCACAGCAGCTGGGAAGCCGACCCATTCGTTCATTCTCAACAACCAGGACGCACCAGCAGCTGGACAGCTGTTAAAATTCTGTAAAGTTCTGAAAAGCAAGCGTTGTTCTTATGAAGCTTGGTGTACACTTCATTCCCATGGGCAACAGTATTTGCTAAATATACAGAGGTATATTTAGATAACAATAGGTTAGATGAGGTGCAAGGCCTTCCAAGTAGGCCATCTAAATGGTCTTTCACACTTACTTTGCTGAAGGACTTCATGGTTTTCTCTTCTGTCAGTGACTTGGTCATCCACTGCTGAGCCCCACTGAGTTGGTCATCACCTTTGATCTCCACAAAGTTGATTTCCTCTCTCCCTCGGTTCCTCTTGCCCTGCAGCCTCTTAAACTGAAAAATAAAAGCCATCAAACAGGATTGCAGGTGTCTGGGAAGTGGGTGAGAGGAGCAGGAGTCACTGCTAAGAACCCGCCTCTAGCCGGGCGTGGTGGCGCATGCCTTTAATCCCAGCACTCGGGAGGCAGAGACAGGTGGATTTCTGAGTTCGAGGCCAGCCTGGTCTACAAAGTGAGTTCCAGGACAGCCAGGGCTAGACAGAGAAACCCTGTCTCAAAAAACCAAAAAAAAAAAAAAAAAAAGAACCCGCCTCTAGCCTAGAGCAGTGCTGGGGCTCTGTGCCCTTGGTTTCTCTCTGTGGAGCCAGGTGAGGGCTGCTGCTCAGGAGGTCTCCTGGAGTCAGAGCCAGGTGGCCAAGAGTATCTGTGGAGACCCTTAAGTGCAAACCAGAAGACTGCTTACCTGAAAGGGCTATTCTTCATTTTTGTTTTGGACACAACCATGAAGCCTCAAACTCAAAATCCTCCTGCCTCAGTCTCCCAAGGACTATGATTACAATTTTCAAAATTAAGAAATGAGGGTAGGGGGCTCAGAGGTTAAGAGCACTGACTGCTCTTCCAGAGGTCCTAAATTCAAATCCCAGCAACCACATGGTAGGTCACAACCATCCATGAGATCTGATGCCCTCTTCTGGTGTGTCTGAAGACAGCGACAGCGTACTTCCATATAATAAAATAAATAAATCTTGAAAGAAAGGAAGAAAGGAAGAAAGGAAGAAAAGAAAAGGAAGAAAAGGAAGAAAAGGAAGAAAAGGAAAGGAAAGGAAAGGAAAGGAAAGGAAAGGAAAGGAAAGGAAAGGAAAGGAAAGGAAAGGAAAGGAAAGGAAAGGAAAGGAAAGGAAAGGACGGGCAGTGGTAGTGCATGCCTTTAATCCCAGCACTTGGGAAGCAGAGGTCAGCCTGGTCTACAAAGTGATTTCCAGGACAGCGAGGGCTACACAGAGAAACCCTGTCTCAAAAATAAATAAATAAATAAAATATGTGCCGGGCGTGGTGGCTCACACCTTTAATCCCAGCACTCGGGAGGCAGAGGCAGGCGGATTTCTGAGTTCGAGGCCAGCCTGGTCTACAAAGTGAGTTCCAGGACAGCCAGGGCTACACAGAGAAACCGTGTCTTAAAAAACCAAAATAATAATAACAATAATAATAATAATAATAATAAAGAAAATGAGGGTATGCCAGGGGATGGTGATGCATACCTTTAACCAACAGAAGCAGATGGATCTCTGTGAGTTTGAGGCCAGCCTGGTCTACAAATCAAGTTCTAGGACAACCAGGGCTATACACAGAGATAGTCTGTCTTCAAAACAAAACAAACTTATTGAGAGTAAGGGGCTGGAGACATGGCTCAGCAGCTAAAAAGCACTGGATGCAGGGTCCAATCCCAGCACCCAAATGATGGCTTAAAACTATCTAACTCCGGAGCTTGGACCGGAGAGACCAACCGGAGCAAGCCAGGCTGTCCGGAGCGAGCGGAGCCGAACGAGGACGGCCGGAGCAAGCAGGGACGCCAGAGCTAGCAGGGCCGGAGCGAGTGGGGCCAAACGGGGACGGCCGGGAGCAAGTGGGGCTGGCCAGAGCGAGCAGGGTCAAGCAGAGCGAGCGGGGTTGACCGGAACAAGGGAAAAAAAAAAAACAAAAAAAAAAAACCTATCTAACTCCAGTTCCAGGTTACTGAAGCCCTCTTCTGGTCTCCATGTACACTTGCATGCATATGGTACACAGATATACAGGCAAAATACCCAAACACATAAAATAAAAATAAATAAAAATCAAAGGTAGGTGGGTGTGGCTTTTTTTTTTAAAGGAACTGAGGGTAAACTGAGTCCGACCCGTAATCCCAGCTACTTGGGAGGCAGAGACAGAAGCCTTTAAGTTCAGAAATTTGTTTTCTGTTTAATTTTGTTGTTAGTTGGTATCACTTTTTCTTTTTTTATTGCATTTTATTTGTGTATGTGAAATGCCGGCACATTTTTTTTTTGAGACTGAGAGAGACAGAGACAAAGACAACACACTCAGATCAAGGCACACAGGTAGACATCAGAGAACAGCTTGCTTCCCTTTTTTCACAATGTGAGTAAAACTCAAATCATGAGGCTTAGCAACAGGAGCCTTGTACCCACCTAAGCCCTGAATGAAGCATGAAGAATTATAGCAAGACCCTGTCTCAAAAAATAAAGGGGGAAAAAAACTAAGATTTCTCCTCTAAAAATTCTTTCAGGACTCGGGTGTGATTCACTAGTGTACTTACGTTAAGTGTGTACTAAGCCCTGGTTCACCTCCCCAGCCCTGCAAGGC
>LR753403.1:446890-552529 GCA_902729485.2 Mus minutoides | reverse complement strand
GAGAGGAGAGGAGAGGAGAGGAGAGGAGAGGAGAGGAGAGGAGAGGAGAGGAGAGGAGACAGGACAGCCACCATCTGGGCATGGTAAGTACATACCTGTAATCCCTACACTGAGGAGGACAAGGCAGGAGAACTGTCATGACTTTTGAGACCAGAACCCCTGGGTAGGGAAGGAGAGGAAACAGAAGGAAAAAAGGAGGAAGAAATCCAGATCACCTGGAGCACTGGTCAGCTTCAGTGAGACCCAGGACCTGGTGGGCCCTGTACAAGGAACTACCGTGGCTACTCAGGGAATTTTTAGCTACTGCTTGAGCTGAGAAGCCATGGTGCTGCACTTGCCTTAAGGTAATACGCAAAGGAGTGATGCAAAGCTACCAATCAGAACAAGATTAGCAAAAGATGAACAGACAGACACCTTTTTGGGGAAAGTAAACAGAGAATTATTTTTCCTAAATCTAAGCTGCAGCCGGGCGTGGTGGCGCACGCCTTTAATCCCAGCACTCGGGAGGCAGAGGCAGGCAGATTTCTGAGTTGGAGGCCAGCCTGGTCTACAGAGTGAGTTCCAGGACAGCCAGGGCTACACAGAGAAACCCTGTCTCGAAAAACCAAAACATAAATAAATAAATAAACTAAGCTGCAACTTTCCTGCAGATGAGACAGTTAGTTGTATCTTGATCTTGGGTAGAAAGCCACAGAACATCCTTCAATGTGCCTGTCAATCAAGTTAAACCCAGAGATGCTGATCACAATGGCTAGTTGTCTCTCAAAACACATTCTCCCTTTCTTCAGTGTAAATCAACCAGTAATTCAGCCAGATGATCACTAACTAAAAAACTATTTTATGAGCCCACTGAAAACAGATCTGGCCATGAGAGCACTCGTGCCTAGTCATAAGGGAAGTACCCTAGGGAGCTTTAGAAGTCCTCAAAGGAGAATGGAAATGTCCCTCCTGTCTTTTTCCATTCTGCAGAGCTCCCACACAGATGGGATGGCAAACATTCCAGCTCTAGCATGAGAATCAAGACAACTGCATAGAGATAGCAGCACAACTCGGCAGAAACCATTTTGTGGAGCTGTAATACCAGCCCTGGCCTGCCCCAAACTTTCTTTCATAAGGAAAAACTTAACTGCCATTACACAAACTATTGTTGTTGGGGTTTTGTTTGTTTGTTAATTAGTTTTATGTCAACTTAACACAAGCTAGAGTCATTTGGGAAAAGGAAACCTCAGTTGAGAAGATGCCCCACTAGATCAGCCTGTGGGCAAGCCTGGGGCACACTTTCTGATTGATGAGAGAGGGCCCAGCTCACTGTGGCTGTGGTCCTGGGTGCTACAAGGCAGGCTATGGAAGCAGGCCACGAGAAGCTTGGCAGGACTCAGTGCTTTTCCATGGCCTCTGTGTCAGCACTGGTCTTCAGGTTCCTACCTTAAGGCTAAGACAATGTGTCTATACATTATACGTACAACAAAAAATTAAGATGTAGTAAAATTCTTTTTAATTAAAAATAAACTTCCATCAGGTGTGGTGGTGGTGCACACCTTTAGTCCCAGCACTCAAGAAACAAAAGCAAGTGGATTTCTGAGTTCGAGGCCAGCCTGGTTATACACAGTGAGTTCCAGGACAGCCAGGGCTACACAAAGAAACTGTCTCAAAACAAAACAAACAAACAATCAATCAATCAAAATAAATTCCCCATAATCCCAGTGGTCAGAAGACAGATAATAAAACTTGCGAATTCAGGGGGCTGGAGAGAAGTCTCAACTGTTACGAGCACTGACTTCCAAAGGTCTTGAGTTCAATTCCCAGCAACCACATGGTGGTTCACAATCATCTGTAATGGGATCCGATGCCCTTTTCTGGTGGGTCTGAAGACAGTGTACTCATATACATAAAATAAATAAATATTTAAAAAATAAAAACAAAAAACTTGCAAGTTCAAAACCAGTCTGGCCTCATAGTGATACCCTGTCTCAAACAAACAAAACAGAAGCAAAGCAAAATCGAAACAAAGCTTTTCCTTTAACTTCAGATTTGAAACCTGGTATCAAAAATGGCCACTGGTGGGCTGGAGAGACTCTGCCAAGAGTGAGTGCTGCTCTTACAGGGGATGAATTTAGTCTCCAGCACCCACAGCAGCTCCAAGGGGCCTGACCCCGCTGGTCTCCGCAGCTACCTACACTTATGTGCATTTACCCTGACACAGACACATAAAGACATAAATAACTAAAAATAAAATAAATCTTAAATTAAAAAAGAAAGACAGGCTAGAGAGATGGCTCAGTGGTTAAGAGCAATGACTGCTCTTCCTAAGGTCCTAAGTTCAAATCTCAGCAATCACATGGTGGCTCATGCCCTCTTCTGGTGTGTCTGAAGACAGCTACAGTGCACTTACATATAATAAATAAATAAATAAATAAATAAATCTTTAAAAAAAAAAAAAAAAAAAGCCAGGCAGTGGTGGTGCACGCCTTTAAACCCAGCACTTGGGAGGCAGAGGCAGGTAGATTTCTGAGTTCAAGGCCAGCCTGGTCTACAGAGGGAGTTCCAGGATAGCCAGAGCTATACAGAGAAATCCTGTCTCGAAAAACCAAAAAAAATAAAAAATAAAATAAAAAGTCACCTGTGGCCTTAGGATAGGTCGGATAGGTAGGATAGGTAGGATAGGGCTCTGTAGTCTACTACTTGACGAACAAACACAGGCCTTGTGCTTGATCCCTAGTACAGAAAATAGAAAGTCATTTTGCCTTTGTGGTGGTTTAAAAAAGTGTCTCCCATAGGCTCAGATATTTGAACATAGTCTGTAGCTGGTGGCACTGTTTGGGGAGATGGTCTAGTCTGCTGGAACACTGGTGCTGGGCTGTGAGAGTTTTTTTATAGCCTTGTTCCACTTTCTCTGTTCTCGGCTTCCTGTGTGCGAATGGAGATGTGAGCTCTTAACTTCCCACCTATCCCTACTGTCATGCAAGCTGCTTGACCCTATGCCATCCCACCACAATGGTCTCTCATCCCTTTGGAACTGTAAGCCCAAATACGCCTTCGATAGGTTGTTTTTGTCATGGTATTGTCTCACAGCAACAGAGAAGTAAGTAATACATTTGTAACTCACTGCTTCATCATCAATGAAGGAGGCATCAGGGGCAATTTCCTGGGGAGGGACCAGAGCCGGGTCCGGTGCAGGATAGTAGCCACCACTGTAGTAATCCTATAACCAGAACAGAAAACATATGACTGAGGGCATAATGAAGACAAGACAAAGCAAAGTGCATGGAAAAGGCCGATACCGCACCAAAGCCCCTCAGATGGACCAGCCCAGACCTGAGGACCAACCCTCTGGGTCACCAACAGTCCCTGCAGCTCCCTCATCAGTACCATCCAGGCAGGAAGGTGCTGCTTTAGAGAAGGTGACAAAGGATGCACATTCTCTCCTGCTGTGCCCTGCTCCCTTAGCTGCTTCCCTGTATAGCTCCCACCTCACCTCTCCAGTGCCCTTAGACAGACCTGACCTGTTCCTAAGACATAACAACCTCTGTCATGAGCAGGAAAGAAAAGGCAGTGCTATTAGATCAGAAGCCACATCCTCTCACAGACCAGGCCATCCTCTCCCCTGTTTCCCCTCCTCTCCCACCCTCCTCTCCCTTCCCTCTCTGCTGTACAGTTTCAGGGGGCTGCCTGGCCATGTGCTATGATCCTGCAGTCAGAAAGGGTGGGCTCTTTCCCTGGAACCCATTCTCAGGAATCACAGGCAGTCTGACTACAAACATGCACCATAAGCTACTTGTTGCTGGGCATAGTAGCATACACCTTTAATCCCAGGACTCAGTGAATCTCTGAGTTCAAAGCTACTCTGGTCTATGTAGTAAATTCCAGGACAGCTAGAACTACGTAGTGAGATGATGTCAAATAAATAGATAGCCAGATAGCCAGATAGATAAATATCTAAGATACTACAAAATTGGGAATGAACCAGGTTTGTTAAGAGCTGTGTACTTGGGCTAGAAAGATGGCTCAGCAGTTAAGAGCACTGACTGCTCTCCAAAGATCCTGAGTTCAAATCCCAGCAACCACATGGTGGCTCACAACCATCCGAAATGAGATTTGATGCCCTCTTCTGGAGTGTCTGAAGACAGCTACAGTGTACTTACATATAATATATAAAATCTTAATATATATATATATATATATATATATATATATATATATATATATATATATATATATATATATATATATATATGCCGGGCGTGGTGGCGCACGTCTTTAATCCCAGCACTCGGGAGGCAGAGGCAGGCGGATCTCTGAGTTCGAGGCCAGCCTGGTCTACAAAGTGAGTTCCAGGACAGCCAGAGCTATACAGAGAAACCCTGTCTTGAAAAACCAAAAAAAAAACAAACAAACAAAAAAACAAAAGATACCAGTCACTACTCCAGTTAAGGATAAAAGACAGAGGCCATCTTGGCATTGTGTGCTGTCCAGCTGAGTGGGTTCTAGGGCACCTGTTTTGCAAAAAAAAAAAGTTGTCTTGACAAGTTGCTTTGACTCTGTTCGTGTACTCCCTTATGTGACACTACCTGCTACCCAGAAGCTTACACCAAGCTTCCCCAGTCCTCAATATCTACGTTCAAAGAGGCAACTCTTAGTTCTAGGATTAGAGACCATTCCTCTCCTATGTTTGTTAAATCTCCCACAATCCTCAATAAACTTCCATTTTCAAAATTCTCTATTTCAGTAAGTGCCTCTTGCTGATCCGTGTGTTAAAGACTTGGACAGGAGATAGAGGAACTACTGTGGTGGAGTTTCCTGGAAGGAACAAAGGTCAATGGTGGTGTAATCCCACAGGATTCTAGAGCCTTCTTTTCTCTTAGCTTCCTCTGCTGCAGTCCCATGACACAATGCCCAGCAGTAACGCAACAAATGTATGCTCACAGGCCCAAAAGCAAAGCAATCATGGACTGCAGCCTGAGACCCTGACTCTCCAGCACATCACCCAAGGCTTCCAGCACAGTGACAGGAAGCTAGCGTGCAGAATGGAAGGGTCAGCCACGTGAGTCACCCTGTAATACTCAGGCAATTTACATCTGTTCAGAATAAAAACAGTATGTTTTGAGACCTAGTAGATATAAGAATATCAAGCAGGGTTGGAGAGATGGCTCAGCGGATAAGAGCACTGACTGGTCTTCTGGAGGTCCCGAGTTCAAATCCCAGCAACCACATGGTGGCTCACAACTGTCCGTAATGAGATATGACGCCCTCTTCTGGTGTGTCTGAAGACAGCTACAGTGTACTTAGATATAATAATAAATAAATCTTAAAAAAAAAAAAAAAAAATCTAGCAGAGTGACCACAGGCCATATCACTGGTTCAACTCTCCTTCAGCACCATGTTCCAATATTCCTGAGCCTGACCACTCTGTCCTTACCTACCTGATAATAAGCACCAGCAGCATTGGCATCGCCATATGTGGAAAACTGATTGTAGCTGTAGTCATCCCCAGGCTTCGGCATCCAGGGAGCTCCACTTGACCCTGCCGCCATCTTAAACTCAAGGGGGGCATTGGCTGCATCGTCCTGGAAAGCTGGTTCTGGTTCTGTGCCTGGAGGCAGCTCTTCAGGGACAGTGGGGACAGGGTAAGGGTATGGCTCAACTCCAGGTGGCTCAGCCTTGTCAGGGAGGGAGAAAAAGTTCTCAGGAGCAACTTCCTCATCACTGTCATCATCCTCCTGTGTTATCTGCTTGGTCACCTGCAGGGCAGCACTCTTGGCAGCAGCCTTGATGGCAGAGGGTGATGGAGTGGTGGTCGTGGTACCCAAAACAGGAGCAAGTGAGGCGGGCTTGGTCTTAGAAGCCAATCTAGAGGGCTTAGCATCTGAGGAGACATCTGAGGGTTTCCGGGAGAAGGCATGGGGCAGGAGCAACCTGTTAGTCTCTTTCACAGTCAGGTTTTTAGGTTGGGGGAGCAAGGCAGACAAACCAGTCCCCTCGCCGGGTCCCTAGTGAGCCCAAGTTTGGAATGAGAGGGAAGAAAGACAAATGAGACTTCATTTTATACATTAGCAATATGACAAACAAGATCATAGTTCTGCACTTCTCTGAGGCCTGAGGGCCTTGATGCTCTGTTACGTCACGCACTCAGGCCCTCCTGCTCCAGGACTTATATAGATGTTCTTTCCACATTGAGAGGCCATCTCGGCTCGGCTCTGCCCAGTCTTGTACCATAATTATCTGACACAGATCCTACCTGAACTGTGTCTTCAGTAAATACAGTGTGTGCCCTCAATCTCACATTAGCCTTCTTAAAAACCTAAGTCTTGAGTTCAGAGAAATTATTCAGTGAGCACTGAAATTATTCAAGAGCACTGTTCATCTTCCAGGCAATCAGGATTTAGTTCCCAGCACATATATTGCAGCCCACAACCTCCAGTAACTACAGCTCCAGGGGATCCAATACCTTTTTCTGACCTCAGCAGCTATCAGGCACACATGTAATGCATATATATATATGTACATATGTATACATATATTGTATATGTATATATATGTGTGTGTGTGTGTGTGTGTATATATGTATGTGTGTGTGTATACAAACTCATATACACAAAGTAAATCTTAAAAACAACCAAATATTCAACTTCTCCCTCCTTTGAAGTGGTAGTTAGTCAAGCACAATATTCTGCTTAAGAGATATCTGTCTGTACCTGTTGCTAAAAGCTTCTTCTGCCAACCCACCCAAGGAAAGCCCTCTGTGTGGTACATCGACTAATCCACTAATGCCATAAGCAAGCACTTAGCTTATCAGTTTCTACACAGATTGACCCCGCCCCTCCAGAGCTCCTCTTACTCATATAAAATGCAGGATTCTGCTTTCAATATGCTAAAGGGCTGGTCTGTCCTAAGGATAGAGACGTACCAATAGGAAAAGGACAGTGGAATATGATTATTGTGTCACTGTCCTGGAGCACCAGGGTATCTTCTCAGCTAAGAAATTCCCACAATGAGTGAATGAAATAGGATTTCTGAGATAAGCAGGCCAGGCAGAGAGGTGTTCATTTGGAGGAGGGCTAGAGTGAGGTACTGGGGGCGGGAGGTCAGGAGCCCTGCTCAGGCCACCTTAGAACTTCTTTTTCTTTGTTGGTTTTTTGGGTTTTTTTCGAGACAGGATTTCTCTGTGTAGCCCTGGCTGTCCTGGAACTCACTCTGTAGACTAGGCTAGCCTTGAACTCAGAAATCTGCCTGCCTCTGCCTCCCAAGTGCTGGGATTAAAGGCGTGCACCACCACTGCCCGGCCAGTTGAGACTTCTGTTCATTCTTGCAGAGAAGCAGCCAAGTACAACAGCTGCTTGGATTCCCCAGGATAGACCTGACCTGACCTTTGGAGTCAGAACACCTGACACAGGTGTACTCTACCCACACTGGCTGTCTGACTTTGGGCATATTCCTCAGTTTCCTCTTGTAAACTATGGTCATAACCTAGGATTTAGTCCCTCCAGTAAAGAAGGAATCTGCTAGATACCAGTAAAGCATTTAAAATGAATGATACCTAGTACCAAGTAAATGCTGTCTGAGTATCTATTTCCAGATTAGAAACACAACTGGAAAAGCAGGCAATTTTACAACACAGGTGGTCCCAATCATCATCTCACCAATGTACTTAACTCTCCCTAAACAGTCCTTCTACCTGAAATGTAATGGACTGAATTAAGTGACAGTCTCTGCTCTTGCCTGTCCTTCCAGAAAGATCTAATCCATTGTGCTACTGCCAGAAAAGAATGAGAAAAAGAGGGGTGAATCAGATTCAAAGCAGCTACATTGGAAACCAAAGTCAGACCAACAACAGTCCTCAAATACCTGCAAAGGTGCTAGCCCTCAACTGAAAACCTTTGGGCCCTTTAAGTCCTATCTTTCTAGAAACAATACAGAAAAGAGATGAAAGGTTGGGCAGTGGTAGCACACGCCTTTAATCCCAGCACTTGGGAGGCAGAGGCAGGCAGATTTCTGAGTTCAAGGCCAGCCTGGTCTACAGAGTAAGTTCCAGAACAGCCAGCCAGGGCTACACAGAGAAACCCTGTCTCAAAAAGAGAGAGAGATGAAAGAGCTATGGCAATCAAGCTTACCTGCAGGACAACTTTCTTCTTCGCAGGTTCATCTTCCTCAGAATCTGACTAAGAGAAAAAGAACCAGAGTAAAGCATAATTGTTTTAGAACAGTAGACGAAACACACTCAACAAACATTTATAAAAGACTGAGGGAGCCACTCCTTTAATCCCAGCACTTGGGAGGCAGAGACAGGCAGATTTCTGAGTTCGAGGCCAGCCTGGTCTACAAAGTGAGTTCCAGGACAGCTAAGGGTACACAGAGAAACCCTGTCTCGAAAAAAATCAAAAGACTGAGGGGCTGTTAGTGTTGTCCCTAGGGCATTGCAGCAGCTACCAAGGAAGAATACACCTTGATTGCCTAAGTTTCTGTTAAAATGAGACTATTTCCTCCATTTGATCCTTGGTGCAAAGCAACGCTACACCGAGTCTTTTTATTTATTTATTTTCCCCTTGTTCCGGTCAACCCCGCTCGCCCCGCTCGACCGCTCGCCCCGGTTGGCCCCGCTCGGCACTATACCTAGTCTTATAACTGCATCCACTAGATGATGGAATTTGGCCCACAATCTCACCCAATCTCAGCTTCACTTTTAAACCACTTACACGGACTGCATGAGCACACAGCGGGAAGCTCCAGTGGGATTGAGTGGTGTGTTAGCTACCTCTCTAGGAGACATTAAAGGTCAAAACTGCTGGAGAAATCCATTCTCACTCCAAGTCTGATCTATTGTGGCTGGGGAAGACAGAAAAATGATGGGTTGGAGATCCTGACTGAAAAAGGAGGCCACTAAATTAGCCTTCAGACTCACCAGGACTGGACCACAATGAAAAGACCTGCCTGAGCTTTTTGCCAAATGCAGTGGCTGCCTTCAATCACAGCACAAGAGGCAGGTGGATCTCTGTGAACTTACACTGTTTATAGGCACACACATCCAAAAGAAAAAAATGTTTAAAAGTTGTTTTAAACTGGGCGTGGTGGCGCAGGCCTTTAATCCCAGCACTCAGGAGGCAGAGGCAGGTGGATTTCTGAGTTCGAGGCCAGCCTGGTCTACAGAGTGAGTTCCAGGATAGCCAGGGCTACAGAGAAACCCTGTCTCAGAAAAAAAAAAAAAAAGTTGTTTTAAATAAAGAAAAAAAAAAGTTGTTTTAAATAAGTTCTTCTTAGAACCATGGAGGTGGCTCAGCAGGTAAAAGCACTTGGCATGCAAGCCTGACAATCTAAGTTTATCCCCTGAAACCACATGGAAAGCCAGTTATAATAGTTCGCATCTGTAACCCCAGCATTCCTACAGCAAGAATGGAGACAAAAGAATTGGTCAGAGGGGCTGGCGAGATGGCTCGGCTGGTAAGAGCACTGACTGCTCTTCCAAAGGTCCTGAGTTCAGATCCCAGCAACCACATGGTGGCTTGTAACCACCCTTAATGAGATCTGACACCCTCTTCTGGTGTGTCTAAAGACAGCTACAATGTACTTACAAATAACAATAAATAAATCTTTGGGGGGAAAAAAAAACCCACTACCAGTACCACCATTAACAAAAATGACTTCTCAAATCTACCTTTCCATGGTCTTGGTCTAGGCATTTGTAAAGTAAAGGTGATTGAGCTTTGGTGGTAACACCTTTAATCCCAGCACCCAGGAGGCCAAGGGAGGAAATTCTTTGAGAGTTTGAGGCCAGCCTGACCCTGTGGTTTTTTCAAAGCCTGGGTATCAAGAGTATTAGATACTAATCTTTAGAAATACAACCTGGGCCATTCATGCTAATGTGCCTGAAGCTCTGTGTGAACTGCTCAAAAGAACTTGAATGCCAACAAGCATGACAAATGTCCAAATTACTGTGAAATTAAATAATAATAATAATAATAATAATAATAAAATCAGATGTAGTTCAAGTTTCCCTCAGTAAGCATAGCCATTATGAGTATAGTACTATTGTGTATGGAATTTGTGTGCTCTTTGAGGTAGCTCTTTCTATGTAACCTTGGCTGGCCTTGAACTTGTAATAATCCTGCTCCTGCCTTCTGAGTGCTGGGATTTTAATGAGGCACACCTCCACTACAGAGACTTTTAATAAAACTAAAACTTCAGGGTGAGGGGCAAGCACATGATCAGTGTGTGCATGGCCCTAATTATCAATCTATGGGGGATCTACCCCCAAAGTTGAAAGCTATGTATTGAAGAAAACATACCCATTTCACTGTTTAGATAGTGTCGGGCCTGAGGACCACATTAAAGTCACACTGGGACAACAAATCAGAACACAGGTTTGTGTGGCAGCCATGTCACTTACTGGGTGGGAAATGCAGCTACCCAAGGCTAGCTAGAATACTATTTATTACCCCATCACAGTGACGCTGAGACTGTATGGGCTACTGTCCAAGAAAATGCATATAAACCAAGGTTCCTCGCAGAGCTCAGGATTATCATTCTCTCTCCCCCCCACCACAGGAAACACTCAACCAAGAAAAAGGTACGAACACCACCATCTGAGCATGTTTAACTCTTTCTCTCTTCAATCCCCACTCCTTCCTACACCCCCACCCCCACCATCACTCACACAATCTCTCTCTCTCACACACACACACACACACACACACACACACACACACACACTCCTTGTTCCCTGTGTCATCATGGTCCTGGGCACATCTAAACTAAAGCATCTGCCACAGTCGTCTATGAGCAGCTCTGAGGCAGCTGAAGCCCACCAGTCTTCTTGTTTGTGGGGTTTTCACTTTTATTTTTTTTTTGTTTTGTTTTGTTTTTTTGAAACAGGGTTTCTCTGTATAGCTCTGGCTGTCCTGGAACTCACTTTGTAGACCAGGCTGGCCTCGAACTCAAGAGATCCTCCTGCCTCTGCCTCCCGAGTGCTGGGATTAAAGGCGTGCACCACCACGCCCGGCGGGTTTTCACTTTTTCTGTTTGGTTTTTGGAGGCAATGTTTTACTCTCAGCCCAAGCTAGCAGTGATCCCTCAGCAACCCTCCTGCTTCAGCTTTCCAGAGCTGGGATTACAGAAGCCATCATCATGCCTTGTAAAGTATGTCCTCTTTTCTTAGATCCTGTGAAACACAGGGGTCACAGTCACAGTGGAGACAAACTGTCCTTTAGCTAATAGAAATGAAGACTGGATCAGCAGTGAGAAGAAAATTCAATTCTCTTTAAATGTCAAGACTGTTTTCAATATAGTAGTGATAAATGAGGTTTTTTTGGGGGGGGGGTTGGTTTTTTGTTGTTGTTGTTGTTTTGGTTTTGTGTATTTATTTAAAAGGGATCTCTCTATGTACCTACTCCTTTCTGTTTTGGTACTCTCTATATAGACCAGGCTGGCCTCAAACTCACAAAGATCTGTTACATCTGCCTCTGAATGCTGGGATTAAAGGTGTGAACTACTCCCAACTGTTGTTTATTATATAAACACAAACACAATTATCAGTCATCTTTACTGACTGACCAGGTCAAATATGCCACTACTTCTGATGTAACTACTCACAATCATCCTTCTCTGAGCTTCTATTCAGAGCTCTTTATAAATTATCCTGTGACATAGATCACTATGACAAACTCCCAGATACAACACATCAAGCAAATAAATAAATAAATAAATAAACAAATAAACAAATAGATAGATAAAATGCTAAGGGGCTAAGCAGATGCCAGTGGATAAGAGTGTTTGCTGTAGCCGGGCGTGGTGGCGCACGCCTTTAATCCCAGCACTTGGGAGGCAGAGGCAGGCGGATTTCTGAGTTCGAAGCCAGCCTGGTCTACAAAGTGAGTTCCAGGACAGCCAGGGCTATACAGAGAAACCCTGTCTCGAAAAACCAAAAAAAAACAAAAAAAGAGTGTTTGCTGTGCAAGAGTTCATAACTCCAGTACCACACAAAGCCAGGTACAGCTACATGTGCTTGTAACCTTGTAACCCCAATATGGTAGGGAAGAGACAGGCAAATCCTGGGAGCTTGTAAACGAACCCAGCTTAGCAGAAAAGCCAAGTAGTGTTGGGTTCTGTGAGGCACCTTGTTATAAATAATAAGATTTGGAATGCTGTTGAGATGGCTTAACAGGTAGAACCAGGCCTGACTAGCACACCAGATCTCACAAAGTGGCAGGAGAAGGCTCAGAGACAGCCACAAAGAATGACCAGGTGCCAGTAGATGAGGAAACAGAATATAGACACACTTCCTGGCTCTTTCACAAACCTCACCAACCTGACCCCAGGAGTAGCTGGACATGGGACTCTATTGTACACTATGCAGAGAAGCTACGGTGCCACTCAAAACACTCCGGGGTACCAAGGAACCTGACCACAGACTAATGAAAAACAAAAGTACAGAAAGAAAGTATCCCAACAACCCAAAGAAGAAAAGAAAATTCAGTGCTGCTGGTGCTGAAGCTCACTAGCAAAGCACTCACCTAGAACTAGAGGCCCTGAGTTTGATGGGTATAAGTTCATTAGAATACAGCCGGGCTTCTTAAATATCTTTCTCCCTTTTGGCTACGGAAATTTTTATGTGGCCTCCCAAGTCTACAGGTATACAAAAGGCATGTCATTAAAATACTTTATAATAAGACAGGAAGAAATGTATCTTTTTTTTTTTTTTTTTGGTTTTTCGAGACAGGGTTTCTCTGTCTAGCCCTGGCTGTCCTGGAACTCACTCTGTAGACCAGGCTGGCCTCGAACTCAGAAATCCGCCTGCCTCTGCCTCCCGAGTGCTGGGATTAAAGGTGTGTGCTACCACACCCGGCTGAAATGTATCTTTAAGGGGGTTTACTGTTGTAGTTGTTGTTGTTTGAATCTGGGTTTCCCTGTGTAGGCCTGGCTGTTCTGGAACTCACTCTGTAGACTAGGCTGGCCTCAAAACTCATCCACAGAGATCTGTCTGCCTCTGCCTTTTTTGGGATTAAAAGTAAGAGCCAGGCTGGTGAGATGGCTCAGTGGGTTAGAGCACCCGACTGCTCTTCCGAAAGTGATGAGTTCAAATCCCAGCAACCACATGGTGGCTTACAACCACCCGTAACAAGATCTGACGCCCTCCTCTGGTGTGTCTGAGGTCAGCTACAGCGTACTTATGAAGAATAATAAGAAATGAATCCTTGGACCGGAGAGACCAACCGGAGCAAGCCAGGCTGTCCAGAGTGAGTGGGGCTGAACGGGGACGGCCGGAGCCAGTGGGGCCAACTGGAGGAGTGAGCGGGGCCAGCTGGAACAAGTGGGGTTGGGGGCCTTACGGGGTGGCCGGGAGCGAGTGGGGCTGGCCTTACGGGGGCAACCGGGAGCGAGTGGGACTGGCCGGAGCGAACGGAGCCTGAGGGAGCAAGCGGGGTCGAGTGGAACAAGGGGAAAAAAAAAAGTAAGAGCCACCCCACACAACCTTCTGAGAATGTAGGCATCTCAATTTTCTTCATACTTTGCGTTTATAATCATCAGTACTAGGTTTGGGGTTGCAGCTTGGTTGCTGGATTGCCTTGGGCACTAGGACCTAATTCTCAGCCTTGAATTTTAAAACTTGGCATGGTGGTACATGCAGGTTGGTAATCTCAATCCTGGGGAGGTAAGAGACAGGAAGATTATAAATTCAAGGTCATCCTAGGCTACACAGTAATTCTGAGGCCTGCTAGGGGCTACATGAGACCCTGCCTCAAAGAAAGGGGTGGGGGAGGATGCCAAGAATACAGCTTCACATATTATGTAATATAAAATGGAAGAAGTATGATTAAAGCTATTTCTGAAATTCTCAAGACCTAGAGAAGGCTCCACAGTTAAGAGCATTTGTTTCAGGGCTAGAGTGATGGCTTAGTGGCTAAGAGCACTGACTGCTCTTCCAGAGGTCCTGAGTTCAATTCCCACCAACCACATGGAGGCTCACAACTATCTGTAATCTGATCTGATGCCCTCTTCTGGGGTTTCTGAAGACAGTCACAGTATACTTACAAATAATAAATATTTTTTAAAAAGCTGAAAATTCTATTCTAATCTCAAGACAAAATTCATTTATATTTTTTTCTTTTTCTATTTTGAGACAGAATTAAAGCCTACCACCACCCAGCCTTAAACTTAGTATAGCCAGGGATGGTGTCCTTTAGCAACTCTCAGTCTTCCTTAATCCACCTCCAAAGTACTAGGATTACAGGTATGTCTGCACCGCCACTCCAGGCCTTCATGCAACAATCTTTTGTTCATTTGTATGTTTGTTTGCTTGTTTTTCTGAGACAGGGTTTCTTTCTCTGTGTAGCCCTAACTATTCTGGAACTCACTCTGTAGAACAGGCTGGGCTCGAACTCAGAAATCCGCCTGCCTCTACCTCCCAAATGCTGGGATTAAAGGCATATGCCATGTAACTGCCTGGCTCATGTAACAATCTTTTTTTGGTTGGTTGGTTGGTTGGTTTTTTTTTTTTTTTTTTTTTTTTTTTTTTTTTTTTTTTTTTTTTTTTTTTTTTTTTTTTTGGTTTTTCGAGACAGGGTTTCTCTGTGTAACCCTGGCTGTCCTGGAACTCACTTTGTAGACCAGGCTGGCCTTGAACTCAGAAATCCGCCTGCCTCCGCCTCCCGAGTGCTGGGATTAAAGGCGTGTGCCACCACGCCCGGCTCGCCTATTAGCTTTTATCTTCCACTGCCTCTGGTGAGTGGGGGCAAGAGGCAAGGTTAAACACTTATTAAAGTAGGTTGTAAAAAATGTATGCCTACGCTGTTCCCACTTTCCCCTCAAAAAACTAAGATATGTTAGATCTTGTGTCACCTTTTCTATCACTCAGAGAAGAGTGACAGAAAACTATCAAAAGCTTTGTTTTCCATAATTAAGCCACTTGCTTCTACAAGAGCAGAAAATTTTGTATAAACAGTAAGAATATGGGGGCTGGAGAGATGGCTCAGAGGTTAAGAGCGCTGTCTGCTCTTCCAGAGGTACTGAGTTCAATTCCCAGCAACCACATGGTGGCCCACAACCATCTGTAATGAGATCTGGTGCCCTCTTCTGGCCTTCAGGCATACATGCAGGGAGAAAGCTGTATATGTAAGAAATAAATCTTTTAAGACAATAATAACAACAAAAATACTATAATTCAGATCTGAGGTACCTTTGTAGATAAAGTGCTTACCACACAAGCATGAGGACCTGAGTTAAATATCCACAACCTAGATAAGGAAGGAAGGAAGAAAGGAAGGAAGGAAGGGAGGGAGGGAGGGAGGGAGGGAGGGAGGGAGCACACAGTGGTGACTCACAACTGCCTATAACCCCAGTTTCCCAGGAGAATCTGATGTCCTCTTCTGACCTCTACACAAGGGCACAAACCCACACCACACTCAGACACACATAAGTTTTACACACACACACACACACACACACACACACACACACACACACACACACACATATATATATATATATATATATATAAAACTTTCCTAGTACTGGAGGCTTTTAATACCAGCACTTAGGAGGCAGAAGCAGGCAGATAGATCTCTGTGAGTTGGAGGCTAGCCTGGTCTACTGATTAAGTTCAAGTCAACCAGAGCTACACAGTGAAACCCTGTCCTGAAAACAACATCATCAAAAAAATATTTTTTTTTTTTCAGAAAGTAGAACTCAAAAGTTTTAGGAAAGCTGGGCGTGGTGGCGCACGCCTTTAATCCCAGCACTCAGGAGGCAGAGGCGGGCCAGTCTGGTCTACAAAGTGAGTTCCAGGAAAGCCAGGGCTATACAAAGAAACCTTGTCTCAAAAAAACCAAACCAAAAAAAATAAATAAATAAAAAGTTTTAGGCAGTCCCTAAAATATATCAGGTTCCCAAGACTTTCTCCCTTCCCAAGGTTATATAAGCAGTACAGACAGTACAGATAGCAGCAAAGATATTCTCTCTAACATATAGAGCTGTCTATACCTCCTGCAGAACTTTTGTGGGCAGTTACCAATGGTCCTTTGATTGTGAACTGAGTTGTGAATACTTTTTTTTTAATGTGCATTGTAATTTTGCCTGTGTGTATTATATCTGTGCGAAGGTGTCAGACCCCTGGATCTAGAGTTACAGATAGTTGTGAGCTGCCATGTGGGTATTGGGAATAGAACCTGGGTCCTCTGAAAGAACAGTCCCCAGTTGTGAATACTTACAACCCCAATAAACTCCATGATTTACCAAGATGGATTTTGGTAGTATTTTTGGTCTGTTGTAGGTCTCCTATTTGAGGTAAGGAGACATTTGTTCACAACTCCCTAGGAATAATGTCACAAAGCACTTGTCTCTCTCAGCCTGGACTACTGTGTAAAACTGGAACCAGGATGGTATTGTTATACTTCTTAGCCTCACAGAACCCTAAACCTCAGTGGCCACCAGTGTCCTCTCTAGCTGCCAAGAGTGACAATATGCACACCCAAAGACTGCTGAGCAAGAGCGGAAGCAGACATGCTCCATTAGGCCAAGTCCAGCGGGATCTACGCATCTATCAGTCCTCATTCCCCATGGCAGCCTTCCTCTTATCTTCTCAGGCTCTGGTTCTGAGACTCTCTCCAAAAAGCAATCACTTGCTATCAGGGCCAGGAGCCAAGTAGGAAATCAAGGTTAAAAACAGGCACTCCACCTCTCCAGACTCCAAATGAATTATACTATTATCTCATTAGCTGGATTCATCAACTTCTTTAACTCTTTGGTCTCTTATCTACCCTTTGGTTAGGATTTTGTTTTCTCTATTTTGCTTCTTGTTTGTCTTCCTTTCTGATTTGTGCCTGCCTACCCATGGGTCTTCTCCTTTATCTTTTCAATTAGTATCAAAACAGAGCTAAGCACTCATAGGTCCAAGTCTAACCTCTGCCTCCACTTCAAAACTATATGGCTTGAGGAAATTTGTCAGTGTTCTCTAAACCCATTTCCTTCTAGGTAAACTAGAGTTAAGAGCCTAGCACTAAAAGCAGTGGAGGCATGTGCATGCCAGTAATCTAGGGAGGTGAAGGTAAGAGGATCAGAAGTTAAAGTCACCCTTCACTACACAGAGCTGCTGACAGCCCAGGTTAGACCTTATTTTAAAGGGGAGAGAAAGGAGCTCAATGCTGTGCCAACACCTTCAGAAGGTACCCACAAACATTACAGGGCCCAACCCCTGAATCTGTTGTCTGAAATAGTGTCTCACTATGAAGATCAGTCTAGTCAAAAACTACAGAGCTGAGCGGGGCGTGGTGGCGCACGCCTTTAATCCCAGCACTCAGGAGGCAGAGGCAGGTGGATTTCTGAGTTCGAGGCCAGCCTGGTCTACAAAGTGAGTTCCAGAACAGCCAGTGCACACAGAGAAACCCTCTCTGGAAAAGCCAAAAAAAAAAAAAACTACAGAGCTTCACCTACTCTTACATCCTGAGTGCTGAGAATTAAAGGTGTGTGGCCAATTACCACAAGGAACCAACCCTAAACTTCTTTTTGTGTCAGAATAGACTATGAAAATTCTAACATAAGACTTGCTACATAAGTCTGTCTTTTTCAGTATCTTCATCCCACAATCCCAGAAAATCAACCAGATTTCTATAAAGTTTCAGTAAGAACAAGAAAAACAGAGGCTGGTGAGATGGCTCAGTGGTTAAGAGCACTGCTTTAACTGCTCTTTTTTTTTTTTTTTTTTTTTGGTTTTTCGAGATAGGGTTTCTTTGTGTAGCCCTGGCTGTCCTGGAACTCACTTTGTAGACCAGGCTGACCTCGAACTCAGAAATCCACCTGCCTCTGTAGGACAGCTACAGTGTATACATATACATAAATAAATATTTTTTTAAAAAATCCCAGCACTAGGGAAGCTGAGGCAAAGGATATTTGGAAACTGAGCCATACACAGTTAAACCCTGTCTCAAACACACACATACACATACACACACACACACACACACACACACACACACACACACACGATGGAGAAAGGGAGGAAATGATCATCAAGGAAAAGGAAAGATGTCTGAGCTGATTTTGGACGCCTCTCCCATGAAAAACAGATAACTGGGTAACTCAGCAAATGTCAAATCAAGGGTTAGACTACAGTTTACTGAGATGATGAATAAAAGGAAACTTAAAAAACAAACAAAAAGGGCTGGAGAGATGGCTCAGCAGTTAAGAGCACTGACTGTTCTTATGAAAGTCCTGAGTCCAAATCCCAGCAACTACATGGTGGCTTACAACCATCTGTAATAGGATCTGATGCCCTCTTCTGGTGTGTCTGAAGACAGCTGCAGTGTACTCATATAAATAAAATAAATGAATAAATCCTAAAAAAAAACAACAACAACAAACAAGATGCTGTAGGTGACTTTTTCCTTTTTCCCTTAAACAAAGCTTAGAAGCACTAAAATTCTAAAAACAAAACAAAACCTTTCTTTAAGGCAGTGAGCTTACCCATGTGTAGGGAGCAGCACTATGCTTGCTTGCCTTTCTGGAGTAGGCAGCATCTTTGTTAGAGGGTTGTCATTGGGGTGGGATGTGAGGTCCCAGAAGCTAAGCCTGGGCTAATATGTCTCAGCTTCTTCCTACCACCAATGGATCTAGAAGTAGAGTTCTCAACTACCCCTCAGGCACCAGGTCTGCCTACGTGCCACCATGCTTGCTGCTATGGCAATAATGGACTGTAAGCCAACCCCAATTAAATGTTTTTCTTTTTTGTTTGTTTGTTTGTTTGGTTTTGTTTTGTTTTGTTTCGAGACAGGATTTCTCTGTGTAGATCTGGCTGTCCTGGAACTCACTCTGTAGACCAGGCTGGCCTCGAACTCAGAAATCCACCTGCCTCTGCCTCCCAAGTGCTGGGATTAAAGGCATGCGCCACCACACCCGGCTTATGTTTTTCTTTATAAGAGTTGCTATGGCTGGGCAAACAAACAAATAAAAAAAAAGAGTTGCTATGGTCATGGTGTCTTGGCACAGCAATAGAAATCCTAAAATGGGCTGGTAAGATGGCTCAGAGGTTAAGAGCACTGACTGCTCTTCCAGAGGTCCTGAGTTCAAATCCCAGCAACCACATGGTGGCTCACAACCATCCGTAACGAAATCTTCTGAGTGTCTGAAGACAGCTACAGTGTACTTACATATAATAAATAAATAAATAAATATTTAAAAAAAAAAAAGAAATCCTAAAACATTCTGCAGACATGCACAGAGGGCCCTCTACACACATGTGCTCAGAACCAGAGCTATTAGAACCAGAAGTGACATAGCTCTTTAAGGACCAGGTCACTGGGCTGGAAAGATGGCTCAGCAATTAAGGCACTGGCTGATCTCCCAGAGGACCTAGGTTCAACATCCAGTGCCCACATGAACTAACAAGCAGCTCTGTCCAATTCTGGGGCTTATATGCCCTCTTCTGGCCTCCATGGACACTGCATGCATGCCGTGTACAGACACTCAGGCAAAGTACCCATCCACATAAAACACAAATAGTCGGTGGCTCCAGCCTTTAATCCAAGCACTCGGGAGGCAGAGGCAGGTGGATTTCTGAGTATGAGGCCAGCCTGGTCTACAGAGTGAGAGTTCTAGACAGCCAGGGCTAGAGAGAGAAACCCTGTCTCAAACTCAAAGAAATCTGCTTGAGTACTGGATTGAGAAGCCCTATCTAGAAAATTCAAAAAAGAGAGAGACAGACAAGCAGACAGAGACACCTGAGAATCTTCAATATTCTTCAATATTCTTAGGCTGCCTTTCTCTAAGAGTTATGTTCAAAGAACAAATCTACCATTGTGAATAAAACACAACCAGGAAACAAACAGCTAGGGTGTGGCATTCAGTGGCCTACAGTTTCTTCACACTTCAGAACCTCAGTGGGTGAAATAAAGCCTTCCGTTTTCTGCCACATTCACAACTACAACCTCCACCACTAATCTTTTTTTCTTTTTTGGATATTTGAGACAAGGTCTTGCTATGTATCCCTGTTGGCTATATAAATTCAGGGAGTCCCAAACTCAAGGCATTCCTCCTCTCAAGAGCTGGGATTAGAAATGTATCCCAGGGCTGGTGAGATGGCTCAGCAGGTAAGAGCACCCTACTGCTCTTCCAAAGGTGATGAGTTCAAATCCCAGCAACCACATGGTGGCTTACAACCACCCCTAATGAGATCTGACGCCCTCCTCTGGTGCGTCTGAAGTCAGCTACAGCGTACTGATGAAGAATAATAAGAAACGAATCCTTGGACCAGAGAGACCGAACGGGGTCGGCCGGAGCGAGCGGAGCTGGCCTGAGCCAGCGGGGTCGAGCAGAGCGACCTGGGTTGACCAGAACAAGGGAAAAAAAAAAAGAAATGTATCCCAGCAAGTTGTTCTAATGCTACCTTTGTGCAAGAGATGAGCCTTTCCCCAGCTGTCACTGTGGAGAGAAGCATTCCCTAAATATAGCAAATATAATAAAACAATTAAGTCTAGGGGGAAAATGAGAGAAGAGGAAAGAAGCAGCAGGCAGATTGCGTTTCTGATCCACTCATGGATGGGCTTTCTTTGGCCACAGTTAAATCAAGATCAAGGTTAGTTTCAATGGGGAAACAGAAGGCTTTTGTAAAATCTTAGACCAAGAAATGACAAACTTAGGCAAGAATAAAGGACAGGATCACGAGATCTTCCAGAAAGAATCCATTTGAGTTTATTCATTCAGAAAAAAATTTAGAGTGCTCCCCATCATCAAGGAAATTTTCTCTTCACAACAGATGGAGACCACCATAGAACACCACAGCGAGGCTGGATAAATGGCTCAGGAGTTAAGAGCACTGATTGCTCTTTCTTTTTTTTTTTTTTCTTTTGGTTTTTTGAAACAGGGTTTCTCTGTATAGCCCTGGCTGTCCTGGAACTCACTTTGTAGACCAGGCTGGCCTCGAACTCAGAAATCCACCTGCCTCTGCCTCCCGAGTGCTGGGATTAAAGGCGTGCGCCACCAAGCCCGGCTCTGATTGCTCGCTCTTTTTTTTTTTTTTTTTTGTTTTGTTTTGTTTTGTTTTGTTTTTCGAGACAGGGTTTCTCTTTATAGTCCTGGCTGTCCTGGAACTCACTTTGTAGACCAGGCTGGCCTCGAACTCAGAAATCCACCTGCCTCTGCCTCCCGAGTGCTGGGATCAAAGGCGTGCGCCACCACGCCCGGCTTTTTTTTTTTTTTTTTTTTTTTTTTTTTCTGATTGCTCTTTCAAAGGTCCTGAATTCAAATACCAGCAACCACATGGTGGCTCACAACCATCTATAATGAGATCTGCTGTCTGAAGACAGCTACAATGTACTCACATACAATAAATAAATAAATAAATAAATAAATAAATAAATAAATATTTTAAGCAGAACAAGACCACAGCAACTAATTAAAATGCAGAGTCCTGAGCCCGATCCCAATGGACAGACACATCTATTAACAACTCCTACACCCAAGGTTGAGGTGACATTAGAGAGGAGGGAGCAGCCAGATGATCTGTAAGTTTGCTATGACACTGTCTCTCCTAGTAACATCAGAAACTACACCCATAAAGTTGCACCCACATGACTGCCTAAACTTGAGCTGAACAAGGATAATTCTCAACCTTACCTAAAGAACTATAGGCAACCATGCTTAGAGTGGAAGAAGCAGCCTTCCCCAGGAAAGAGCAGACCAGTTGGTTTTTCAATACTGAATGATCATCCCTGAAAACATACACACTGAACCACATACAGTCTGAGGTTACATATTTAGAAATACATGTACACATACATACAAACACACACATATACACACACATGCATGCATATTAACAACAATAAATTTTAAAAAAGGACATGAAGCGGGGCGTGATGGCACATGCCTTTAATCCCAGCATTTGGGAGGCAGAGGCAGGCAGATTTCTGAGTTCGAGGCCAGCCTGGTCTACAAAGTGAGTTCCAGGACAGCCAGGGCTATACAGAGAAACCCTGTCTCGAAAAACCAAAAAAGGACATGAATTTGAAAGAAAGAAAGCTGGGCATGGTGGCGCACGCCTTCAATCCCAGCACTCGGGAGGCAGAGGCAGGCAGATTTCTGAGTTCGAGGCCAGCCTGGTCTACAAAGTGAGTTCCAGGACAGCCAAGGCTACACAGAGAAACCCTGTCTCCTCGAAAAAAAAAAAAAAGAAAAGAAAAGAAAGAAGGAAAGAAAGCAAAAAGGGATATATATGAAAGGATTTGGAGAGAAGAAAGGAAAAATTATATAACTATATCATAATTATAATTTCAAAAGTAAGAGCAGTAAAAAAACAAACAAACAAAAAAATGTAGGGTCCTAAGTAACTTCTGCCTTCATGGAGTTTCTATACCAGAGAAGGAAGAAAAGCTAAATATATAATGTAATGTATAGTAAGGTGGTTAAACTACAGAGAAAAACAAAACAAGACCAGATATGGTGGCTCACATCTTTGATCCAGCACTCACAATGGAGAGGAGGGGGGAGTTTGAGGCCAAACCTGGTCTATGTAGCAAATTCCAGGCCAGCTAAGTCTCTATAGTAAGACCCTGTCTCCAAAAACAATCAAAGTAGGGAGGAGTGGGTGACAGGAAAGGGCAGGCCAAAGGTGCTTGGAACATGCCTCTCAAGCCAAGACTTGACAGAGCATGATGAAAAGACCAAGATAGCTACTGGGGGGGGAAACTGAGTCAAAGAACTTTACCTACAAAAGATAAAGATGGCCGGGCAGCAGTGGCGCATGCCTTAAAATCCAAGCACTTGGGAGGCAGAAGCAGGTGGATTTTTGAGTTAGAGGCCAGCCTGGTCTACAAAATGAGTTCCAGGACAGCCAGGGCTATACAGAGAAACCCAGTCTCCAAAAAAACAAACAAACAAAAAAAAGATGGACCAATTCATTTACTAAAAGATAGAAAGCAAAGAACTGTCACAGGCTGCCTCCTTTATCATGGAAGTCCTCAAGGAAGAGGCCTTGTCTTTTCCTGTTTAAACATCTGAAAACAACCTAAGTCACAAATCTTTAATCCCAGAACCCAAGAGGCAGGGACAAGAGGATCTCTCTGAGTTCAAAGCCAGGTCTACAGAGCAAGCTATAGGAGGGCATCTAGGACTACACAGAGACCATCAAACAAATAAACAAGAAAACACTGTAATATTAGCTGCCTCTTTTAGAAACTATACTCTAATGTTCATCTAGCCTGGACAATATCTAGATGGTGAAACAGATTTATACAGATCCAGTTGTCAATCTCCAGTAAGATTGCATGCTGAACTCCACTTTCATATCTGTAAATAGTATGTTAGGGCTGCAGATATAGCCCAGTTGATAAGAATGTTTGCCTAGCATGCACATAGCCCTAGACATGAATGTAAGCTGCATAAAGCAGGCACGGTGGTGATCAGCTGTTATCCCAGCACTCAGGAAGGAGATGGAGGAGGATTTGGAGTTTAAGGACAATCTTAGCTACTAAATTTGAAGCCAGCCTGGGCTACCAAGCCCTGGTTCTATAGATTGTAATCCCAGCTACAGGGGAGACTGAAACAGAACAATCTAAAATTCAAGTCAGCCTAGAAAATCTAGAAAAAAAAACATTCCTCAAAATAAACAATGGAAACAGGGCTGGGTTTTGTAGCTCAGTGGTAGAGCATTTCCCTAGTATGTGTGAGGCTACAAGTCCAACTCCCATGGTGTGTGGGGGTGAGGGAGAGGTCATACTCAATTCCTTATAGTGTAATACACTTTTTAATCCAGCACTAGGACTCTGAGGCAAGAGGATCACAAGTTGAAGCCCAAGCTGGGCTACACAGTGATTCAAGAAAAGCCTGGGTTACAATACTAGAACCATCTCAAAATAAATAAACATTCCATCCCTTCTCTAACACCACTCATGTCCTTTACTTCCTTCCAGCCTACTTATTTTAGAGATGGGGCAAAGGATAAGGCTGGTCCTGGATGTTCAACAGGAGAACTTTAGTCCCACCAGCTGTCACTTCAGGCGCCACTTTTAACCTGCCCTCAATATGGGAAGAGAAGACAACTGAGAGGAAGATGCTAAAAGGGAAAGAAGTGTCTCCATGCATGCGCCTTAGCCTGTCAGTACCAAAGATACCATGCATCCCTTTCTGCAAGCAAGCCCCAGGTTCCAGAATGCCTCATGGCCAATACTCTAACTCCCCAAAGCAGACAAGTTCAGCTGACTTTAACCGCCTTCTTAGAGGATTCCAGCGGCTCGGAGTCAATGGATGCGTTTGTTGAGCTCCATTATGGTTCCAAGTCCCTCCTACCCCTAAACTCCAGCCCAATGGGACTTGAGGTGCCCCCCCCCCAAGATACTCACATCGCCCTTCTGCAGCTCCGGCGCCGCTATCCTAACCGGTTCGGTTCTCTTCTTTGGCTTGGGAAGGCCCAAGGGGGGTCCGACACCGCCCACGGCTGGGGGCAGACTGAGCCCGGGGCCTTGAGGCGATGGCAGCCCCAGCCCGTCTCCTACTCCCGCAGCTTCAGCAGGGCTCACTCCTGCAGGTGGCGGGAAGCCGCCCAGGCCAAAGGGCAGCGGCGGAGGCGGCTGTAGTCTGGGGTCTCCGGTGGGCGGGGGCAGCAGGAGCGGCGGGGGGAAGGCGGGGGCCAGCATCTGGGGGGGCGGGGGCAGCAAGGCCGGGCCTTTGGGTGCGGGAAGAGAAGCGAACAGGCCTCCTAAAGTAGGCCCCGGCATAGGAGCCGCCACATCCTCTTCCTCCGGCTCCGGCTCCGGCTCCGGCTCATCCGGCTCACTATCGTCGCTGCTGGCATAAGCAACCAGAGACATGGCGCCTCCCGCCTTTGGGACGCCCTTGCTGGCAGACTAGGCCTACTTGAGTCCCGGGATGTCCCGGCGGCCTAGTAGGCCCTACCAGCGGGCAAGGCGGGGAACCGAAAAGCGCCTCCTGCTCCGTGCTCTAGAACTATCCCCGGCAGGAACCCATGGCTAGAGTTGATTTCCACCGAGTAAGAATTCCCGCTACACTTAAGCTCCTAGCACCAAGCAACTACACACAGCTAATGGCCGCCGAGTCACTCCGCCTACTACTCACCTCACAGACTTAAGAACTACAATTCCCAGAGAAGACTTTAGCAACAACCCCATTCTCTACCTCAGGGAACTCAGTGCAAAGCATGGCGGGAATTGCAGTCTGAAGGTCTAAAGGGTGCGTAGAAAGACTAAGCGAAAGCTTCCTCTGCTGCAGGGATTCCTGGGATTCGTAGTTTGTTTATTTGTTGTTTGTTTGTTTGTTGTTGCGTCCTTTCAAGTCCTATGTTAATACAAGCCCCATGGATCAGCGCGGTAGCTCGGAAGCATTTAGAGCATTTCGGTACTTGAAGTTCCTCGAAGCACCTAAGGATTATGGGAGCTGTGGTACCCTTAGAAACTGCAAGTGTTGTCGGGAAGGTGATGATGTCTGGGAAAGTGGACGAGTAAATAGCTTAAAGGAAAAGTTACCTGTAAATAAAATGGTGATGCTTGCGAGTCGACCTGGAAGTTAGAACAAAGCACCCCAAGAAAAATCCAAAGCTCTAGAGTACGTTATGAAATTAAGATTGCGAAACCTTCCGGGCGTGGTGGCACACGCCTTTAATCCCAGCACTCAGGAGGCAGAGGCAGGCAGATTTCTGAGTTTGAGGCCAGCCTGGTCTACAGAGTGAGTTCCAGGACAGCCAGGGCTACACAGAGAAACCCTGTCTCGAAAAGCCAAAAAAAAAAAAAGATTGCGAAACCAGAAAGAAAACGAGGCCGCAGGCATCTGAGAGCATGGCAGAGTGGTGGCACACACCTTGAATCCCAGCACTAGGAAGTCAGACAGATGTGGAGTTCTGTGAGTTCGAGGGCAGCCTGGACTATGAAGTGAGGTACAGGACAGCCAAGGTAACACAGAAAATCCTGTCTCTGTCTCGAAGAAGAAAAAAAAAAAAAGGAGGCAGTGCTCTTAACCACCGAGTACACCAGTACACCCCTCCCATGAACGCTATCCCCAGTGAGTGTGGGGACTTGGGCTCCTTCCGCAGCACCTAGTGAGAAGCACGGGAAACTAGGGCAAGGTATTGGAGATTCATCACTTTACCTCAGTAAAGGGATAGACTATGGCCCAGTACACTTCAAAGTTCTGAGGGATCACCTGTGCCCACCCTACAGTGCATGTGTCTTTGGCATTCATTTCTTTTTTTTTTTTTTAAGATTTATTTTATTTATTATATGTAAGTACACTGTAGCTGTCTTCAGACATTCCAGAAGAGGGCGCCAGATCTCATAACGGATGGTTGTGAGCCACCATGTGGATGCTGGGATTTGAACTTATCACCTTTGGAAGAGCAGTCGGGTGCTCTTACCTGCTGAGCCATCTCACCAGCCCCTGGCATTCATTTCTTGGCTGGATATGCTGTCTTCCCTGCCTTTGCTTATGGCCCTCATATCCACCCACTTTTAGGGTAGGCTTTTTCTTTTTTTTTTTCTTTTTTTTTTTTTTTGGTTTTTCGAGACAGGGTTTCTCTGTGTAGCCCTGGCTGTCCTGGAACTCACTTTGTAGACCAGGCTGGCCTTGAACTCAGAAATCCGCCTGCCTCTGCCTCCCGAGTGCTGGGATTAAAGGAGTGCGCCACCACGCCCCGGCTAGGGTAGGCTTTTTCACATACTGCCTGTCTATGATGACATGCTGTGCACCTGCTCTTCCCTGGCTTCCTGTGATTCTGGATCACTTCTGTCACCCTCTAAGTGAGGGCCCTCTACTTGCCATGTCCTTTATACATGAACCCATCTCTCTGTGGGTACCACTCTGCTCCTAAGAGCAGAAAACCTTTGAGGTCAGCTGACAACGAAAGAGCTGCTGAAGTTTGGCAGGGAGTAGGCTGAAGAACTTGGAAAGGATGCTCTGAGCGAAGGATGAGGACTGTAAAGGCAGCGTGAAAGGATGTGGCTCTTCCTCACGATCATCCTCACCATGTGTCTGAACATTTGGCTTCATACACAAACTTATACCACCTTCTCTAGACATTTGCTTAGATCTCCCAGAATAATTTGTGTACACCTGTGTTTAAACTATACTGAGTTTAAGCAGCTCAACATTACTGTGCTTATAGCTAGCATGCATGTATGTACATCATCTAAAACTTGATACCCACAACTACCTGCCCTCCCCCAAATTAAGATTTATTAATAGTCAGGCAGTGGTAGTGCATGCCTTTAATCCCAGCACTTGGGCCCTTGGGAGGCAGAGGCAGGCAGATTTCTGAGTTCAAGGCCAGCCTGGTCTACAGGACCAGGACAGATCTATAGCCCAGGTCTACAGCCAGGTCGACTGATCTACAGCCCAGGACAGCCAGGACTAACTAGGCCTAAGAGACACGGGAATGGAGACAAGAAAACCCCAAGGGATTACTGGACAGAGAGCCCAGGCTACAGTATCTCAAAAAGCAAGGTAGAGGGTGGGAAAGATGGCCTGTTGGTTGTTTAAGAGCACTAGCTACTGTTGCAGAAGTCCTGGGCTTGGTTCCTCACAACCATCTGTAATTCCAATCACAGAGAATCCAACACCTGCTTTCTGACCTTTTAGGCACCAGGCATATATGTGGTAGGTGGTGCAAGACATACATACAAACACACACACTTCCAGAGACCCTGAGAGACCATGTGATGGCTCACTATTATCTATAATGAGATCTAGTGCCCTCTTCTAGACTGCAGGCATAAATGTATAAATGTATAAATGTATACATAACAAATTTTTTTGGTTTGTTTTGTTTTGTTTTCTAAAGAAAGAATACCCAACAGGCAGTGGTGGTACATGCCTTTAATCCCAGCACTTGGGAGGCAGAGGCAGGCAGATTTCTGAGTTCGAGGCCAGCCTGATCTACAAAGTAAGTTCCAGGACAACCAGGGCTACACAGAGAAACCATGTCGTCAGAAAGAAAGAAAGAAAGAAAGAAAGAAAGAAAGAAAGAAAGAAAGAAAGAGAAAGTTTCAAAATATTGACTAGTGACAACCCACCCTCTCTCTTTCTCACACACACACACACACACACACACACACACACACACACACTATGGTAACTCATGCCGAAGGGTCCTTTTTTTTTTTTTTTTTTTTTGGTTTTTCGAGACAGGGTTTCTCTGTGTACCTCTGGCTTTCCTGGAACTCACTTTGTAGACCAGGCTGGCCTCTACCTCAGAGATTCACCTGCCTCTGCCTCCCGAGTGCTGGGATTAAAGGCACCACCACGCCCGGCTGAAGGGTCCTTTTTTATCTCATTTTGTCTCCACTCAGAAACTAGGCCATAACCATTTGCCACCCATCCTTAGTATAAGGTATTTTGCTCCACAGCTAATTTGCCTGTCTGGGTTGCTCTGAGGCAAAGCTGCAGTCTTCAGTTTAGCACCTCATAGTAAAACAGAGAGAGGTTAAGTAAAGTAGCCTTTGAGCCGGGCGTGGTGGCACACGCATTTAATCCCAGCACTCGGGAGGCAGAGGCAGGCGGATTTCTGAGTTGGAGGCCAGCCTGGTCTACAGAGTGAGTACTAGGACAGCCAAGGCTACACAGAGAAACCCTGTCTCAAAAAAAAAAAAAAAAAAAAAAAAAAAAAGTAAAGTAGCCTTTGTTCTATCTTAGGAGGAATTGCACAGCTCTAAGTTGAAGTCTTGGAAGAAAAGGGGAGAGAGGCCTGTCTCTGTTCTTTGTTCTCAGCACTTGTAAGACTTTCAAAGTGTGTGATCACATGGTAAAAGTTCACAATGAGTTTGTACATAAATTCAGGTCAAAACTTGAATAAGAAGTTTATAACAAAGAGTATCTATATGCATATCCATTAGGAGTATTTATCAGGCTAAACATTCCTCAATTGTTAGTTGACCAAGCCAGTTCAATCTGTCAACAGGTTCTCCAGGGCAGGAGCAAAGATTTAAAAAAAAAAAAAAAAGAAGAAGAAGACCAGGACTGCTGAGATGGCTCAGCAGTTAAGAGCAATGACTGCTCTTCCAGAGGTCCAAGTTCAAATCCCAGCTACCACATGATGGTAGCTCACAACCATCTGTAATGAGACCTGATGCCCTCTTCTGGTGTATCTGAAGACAGCTACAGTATACTTACATATAATAAATAAATTAAAAAAAAAAAACAAAGACAAACACCATTGTAGCATGACCCTAGCCAGTTCTGAGGCTGAGGCAGGTTTACTTTTTCCCAATCTGCTTTTATACCATTTTATTTTATTTTATTTTATTTTTGTTTTTGTTTTTGTTTTTTTCAAGACAGGGTTTCTCTGTGTATCCCTGGCTGTCGTGGAACTCACTCTGTAGACCAGGCTGGCCTCGAACTCAGAAATCCGCCTGCCTCTGCCTCCCGAGTGCTGGGATTAAAGGCGTGCGCCACCACGCCCGGCCATTTTATTTTATTTTATTTTATTTTGGTTTTTTTTTTCGAGACAGGGTTTCTCTGTATAGCCCTGGCTGTCCTGGAACTCACTTTGTAGACCAGGCTGGCCTCGAACTCAGAAATCTGCCTGCCTCTGTCTCCCAAGTGCTGGGATTAAAACCATTTTATTTTCTTTTTAAGATTTATTTATTTATTATATGTAAGTACACTGTAGCTATCTTCAGATACACCAATAGAGGGCATCAGATGTCATTACGGATGGTTGTAAACCACCATGTGGTTGCTGGGATTTGAACTCCGGACCTTCGGAAGAGCAGTCAGCGCTCTTAACCACTGAGCCATCTCACCAGCCCAAGGTTTATGTTTGTTTGCTTGTTTTTGGTTGTTTTGTTTTGTTTTGTTTTGTTTTTTCGAGTTAGGGTTTCTCTGTGTAGCCCTGGCTGTCCTGGAACTTACTTTGTAGATCAGGTTGGCCTCAATCTCAGAAATCTGCCTGCCTCTGCCTCCCAAGTGCTGGAATTAAAGGCGTGTGCCACCATGCCTTTTAATTTTAATTTTAATTACATGCAAGTAATAAGGTCAGTTCTGGGTTAAGGAGCAAGCAAAGAAATAAAAAAAAAAAAAGTCCCATGATCACTGTTTCTAAGGGCTTATCAGGATGACCAAGATATCTGAGCCTTCTTCCCTGCCCTAGCCCAAAGTCATATTCTTGCCTGTAGACTACTTCTNAAAAAAAAAAAAAAAAAAAAAAAAAAAAAAAAAAAAAAAAAAAAAAAAAAAAAAAGATTTACTTAATGAGATACACCAGAAGAGGGCGTCGGATTCCATTACAGATGGTTGTGAGCTACCATGTGGTTTCTGGGAATTGAACTCAAGACCTCTGGAAGAGCAACTAGTGCTGAGCCATCTCTCCAGCCCCTCAGAAATCCTTCTGCCTCTCCTTAGCTCCTTTATTATGACCTTTGGTTAATGGTTGTTTTGTTTGGTTTTGTTTGGTTTTGTTTGGTTTGCTTTGGTTTGGTTTGGTTTGGTTTGGTTTGGTTTGGTTTGGTTTGGTTTTTCGAGACAGGGTTTCTCTGTGTAGCCCTGGCTGTCCTGGAACTCACTCTGTAGACCACTCTGGCCTCGAACTCAGAAATTCACCTGCCTCTGCCTCCCAAGTGCTGGGATGAAGGCATGTGCCACCACGTGTGGCCCCTTAACAAAGTTTGTAACACCAGCACTGGGGAGGCCAAGTGAGAGAATCTTTCATGAGTTAGAGATCAGCCTGGGCTACATACTAGGTTTCAGGGCCATGGAATGAGACACTGGCAGAAAAAAAAAAAGAAAGAGAGAGAGAGAGAAGGGAAGAACAGAGCTGGCAAGATGAGTCTGTGGGTAAAGCATTTGTTGGGGAGCCTCATCACATGAGTTCCACAGCTGGACCCCACAGAGTGAAAGGAAAGACTTAACTCCTACAAGTCTACACCTTATTTTCTGTGTCTCACACTTGTGCCATGGAACACACATAGCCAGAGACAATAAGCAAATACTTTTTTAAAACAGCAAATACTTGTATTCTGACCTAAGAGGTTAGATGT
This sequence comes from Mus minutoides, assembly GCA_902729485.2. Classification (NCBI taxonomy): domain Eukaryota; kingdom Metazoa; phylum Chordata; class Mammalia; order Rodentia; family Muridae; genus Mus; species Mus minutoides. The sequence goes on along the minus strand of LR753403.1, from coordinate 521,576 downwards.
GGGGTGGATCCCAAACGTCTGGCTCTTTATGAAATCCCTCAGTTTGACTGCAAAGCAGGCATACGGAAGATTACACTGAGAAAGAAACTAGACCATCCAGTCCTACCTCTCAACTGATGTGGATTGCACAATGCTGACTTCTTTTTTTTTTTTTTTTTTTTGAGACAGGGTTTCTCTGTGTAGCCTTGGCTGTCCTGGAACTCACTCTGTAGACCAGGCTGGACTCGAACCCAGAAATCCGCCTGCCCCTGCCTCCCCAGTGCTGGGATTAAAGGCTTGGCCTCCACCACCCCACTACAATGCTGACTTCTAAGGCCTGCTTTGGGACCCAGGCTCCTCAGCCTGCTCCCTGGGGACCTTGGGCCACCCTTCTCTTCTCTTGGTCTCTTTTTCTTCCTTTTGTTTTGTTTTGGTGGTGATGGATTTGTCTGTTTCTTTGTCTCTGTGGGCGGTGGTGACCAATGCCTTTAATCCCTGCACTCCAGAAGCAGAGGCAGCCAGCACTACTGGGAGAAACCCTGTCTTTAAAAAAAAAAAAAAAAAAAAAAAAAAATGAAGCCGGGCGTGGTGGCGCACGCCTTTAATCCCAGCACTCGGGAGGCAGAGGCAGGCGGATTTCTGAGTTCAAGGCCAGCCTGGTCTACAAAGTGAGCTCCAGGACAGCCAGGGCTATACAGAGAAACCCTGTCTCGAAAAACCAAAACAAAACAAAACAAAAAAAAAAACAAGGAGGGGCTGGTGAGATGGCTCAGCGGGTAAGAGCACCCGACTGCTCTTCCGAAGGTGATAAGTTCAAATCCCAGCATCCACATGGTGGCTCACAACCATCCGTAATGAGATCTGACGCCCTCCTCTGGTGCGTCTGAAGTCAGCTACAGCGTACTTATGAAGAATAATAAGAAAATGACTCCTTGGACTGGAGAGACCAACCGGAGCAAGTGAGGCTGTCTGGAGCGAGCAGAGCCGAACGGGGACGGCCGAAGCAAGCAGGGATGGCCGGAGCTAGAGGGCCGGAGCGAGTGGGGCTGAACGGGAACGGCTGGAACGAGCGGGGCCAACCGGAGCAAGCAGAGCCGATCAGAGCGAGCCGGGCCGGCTGGAACGAGCGGGGGCCGTACAGGGGCGGCCGGGAGCGAGTGAGGCTGGCCGGAGCGAGCAGAGCCGGCGGGAGCGAGCAGGGTTGACCGGAACAAGGAAAAAAAAAAAAGAAATTCAGATTTTGGGGGTGTTTTGTTTTTGTTTGTGGGGTGTTTTTGTTTTGTTTTGAGATAGTCTCTCACTTTGTAGCCCTGCCCCAGAAAGCACTATGTAAACTAGCCTGGCCTTGAGCTCATAGAACTCTTCCTCCCTTTTCCTCCCAAGTGTTGGGATTAAAGGCATGTGGCACCATACCTGCTTCAACTTTTTTTTTTTTTTTTTTTTCCGAGACAGGGTTTCTCTGTATAGCCCTGGTTGTCCTGGAACTCACTTTGTAGACCAGGCTGGCCTCGAACTCAGAAATCCGCCTGCCTCTGCCTCCTGAGTGCTGGGATTAAAGGCGTGCGCCACCACACCCGGCTTGGTTTTTGTTTTTTGTTTTTATGTTTTTTGGGTTTTTTTGTTTTTTTTTTTTTTTTTTTTTTTTTTTTTGTTTTTGTTTTTGTTTTTCGATACAGAATTTCTCTGTATAGCCCTGGCTGTCCTGGAACTCACTCTATAGACCAGGCTGGCCTTGAACTCAGAAATCCGCCTGCCTCTGCCTCCCTAGTGCTGGGATTAAAGGTGTGTGCCACCATGCCCGGCTCAACTTTTTTTTTTTAATTATATTTATTTTGTTCGGAGCCAGCAGGGCTGGCCATATTTTGTGTGTGTGTGTGTGTGTGTGTGTGTGTGTGTGTGTGTGTGTGTGTGAGTTCAGGGAGGTCAAAAGAGTGTCAGTTCGGCCGGGTGTGGTCGTGCATGCCTTTAATCCCAGCACTGGGATGGAGGAGGCAGGTTTGATTTCTGAGTTCAAGGCCAGCCTGTACTACAAAGTGAGTTCCAGGACAGCCAGGGATATACAGAGAAACCCTGTCTCGAAAAACCAAAAAAAAAAAAAANAAAAAAGAAAGAAAGAAAGAAAAACAAAAGAAAAAGAAAAAAGAGTGTCAGGTCACCTTGAACTGGAGTTACAGCCAATTTCCAGCTGCCTGATCTGGGACTTGAACTTCGTACTCAACAAGAATATGTCCTCTTAAATACTGAGCCATCTCTCCAGCTTCTAAAAATAATACTGAAAAGCTTTAAACCTGCAAAGAGGCTTTCAGAAGAGGAGACATTCTGAAAAGCAGACAAGGAAACATCTGGATGTGTTGGGAGCTGACTGAGAGGATATAAAGAGAGGGGACACTGGTTGCAGGGAATGCAATCTGGACAATGCTGCAGTATTGAGGAGCTTTTAGGGGGACTCACTCAAGGTTTAATAATAAAGATGCTGAGTCATAGCCAGGCGTGGTGGCTCCAGTCAATGGCCCAGATGATCTCCTTCAGGGCAGTTTGCTTTTTTTTTTCCTAAAGATTTATTTATTTGATATAAGTATATTGTAGCTGTCCTCAGACACACTAGTAGCACCCCAACACTGCAGACACATCAAGATGCTCAGGAGTGGTAGCACCAAGTAGCTCTAAAAGAGAACCAGAGAAAGGGGAACAAAAGTGTTGGTTAAGAGCCAGCCTTAGGGGTTGGGGATTTAGCTCAGTGGTAGAGCGCTTGCCTAGCAAGTGCGAGGTCCTGGGTTCGGTCCTCAGCTCTGAAAAAAAAAAAAAAAAAGAGCCAGGCTTAAACCGGGTGTGGTGGCTCATGCCTTTAATCCCAGTCCTTGGGAGACAGAGGGAGGTGGATTTCTGAGTTTGAGGCCAGCCTGGTCTACAGAGTTCCAGGACAACCAGGGCTATACAGAGAAACCTTGTCTCGAAAAAGAAAAAAACTGAGAAAGAAGCTGGGTGATGGTGGCTCACACCTTTAATCTCAGTGCTCAGCAGGCAAAGGCAGGCAGATCTCTATGAATTTAAGTAACCCTGCCTTGGCAACAAAACAAAGCAGAACAAGTGAGTGCTGGAGAGATGGCTCAGTGGTTAAGAGCACTAGCTCTTCCAGAGGACCCAGGTTCAATTCCCAGCAAACAGTAGCTCACAACTATCTGTAACCCTAGTTTTGGGGATCTGACACCACACTCAGATGACAAGAAGCCAAATCAATAATGTACATAAAATAAAAATGAATGTGTTATGTGAGATCTCAGTGACTGCATGTAGTGAGTGATCACTTCTAATCCCAGGAGACACCAGGACAAAATTTCTTCTTCAAATAGGCAATAAAGGTTTCTTGAACAGGGAAACCCAGGCACAATAAAGGGTAGGGCCACGTGGCTGGGAAACCCAGGCACAGTAAAGAAAAGGGCCATGTGGCTGGCAAGGCAATTGAAGCAATGCTCAAGGTCTGGGCTGGAGCCCTGGGATTAGATGCTCTGCTTACCTGACATAACCCCAGGGTCCAGCACAAAAAAACTAATTAATCAGCTGTGAAGCCTTCTGCCCTATTTCTTCTGGAATACAAACTCCCGGGACTGTATATTCCTGAAAAGGTTTTTTGAAAATCCTTGGAAATTTTATCCCACCTAAAAGAAAGAGTTTTGACAAGTGACACCCAGAATTCCCCTAGGAGCTTCCAGGTTATTCTGACAGAAATATCTCAGTTGTCCAAGTAGGCTCATCATGCCAGTCATCCCAGCTCAGGAGGCTGAGACAGGAGGATTGCTAGAACTTACAGGCCAGCTTGGATGCTACATGCATAGTGAGCTCCAGGCCAGCCTGGGCTATCTGAGACCCTGTCTCCAATAATAATAATAGTAATAATAATAATAATAATAATAATAATAATAATAATAATAGTAGGGACAGGGTATGTGGCTAATTTGATGGAGTGCTTGCATAACATCCATAAGTCTTAGACTCCAGATCCAGCACCAAATAAACCAAACATGGTGGTATACACCTACAATCCCAGCTCTGTGGAGAAGCGGAAGCACAGGAAATCCAAGCCAGTTTGGGATACAGGAGCTGGGCATAGTGCTGAATATCTATAATCTCCAAACCTGGGAGACCAAGACCAACAGATTTCTGCATCTGAGGATAGCCTGATCTACCTAGAGAGTTCTAGGAGAATCAGGGCTACACAGAGAAATCTTATCTTAGAAAGAAAAAAAAAATACAAAAACCACAGCCCCAAATATCATACTGGGACTACTGATATGGATTAACTTCCCATTGTGGAGCGTTAAGAAGTAAAACCAAGCCGGGCGTGGTGGCGCACGCCTTTAATCCCAGCACTCGGGAGGCAGAGGCAGGCGGATTTCTGAGTTCGAGGCCAGCCTGGTCTACAAAGTGAGTTCCAGGACAGCCAGGACTACACAGAGAAACCCTGTCTCGAAAAACCAAAAAAGAAAAAAAAAAAAGAAGTAAGACCAAGTGAGACCTTTTAAGATATGATTAGTTTGGGCTGGAGAGATGGCTCAGTGGTTAAGAGCACTGACTGCTCTTCCAGAGGTCCTGAGTTCAAATCCCAGCAACCACATGGTGACTCACAACCATCTGTAATGAGATCTGAAACCCTCTTTTGAGCTGTCTGAAGACAGTAACAACAGTGCACCCAAAAATACAAATCTTTTTTAAAAAGTGTGATTAGTTCAAAAGGATTCTGGCCCTCATAGATTGATTCATGGAAAATCTTGATTCATGGGTTATCTTGAGAATGATTTGTTTAAAAGGCCAGGGAAAAGCCGGGCATGGTGGCACATGCCTTTAATCCCAGCACTCGGGAGGCAGAGGCAGGCGGATTTCTGAGTTGGAGGCCAGCCTAGTCTACAGAGTGAGTTCCAGGACAGCCAGGGCTACACACAGAAACCCTGTCTCGAAAAACAAACAAACAAACAAACAAACAAACAAACAACAAAGAAAGGCCAGGGAAAGCTTCAGCAAGTAAAAGTGCTTGCTATGACAGCAAGAGGACCTGAGTTCTACATGCAGACACACTCGAAGAACCAGTCATGGCTGCAGATGCCTGTAACTCCAACCTTACAGGTAGGTTCAAGAGCCCCACAGCCAACCAGCCCAGTAGAAATAGTAAGTTTCAAGTTCAGTGCAAACCTCTGACTCAAAAAATTTAAGGGTGGGGGGCTGGAGACATGGCTCAAAAGCTAAAAAAAAAAAAAAAAAAAAAAAAAGTCACAACAATCTCTAACTCTGCTTCTAAGAGATCCAAGGCAAGACATATAAACACTAAAAAACAAACAAACAAACAAACAAAAAAAACCAAAAAAACAACTCCCAGCACTCAGGGAGTGCTTCGAGGCTAGCCTGGTCTACAGAGTGAGTTCCAGGACAGCCAGGGCTATATGGAGAAACCTTGTCTTGAAAAACAAAAAACAAACAAACAAACAAATAAATAAATAAATAAACATTAGGCTGCTGGTGGTGCACACCTTTAATCACTGCACTTGGGAGGCAAAGGAAGGTGGGGTTCTGTGAGTTCAAGGCCAGCCTAATCTACAATCTACAGTAGGAGTTCCCGGACGACCAAGGTTACACACTGAAACCGTATCTCAAAACAACAAACAAACAAACAGAGGTGGAGCGGCTGGAGTGATAGTTTGCAAGCTAAGAGCACTGTTGCTCTTCTAGAAGATCCAGGCTAGATTTCCAGCATCTACACAGCACTTCACAATATCACCTGGTGGTTTTAGGGGATCCGATAGCCTCTTCTGACCTTCATGGGCACCAATCATGAGACATGAGTGCTGCACTTGGCAACACCTCACATATAAAATAAATAAATTTAATAATAAAAACAAACCACAACAAAAAATTAAGTATCAAGCAATTGAGGAAGTCATCACACACACCACACACACTGTTTTGAAACCAACTCTTTTTTTTTTTTTTTTTTTTTTTTTTGGTTTTTCGAGACAGGGTTTCTCTGTATAGCCCTGGCTGTCCTGGAACTCACTCTGTAGACCAGGCTGGGCTCGAACTCAGAAATCCGCCTGCCTCTGCCTCCCGAGTGCTGGGATTAAAGGTGTGCGCCACCAAACTCTGCTGGAACCAACTCTTGATTGAATTTTTTTTTTTGGAAGGATGTCCTGCCTTATCTTGAGACTCTTCTGAATTACCTGGAAGAAGGCCTTCACCAGCTCAAGCCCCTTGACATTTAAAATTTAAGACCCACGGGATGTGGTGGCATAAGCCTTGTCCTGGAATAGACCAGACTGGCCTCGAACTCAGAAATCTGCTTGCCTCTGCCTCCCGAGTGCTGGGATTAAAGCCTTGGGCCACCACACCTGGCATTTTTATTTTTATTTTTATTTTTATTTATTTTTTTTATTTTATGGTTTTTCCTTCCTGTATGACACCATGTTCATGCTGGGTGTCTGCAGAGACTCAAAGAAGATGTTAGATCCCTTGGAGTTAAGTTGTAAAATGCCATGTAGGTACTTGGAACAGAACTTGGGTCCTCTGCAAGAACAATGTTCATTACCACTAAGCCATTTTTCAGGCACCAACTTTGAATGTCTGATCCTCCTGGCTCTACCTCTTTTTTTTTTTTTTTTAAAGATTTATTTTATTATATGTAAGTACACTGTAGCTGTCTTCAGACACTCCAGAAGAGGGCGCCAGATCTCGTTACGGATGGTTGCGAGCCACCATGTGGATGCTGGGATTTGAACTTATCACCTTCGGAAGAGCAGTCGGGTGCTCTTACCCGCTGAGGATAAGATCTTATCATCAGATCTAGTATCCAATCTATGGGATATCCTGGGTTCTAACCCCAATACTCGAAAAGAAAAAGAGGGTTGAAAAGGATTTAGAAAATACAGTAGTAGCACACAACTTTCATCCTAGTACTCATGAAACAGAGGCAGGTGGATCTCTGAGTTAGGAGCCAGCCTGGTCTACAGAGCAAATTCTAGGACAGCCAGGGCTACATAGAGAAACCCTATCTTTTTTTTTTGGTTTTTCAAGCCCGGCTGAGAAACCCTATCTTGAAAGGGAAGAAAGAAAGAGAGAAAGAAAGAGAGAAAGAAAGAGAGAAAGAAAGAGAGAAAGAAAGAAAGAAAGAAAGAAAGAAAGAAAGAAAGAAAGAAAGAAAGAAAGAAAGCAAGCGGGGCGTGGTAGTGCACGCCCTTAATCCCAGCACTTGGGAGGCAGAGGCAGGCAGATTTCTGAGTTTGAGGCCAGCCTGGTCTACAGAGTGAGTTCCAGGACAGCCAGGGCTATACAGAGAAACCCTGTCTCGAAAAAAAAAAACAACAAGCAAACAAAAAAATAAGAAAGAGAGAGAAAAAGAGAAAGGAAGGAAGGAAAGGAAGGAAGAGAGAAAGAAAGAGAAGGGAAGGGGAAAGGGAAAGGGAAAGGGAAGGAAAGGAAAGGAAAGGAAAGGAAAGGAAAGGAAAGGAAAGGAAAGGAAAGGAAAGGAGAAGAGAAGAAAGGAGAGGAGAGGAGAGGAGAGGAGAGGAGAGGAGAAGAGAAGAGAGGAGAGGAGAGGAGAAGAGAAGAGAAGAGAAGAGAAGAGAAGAGAAGAGAAGAGAAGAGAAGAGAAGAGAAGAGAAGAGAAGAGAAGAGTCCGGCATGCTATAATGAGGTCAAAGGAAATGCTCAGGGCCATGTGGAGGAAGACTGGAGGAGAGCTAGTCCAAATGCAAAAGGTCACCAGTCAAAATAGATCAGTGGCTTGGGGAAGGATAGCTGCTAGAAATAAAGTAGGCAGGATATCTGGTCTGTCTAAGCACTTTTAGACTGAAATGGGGAATCTATGCCTCGTGGATCACAGACTGGGAAAGTGAGCAACAGAAAACAAAAGGTTCTGGGAAAATGAAATGTGTGTAAATGGAAAATAAGACAGGCATGGCAGAACCCCCAGGAGACAGAGACAGGAAAACCATAAGGTCAAGACTAGACTAGGTTGCCAAATAACACCCTGTCCCCAAGACAAAACAAAATACCATAGCACTACTGGGAAAATGTGAGTTTGGGGGTAGGAAGAACTCATGATTCTAAGATAGATAGAAGGTAAATTTCTGTCTTTATTAGAGTTTCTATTGCTGTGATAAAACACCATGACCAGTAGAAACTTGGGGAGAAAATGGTTTATTTCAGCTTACTGTAAGCTGCCCACAGCCTACACTAACTGGGTTTCTGAGTGGGAGGTCAGAGCTGTATGGAAGTGAACTAAGAGAGAAATATGGAGGCCAAGACAAAGTTCTCTGTTCAAGGCCCCAAAGTTTACTGAGAGTCTGTGCTTATAAAGAGGGTAGGCCCATCTCCCACCAGTCCATTCTTGGCACCTGGATCCAGCCTGAAGACAATGTGCAAAGTGCAGGATGTGTCTCTGGAATGTCTCAAGGGTATCTCAGCAGGAGGCAGGATTTTGGAGAAGTACAGAGGCAGTTGACAACAATAAAAGCCTGCCGGGCAGTGGTGGCTCACGCCTTTAATCCCAGTACTTGGGAGGCAGAGGCAGGTGGATTTCTGAGTTCGAGGCCAGCCTGGTCTACAGAGTGAGTTCCAGGACAGCCAGGACTACAAAGAGAAACCCTGTCTCGAAAACGCCCCCCCCCCCAAAAAAAAAAATGTCAGACTGGGCTACCTCAATGACAGAGCACATCTTTTCAGCATCTTAAGGGTTTTGGTGCTAGAAAGATGGCTCAGTGGTTAAGGGTACTGGCTGTTCTTTCAGACAGGCCCAGGGTTTGATTCCCTGAATCCTCATGGCCTCTAATAACTGTCTGTAACTCCTGTTCCAGGGGATGTGATGCCCATTTCTGAACTGCATGGGCACTACATGCATGTGGTCCATAGAGACATGCATGCAGGCAAACACCCATAAGACATCTAATAAAAATAAATAATATCTTTATGTCTCTAGTTACCTTTTATACTGCCAGTTTCTTACTTCTTCCTTCCTTCCTTCCTTCCTTCCTTCCTTCCTTCCTTCCTTAATTTCTTTCTTTTTCAATTTATTTTATTTATATGAGTACAGTGTAGCTGTCTTCAGACACACCAGAAGAGGGCATTGGATCGCATTCCAGATGGTTGTGAGTCACCATGTGGTTGCTAGTACTTGAACTCAGAACCTCTGGAAGAGCAGTCAGTGCTCTTAACCATTGAGCCATCTCTCCAGGCCCCTTTTGTTATTTTTTGTTTGTTTGTTTTTTGTTTTTCAAGACAGGGTTTCTCTGTGTAGCCCTGGCTGTCCTGGAACTCACTCTGTAGACCAGGCTGGACTCGAACTCAGAACTCAAGAGATCTGCCTACCCTTGCTTTCCCAGTTTCCTTATTTCTAAAACAACAACAACAACAACAACAACAAAAAAAAAACAACAAAAAAACCCCCCAAACCAACCAACCAAACAAACAAAAAACCAAAAATATCTTGGGTTTTATCTCTAATGGCATAATAAATAAATGCAGTAATAAATAATGTAAGCTTCCACACTGGCCCACTGGGGCAGGGCAAGGACAGGATGTGCCCAGGTGACCAGCAGAATGAAGAGCAGTCTCTTTATGCTCATTACAGTTCTGGCACCCAACTATCCTCTTCCTCCTGTTTGCTGGTTTGTTTGAGACAAAGTTCTCATTCTGTAGCCCTGGCTGGCCTGAAACTCACATTACAGACTAGGCTGGCCTGGAATTCACAAAGATCTACCTTCTGCTGCCTCCCAAGTGTTGGTATTAAAGGTGTGCATTACCACACCCTGCTGTCCCACCCAAGTCCTAGCACTCATCCAAGGTTTGCCCTCTAGCAGCCAAGAAAGATGTGGGAGGAATGAATGCCCAAGCAAATGAACCAAGCCCTTGAGCCCACAGGCAAATTCGGTGGCAGAAATGGCCTTTCAGTACCCACTACTGCCATCTGTCATCAACAGAAACTACAATCAGCTTTCTGCAGCAGCGCCTGACAACAGAAGAGGTTATCATCCCTGAGGAGGAGTCAGAGAGCCCACCAGGGTTTAACCATCTTATCAGTCCAGAAGGGGTGACACAGACCCCTGTCACTTCCTGTCCCCAGTATCTCTGTGGCAACACCCTTGGATGGAGAAGTGAAGGGTGTAACCAGATGTCAAAGCCAACTGACTTTTGTTTGACTCTAGCTCCAAAGCTCAGGCCTTTAAGTCTCCAGGGATCACAAGGAGGGCAGAGGAACTTGAGGTTGGTGACTGGTGGCTTCCATGCCCTCTGTGGTCCAGTGTCAGCAAGCTCCTGGGAGCAGGATTGATGGCAGAGGCCTCAACCCTTTCCTAGGTTCAAAGTAGAGAGAAAAGTGGCAGGGGTCTCGCTCCTGCGGGAAATGAGAGGTACAGTATTATTCACACCCACATTTTTTTGTTTGTTTGTTTGTTTTGTTTTTCAAGACAGGGTTTCTCTGTGTAACCCTGGCTGTCCTGGAACTCACTTTGTAGACCAGGCCGGCCTCAAACTCAGAAATCTACCTGTTTCTGCCTTCCAAGTGCTGGGATTAAAGCCGTGCACCACCACTGCCCAGCTTGCTTGCTTTTTTTTTTTTTTTTTTTTTAAAGNCCCCCCCCCCTTTTTTTTTTAATGTGTGAGGTGAGCCTTTAAATCCAGCACTGGGGAAGAAGAGGCAAGTGGCTCTCTAAGTTCCAGGCCTGCCTATACAGAGCTCTACAGAGTGAGTTCTGGGGTAGCCAGGACTACACAGATAAACTGTCTCAAAACCAACCAACCAACCAAAATCCAGCCAAGATGTGTGTATTTTGTCTGTGTACCACATGTATATAGTAACCCAGGAGTCTAGAAGAGGGCATCAGATTTCCTGGAACTAGAATTATAGAAGGTCATGAGTTGTTATATGGGAACTGAACTCTGGTCATCTGGAAGAGCAGACATACTCTTAGCTGCTGAGCCATCTCTCCAGCTCTTTATTAGACTTGTTTTGTTTTTTTTGTTTTGTTTTTTCTTTTCCCCTTGTTCCAGCCAGCCCCCCTCGCTCTGATCGGCTCCGCTTGCTCCGGTTTGGCCCCGCTCGTTCCGGCCATCCCCGTTCGGCCCCACTCGCTCCAGCCCTGCTAGCTCCGGCATCCCCGCTTGCTCTGGGCCGTCTCTGTTCGGCTCCGCTCGCTCCGGACAGCCTGGCTTGCTCCGGTTGGTCTCTCCGGTCCAAGGATTCATTTCTTATTATTCTTTTTTTTTTTTTTTAAGATTTATTTTATTTATTATATGTAAGTACACTATAGCTGTCTTCAGACACTCCAGAAGAGGGTGCCAGATCTCGTTACGGATGGTTGTGAGCCACCATGTGGATGCTGGGATTTGAACTCATCACCTTTGGAAGAGCAGTCGGGTGCTCTTACCCGTTGAGCCATCTCACCAGCCCCTTATTATTCTTCATAAGTACGCTGTAGCTGACTTCAGACGCACCAGAGGAGGGCGTCAGATCTTGTTACGGGTGGTTGTAAGCCACCATGTGGTTGCTGGGATTTGAACTCATCACCTTCAGAAGAACACTCGGGTGCTCTAACCCACTGAGCCATCTCACCAGCCCTTGTTTTGTTTTTTGAGACAGGGTTTCTCTGTGTATCCCTGGCTGTCCTGGAACTCACTATGCAGATCAGGCTGGCCTTGAACTCAGAAATCTGCCTGCCTCTGCCTCTCAAGTGCTGGGATTAAAGGCCTGTGCCACTACTGCCCAGCTTTTATTTGACTTTTCTAGGGTCTATCTTCTTAGAGACATAAAATGGCTAGTGCACTCTGAGAGCTCACTGAGAAGTGCCCCTTCTTTCACCGAAGCAGATATTGATGTAGTAGTTTCCCAAAGCTCAAATATATCCCTAGTTTATAGTCATTTTTTCTGATACCTTTTTTTTATTTTTAGGATTTTAAAAAATTAATTCATTTTTTTATGCATTGTAGCTTTGGCTGCACGTGTGTCTGTGTAAGCGTGTCATATCTCCTGAAACTCAAGTTACAGACAATTGAGGTGCCATATGGGTGCTGGAAATTAAACCCAGGTCCTCTGAACGAGCAAGCAACCACTTTACCACTGAGCCCTCTCCCCAGCCCTGTTTTTAGGATTTATTTATTTATTTATTTTTTTATTTATTTTTTTTTTTTTGGTTTTTTTGAGACAGGGTTTCTCTGTATAGCCCTGGCTGTCCTGGAACTCACTTGGTAGACCAGGCTGGCCTCGAACTCAGAAATCCGCCTGCCTCTGCCTCCCGAGTGCTGGGATTAAAGGCGTGCGCCACCACGCCCAGCTAGGATTTATTTTTATTAATATGTATGTGTGTGTATGTGTGAATGTATGTGCACATGTATTGCAGTATCTGCAGAAGGCAGAAGAGAGCCTGGGTGTTGGGAACTGAGCTCCAGTCCTCTCCAAGTGTCAAGCAGGTCCATGATGGCTGAGCCCTATTTTTCAGCCCTATTGCTTCTTTTTTTTTTTTTTTTTTTTTTTTTTTTTTTTNTGTGAATGTATGTGCACATGTATTGCAGTATCTGCAGAAGGCAGAAGAGAGCCTGGGTGTTGGGAACTGAGCTCCAGTCCTCTCCAAGTGTCAAGCAGGTCCATGATGGCTGAGCCCTATTTTTCAGCCCTATTGCTTCTTTTTTTTTTTTTTTTTTTTTTTTTTTCTTTTGAGACAGAATTTCTCTGTGTTCTCTGTGTAACCCTGGCTGTCCTGGAACTCACTCTGTAGTCCAGGCTGGCCTTGAACTCAGAAATCCACCTGCCTCTGATTCCCAAGTGCTAGGATTGAACGAGTGAGCCACCATTGCCCTTTTTTTTTTTTAAAGATTTATTTATTTATTATTATATGTAAGTACACTGTAGCTGTCTTCAGACACATCAGAAGAGGCAGTCAGATCTCATGACGGGTGGTTGTGAGCTACCAGGTGGATGCTGGGATTTGAACTCATCACCTTCGGAAGAGCAGTCGGGTGCTCTTACCCACTAAGCCATCTCACCAGCCTCCAGCATCCCCCCCAACCCCCCTTGAGTCTTTAAGTCAGGATCTTAAGCATCTCAGGATGACCTCAGACTTGCTCTGTCTCTGGAGATGGCCTGGAACTTCTGATCCTCTACCATGGTATTCTATAATATTCATTTTCCTTTTAAGTGATCACAATCTTGGGACATGCTGGCACTTTAAGGAGACTGTTAGAAAGTGTGAATAGGATACTATACAGTTAGAATTAGTGCGTGAGGATTTTTTTTTTTATACTTGTGATGGCCTTAGTCACAGGTTTGTTTATTTATAGATGAGGTCTTAACTGAAGGCTAGAGAAACCATAAGGTCAGTCATCCTTTCTTAAGGCCTTACAGCTCCAAAGGTGGCGGTTTGCAGGTGCTGCTCTGTTTAACAGCTTGTTAGAAATGCATACTCCCCCAAACCTGACAAAATCTGCTCTTTAAATTTCCAATCACAAAGAACAAAGGGAAGCCTGACTCCCCAAGGGTATAGGCTTCTGCTCATGCTGTAACTGAACCTCTGAGGTTCTTGGCTTGGTTTAGGGCAGCTGGGGGAGTGGATGTAAGGACGGGATATTAAATTGCAGCCAAAGCCAGGAAGGTTTATGGCAACAAAAGGAACACTGCTTGTGGCATGCTGTCTGCATGGGCCGTTGAGGGAGGGGCCAGGAGGGCTGCTGCCAGCAGAAAACTTTCTTTGTGTGTGTGTGTTTGTGTGTGTGTGTGAGAGAGAGAGAGAGAGAGAGAGAGAGAGAGAGAGAGAGAAAGAGAGAGGAAGGGAGAGATAGAAAGAGAGGCTGAGGATCAAACCCAAGTCCTCTTTCCTGCTCTACCACTAGAGTTCTCAGCCCTGTCAAAAATGTAGAAGTTGTTCTTGCTCTTCCTCTCCCCTTCTTCCTCTCTGTCTCCCCCCTCTCCAGTGTTCATGGCTACTCCTCTACACACTCTGCCTCTGTCTCTACTACCCCCTCAACTCCCCTCCCCATACCCTAAATAAACTCTATTCTATACTAAAATAATAATAAATAATTTAGAAGCCTTATTGATACCTTTTAGCCAAGTGGAGAGAAGGGTAGGCCCCTCAGTTTTAATTAAATTGGAATGTGCATGATTTGAGCTTAAAAACGTAAAATTTCATGTATAGGACACAAGAAAACTCATGAAACTTCTTAGAATTCTCTCTCTCTTTCTTTTCTTTCTTTCTTTTCTAGACAGGGTTTCTCAGTGTAGCCCCGGCTGTCCTGGAACTAACTCTGTAGACCAGGCTGGCCTCGAACTCAGAAATCCGCCTGCCTCTGCTTCCCAAGAGCTGGGATTAAAGGCGTGGGCCACCACTGCCCGGCTATGAAACTTCCTTAAGAATTTGTGCGGGGCTTGGTGGCGCAAGCCTTTAATCCCAGCTCTTGGGAAGCAGAGGCAGGCTGATTTCTGAGTTCGAGGCCAGCCTGGTCTACAGAGTGAGTTCCAGGACAGCCGGGGCTATACAGAGAAACCCTGTCTCGAAAAACCAAAAAAAAAAAAAAAAAAAAAGAATTTGTGATTAGGGCTGGAGAGGTGGTCAGTTGCTGCTGCTCTTCCTGGAGACTCAAGTTCACTTCCCTGAACCCATGTGAATGGGCTCACAATGACCTCGACTCCAGCCTCAGGGGATCTCACACCCTCTTCTGCACACATGCATTCACAAACACAAAAACTTCAAATCTGCCAGCCAGCGGTGGCACACACCTTTAATCCCAGCATTTGGGAGGAATTTCTGAGTTCAAGGCCAGCCTGGTCTACAGAGTGAGTTTCAAGACAGCCAGGGCAACACAGAGAAACCCTGTCTCAAAAAACCAAAAACAGCCGGGCAGTGGTGGCGCATGCCTTCAATCCCAGCACTCGGGAGGAAGAGGCAGGCGGATTTCTGAGTTCGAGGACGGCCTGGTCTACAAAGTGAGTTCCAGGACAGCCAGGGCTACACAAACCCTGTCTCGAAAACAAAACAAACAAACAAAACAAAAAAAAAGCAAAAACAAAGAAACAAAAACCAAGAAACAAAAATAAGAAACACAAACCTTTAAAAGGAGAGTTATGTGTGGACCTCTGTGAGTTCCATCCAGGACAGCCAGGGCTACATACTAAGACTGTCTCAATAAAAATAAAATATAAAACAAAAAAGATATAAACAACAAAAACCCCGCTGCACAGAGCTGTAATCACAACAAAATCTTGTTTGGTTTGAGATCTGAGATCAAGTTTTGGGCACATCATTCCTTAGCTATAACCCAGGCCAAATACAGTCTTTCAGAAGACACATTCTCAAAGACTGCACTTTGGTAAAATCCTCTCAAATTAATAGTAGTATAAATCACCAAATTAGATTTGGTGGTATCCAACTGTCTTTATCGTTTAGGACCTCCTTATTCTAGTGAGGGTAACTGGTGAAAGTCCAGATACAGCTGCTAATTTCGAGCCTAAAGTAGGTTGAAATGGTAGGACTCGAACTCTCACACCGCCGCCAACAGAAGCACGTGGAAGCCCAGAGGGTGGGAGCTACACCTCGAGCCTCGGCGGTCTAACTAGTTAGAAGTCAGAGGCGCAGAGCAAATACGTGGGTTGGTACAAGGCACGTGGTAGGGGGACAGAGCTCAAGGCAGGCCGCAGTAGGCCCCGCCTGGCCAGGGCGCTCAGCGGAGCCCGGGGAGGGGCACGTGCAGTCTGTCCAGCAGGCGCCAGCTCCTTTTGGGCTGGCACCCACCACCCGCCCGCACACAAAGCCCGCTCGGCGCGCTCGGCACTCGGCTCCTCAGGCCTGTGTCTCCAGTTCCGCCTGGCGGCCTCCAGGTTGGGCGTGAGGCCCGGGCAGGCTGTAGGCGTCGATTGGCTGCGCGCATCGAACCGCCTTGGGCGGGAGCGCGAGGGGAGGAGTGGGCCGCGGGGGGTGGAGGAAGCGGCCTCGCTTGCGCCGAGGAGGGAGCAATTGAATTTCAAACACAAACAACCGCACGAGCGAGCGCTCCCGTAGCCGAGCGTTGCCTACCGAGCGTTGCCTACCGCGCCCGGCCCGGTCCGAGCGGCGCGCGGGCGCAGACGCCGTGGCTGCTCCGGAGCTCGCGTCGGGGGCCGGCATCGAGGCGGGGGCCGCGCGAGGGCCGGAGCGCAGCGGCGCCGCAACCGCCGCACGCGCAAACTTGGGCTCGCGCTTCCCGGCTCGGCGCGGAGCCCGGGGCGCCCGCGGCCCCGCCATGTCGCGATCCAACCGGCAGAAAGAGTACAAGTGCGGAGACCTGGTGTTTGCGAAGATGAAGGGATACCCACACTGGCCGGCCCGGGTGAGTGGCGCGGCCGTCGCGGGCCCTGCTGCGGGTTGCATAACGCTCGGGAGCGCACGGCCGCCGAGCGCGGAGCGGGCGGAGGGACAGGGGTGCCAGGCCTGCTCTGGCTGGCGGGAGCCCACCACCGCTTACATAACGGAGGCGACCCGGGCTGGCACCTGGCGGGCAGCGCCGCGTGCTCAGTTCGCTCTCACCCCTCCGTCACAGCGGCCGAGGCTTCGGGCTCACGGTGGGGGGAGCGGCCCGATGGTGTGTCGCTTCTTCCACCGCGAGCCCCAACCCCTTCGCGGAGCCCCGCTTGAGCCCCGAGTCTCCATTCATAGTTGCCTCCAGTTCAGGTGTCTCTGGCTGGACGTACGGGTGCGAGGGGGTCCCAGTGCACAGAGGGTTAGGTGGATGTAGAGTTGGCGACTCACAAACTTTCTTGGAGCATTTTGGTAGGAACTCTGAAGTTGGGAGGGTCGTGGAATGTTTGGGGACGACTTACTTAAAACTGGTCTGCCTGGCCTGGTAACTCATAACCCATAACTGGTTTAGCCCCCAGCTCTACAAGAACATCCCTCCATATGCCTCCAGCACAGACTTGGAACTGGAGGTAGCAGGGCCCCCGTGTTGGGGAACCCAATACAGACGACCTTAGCGCGGTGTGGGGGATTGTGGGACGCTGGAGTTTCCTCGGCTTCCCATTAGTGAGCGTCTCCAGCCAGGGAGGCCCGTGTCAGCCATGTGGTTGTTTGAACCCGCCTAGAGAAGGGCCTTCCCCATTCCAGCACCTGGCCAGGTGGGAGGGTGGGGCAGAAAGCCTGCTGGGTTTATCTCCTTCCCTCCCAGGAAAAGGTTGTGTGTGGTGGGGGGAGGGTTGCTTCTGGGTATTTTTCAAAGCGAGTGTAGAGGGGGCCCTTGGTACCGAGTGAGGGCATGACTCAGTCCCTTAGGGTGTGGAACTTGTGTAAATGAAATCCTAGGACAGAAAGGCCTGGACGGAGGGGTCTTAAGCAGGAGTACCTTGTGAATTTTATAGTATGGCTGACTGTTCGTCCGACTGGCTCAGTACGACCCTGAGGCTCCATGCTGTCTTCGTTCCTATTCAGGGTGTCAGACCACCTTGATCTTTGAGAAACTCAAGTGCCCCTCCATATTCTTTCTCCCTCCATCCCAAGGAGTGTGTTCAATCTCACTTGCCTATGCGCCTTGCTCACTGAAACTTTAAAATGGGTCAAGTAAGGCCTGGGTCTAGCCTGGGAGTGCAGTGCAGTGCAGAGAGAGGCCAGACACTTTGCAGAAGCTTAGAGGGCCTGACTGAAACTAGACATCATGTATGTGTGTGTCATGTAAACACTCATGTACTTTACCTTGCACCCTCTGATCCATTGGCTTCTTGGTCCAGATGCCAAGGCACTGGTAGGGAGGGCAAGAACTGGACCCGGGTCTCTACTGCTTCTCCCTGCTGGGGGTGAGACAAAGTTCAGAGGTAAGCTATGTCTGAGGAAAGAGAAGTAGTTATGGAATGTCCATTTACAGAACCTTCTGGTATGTCTTATTCCCTGAGATCTTGGGGCCCCATGAACAAGTCCCTCTGACTTTTAGTGTCCCTTGGGTAGAGGATAGCCCTGGGACCATCTATTTCTTTTCATTATGAGTGTCTAGGACAGATGGGCAGGAGAGAGAGGCAATTTCTTTCTCTATTGAAGCCTGGACCTGCGGCTGGAGAGATGGCTCCGTGGTTAAGGGCACCGACTGCTCTTCCAGAGGTCCTGAGTTCAATTCCCAGCACCCATATGGTGGCTCACAGCCATCTGTAATAGGCTCTGATGCCCTCTTCTGCTGTGTCTGAAGACAGCAACAGTGTACTCATATATATAAAATAAATAAATAAATCTTTAAAAAATAAAAAAAAGCCTGGACCTTTGAGATGAAATTGTAAATGGGTCTCAAAGAGACACCCCAAACTTGGCTTCATTGTGACTCTTTGGTTTTTCGAGACAGGGTTTCTCTATATAGCCCTGGCTGTCCTGGAACTCACTTTGTAGACCAGGCTGGCCTCGAACTCAGAAATCCGCCTGCCTCTGCCTCCAGAGTGCTGGGATTAAAGGCGTGCGCCACCACGCCCGGATTCATTGTGACTCTTAAGAGGGGTACACTGGTACACCAAGCTATCACCTTTAAGGCATTCCCCTTGACTCCCAAAAAGGACAAAACTGAGTTGTGGTCTTCCCCACCCCCAATTCCTTAGAACCTGTCTTAGCTTTTCCTGAGTTGGAGGAGGAAGCCTGGTGTCTGCTCCAGGGTGTAACCAGAATCCCCAGCCACTGTGCAGGCCACCACTTGTACCTAGCTACTGCTAGGGAACATGGGTGACAGGAAAAAGGCTGAAAGTGTCCAGGGTTGGAGATTGAAGTCATAGGGGCTACATGAAAGCAGGACCTGACTAGAAGAATGTATTATGAATCCATCTTCTCTCTTCTTCCTGCCTAACTTCCTGGAGGATCTCCAGGCTGTTAACAGTTAACCGCCCAGCCCTGAGATTCCCCTCCAGTCCTGGAGAGGACTCTTCCTAGTTCCTGAGCATCCTAGAGCCTTCCTTTTTCCCTCTGCCCCCTCACCTTTTCTGCCCTTGGGCTTTCCACTCCCTAGCCCAAATCTCTGAGCTGCCTATCCTGGACATTCCAGTTTTCCTAGGTCAAATCAGTCTGGCCCTAGGTATGGTGGTCAGTTAGTATTTTTTTTTTTTTTTTTTTTTTTTTGAGACAGGGTTTCTCTGTGTAGCCCTGGCTGTCCTGGAACTGGTTTTGTAGACCAGGCTGGCCTTGAACTCTGAAATCCTCCTGCCTCTGCCTCCCAAGTGCTGGGATTAAAGGTGTGTGCCACCACAGCCCAAGTTAGTATGTTCTTATCTTTCCTTACCCTTCCTAAATGCCTGACCTTCCCCCCACCCCCTTTTTTTCCCCTTGAGACAGTGTTTCTCTGTAGAACTCATTCTGTAGACCAGGCTGGCTTCAAACCCAGAAATCTGCCTGCCTCTGCCTCCCAAGTGCTGGGATTAAAGGCGTGCACCACCACTGCCCAGCCTTTAAATGTCTGATCTTAGACCTGTTTGGATTCTGAGTGGTGTGGGCCTGGTGTTCAGTTCTCCCTGCTCCTCTGAACACTTCAAATGGCTTCAAAGGATTCTACCCTTAACAGGACGGGATTTCTAGTGCTTGAAGCTTGTCTGATGGAGGCAGGCAGAAGCAGAGGAGTGAGCCCAACTGGTTAAAGAAGTTTCAGAATCTCCCTCCAGTTGGCTAGAGGAAGCAGTGTGGTAGGGTCCCCAGCACATCTGGTCACATTCTGACACACTTTTCTTTGACTCACTGAGTTTAGTAACTGTGGATATAGAGAAAGGGCACCACCTAGGAGACATTCAGGTAGAGAGCTTCTTTGAGATTTAATAGCCTCACCTTAGAAGAACTGCTCTTCACAGACAAGTGCCAGGAAAGAGTTCTTTTATAGCTTGAGGGGTGGGGGTGCTGCCACGTAATTGACTTTTCCTGTTTTGTGGAGGAGGGGGCTGCAAAGGCCTCCCATCCCCCCAACCCTACCTGTAAGATGACTAGGGTTAGGATAGTTAGGGAATGTGCAGCTTCAGGAGGAAGCTCATCTGCCCACACCCAACCTTTCTGTAGCAGGAAGTTGGCATGGCAGATGGAGTTGGTGAGTCTCATTACGTCCAGTTTCTGGGCAGCTAGAGGCCTCCTGGGTCTCCTACCACACGGCTTAGATTGCTTGTTTGCTTTCCATGGGAAGCTGGGATATCCAGTTGTTGCAGCCTGTGTTCTTGGAGAGCCTCAAGCCTAACCCTTCCCCCACCTCTTTTCTTTTGGAGTTGCCTTTCCCTTTTCATTTCACGTGTATTACCAGATTAAAAGCACAGTGATACCCTGACTTGGGTATGGGCTCTCCTACACTTTAGTTTGAGCCTCCCACCCCTTCTGGGCATAGGTGTCAGGCCTTTCACCCCAGAGAGGCCTACAGGAGAGAGCCTTTTTAACCACTGTCTCCTGGGAATCTTAGGCTCCAGAGGTCCTTATTTTATTTTTGTTAATGCCCTCTGAGAAGTGGCTATCTGAGAACTGGAGCCAGGTAGCTTGTCCTGCCCCTCCCTCCTCCACCCCCACCCGCCTTGCCTTCCTGTGCTAGCTTAGCATCAAATACAGCCCAGGACCTGCTCGCCAGACCTGGGGGGTGGGGTGCGTTGTTTAGTGTCCCCTCCTCCCCAATCCTGGATGGAAGGCCTGGGGGAGGGGTGGTCACATTCCTAGTTGCTGAGTGGCCCCGGGGGCGGGGTTGAGTTGTCATAGTGATGAGGAACACGTTTGTTGGGGAACTGCGTGCCTTTCCCTCAGGTTCCCACACCCCAGCATCTCCTGATTGTTGGGCTGGGCCTAGTTGAATTTTGCCTTCTGAGGGGGCGGGGCTGGACCTAAGTCCCCAGAGGCCACGGGGCAAGGGGGAGGGGCTCAGAAGCCTAAAGACCTCCAAGTCTGGGGCAAGGTGGCCTTCCGAGTCATGCCCACTTAGCTCATTCTACTCACTCAGCCTCCCTGTTCACCCAGTGCACCCTTTATCTCTAATCACTGCTTTGGTCTTTTTCTTAGGCCTGGTTTTGCAGCCCCAGTCAACATGGCTACTTGGCATCTGGGAGAAGGGCGGGCATCTGGGGCTTTTGCAAGGATTGTTGGGAGTTGTAGTTTTCACCCCAACAGCTTGGCATGGCCTGGACTTACAGTTGCTCTCTGTTGATTTCAAACTTGACCTTAGATCTCAGCACTTGCCTCATTTACTGCAGAATTCCTCCTGGGGCAAGGGATTGCCTCAAGAAATTCGGCCTAGATTGAAAAGATGCCTCAGTGGTTAAGAGTACTGGCTGGTCTTGTGGAGGACCTGGGATTCTATTTCCAGCACCCAGACTGCAGCTCACAACCATTTGTAACTCCAGACCCAGGGGATCCAAGACCCTCTTCTTCTGGCTTCCTCAGGCACTTACGAGGTGCACAGAAGTAATACTGGAAAACATCCATACACATAAAAATAGCCCCCCCCCCCCCGAATCTGGTCCTTATTAGAATGTGCCATGTTAGCCGGGTGTGGTGACACACACCTTTAATCCCAACACTTGGGAGGCAGAGGCAGGTGGATTTCAGAGTTCGAGGCCAGCCTGGTCTACAGAGTGAGTTTCAGGACAGCCAGGGCTATACAGAGAAAACCTGTCTCAGGGAAAAAAAAAAGAATGTGCCACGTTATCTCAGAAAAGGCATGTCTTCTCAGGGCACAGTCTCCTCTGTAAAATTAGTTGACTGATTTTACTGGCTTTCATTTCATAGTTGTTCACGGAAGTCTTTTAAAGCCAAGGAAGAGGGTTTTGTTTGGTTGTCTTGTCACAGGGTCTCCCTTTGTAGTTCTCACTGTCCTCATAAGAATACCAGACTGGCCTTGAACTCACCTAGGGAACTGCTCCCTAGTGCTGAGACTAAAGGCATGTTCCATTTTCCTTGTTAAGATTTCAGACATGTACCATCAGGCCTGGCTCATTCAGCAAATACTGTATTTTTGCTGTGTGTTAGATGAAAGCAGACCTGAGTGTGTGTGTGTGGTGGATACTGCTTTAGACCACAGAATGAGTCTACTAGCCTAAACTATATGGTGAAGACCACCCACTCACCTCTCTCTCTCTCTCTCTCTCTCTCTCTCTCTCTCTCTCTCTCTAGTACAGATAGTCCATATGAATATCAAGCAAGTTAATAACATATATTTGTAAAATTGGATCTATAGTTGGGCAGTGTTGGCACATACCTTTAATCTCAGTCAGTATGCAGGAGGCAGAAGATGGAGTTCAAGGCCAATCTAGTCTAAAGATCTAGATAAAGGGCTGGAGAGATAGCTCGGGTTAAAAGCACTGTCTGCTCTTTCAGAGGACCTTAGTTCTATTTCCAGAACCACGTGTAATGAGTCTGATGCCCGATTTTGACACAAAGGTGTACATGCAGATAAAGCGCTCATATACATAAAATAAACAAATCTTTTTTTTTTTTAAAAAGAGCTAGCTCTAGAACAACCAGAGGTACAGAAAGAAACCCTGTCTCCAAAATGAAAAAAATTGGAATTGTTAAGGAGAGGTAAATTTATTATCAGTGTGTTGTGGGGGTGGGGTGGACAGGTCAGAAATGAAGGTTTCTGGGCAGCATGACGGTGGCATGGTAGGGCTGAGATTGGCAAGCTGGCCATTGAAGAGGGCCCTGATCATGAGAAGGCATTGGAAGAAGTAAAGTGCTTTGGTTGACCTCTCATAATTGGCGATGGATATGTTGGCATGGGTCTGTAGTTAGAAGTCTAAGGCAGGAGGATCTTGAGTTGGAAGCCAGCCTGAGTTTCATAGCAAGGCACTGTCTTAATGATGGCATTGGTCTTGGGATTGGCCAAGATTGGGGAAGATAGTCTCTGGTAAAAGGGAGGAACTAGTCTTGGGTTTGTTGGGCTTTTCTTTTTTTCTTTTTCTTTTCTTTTCTTTTCTTTCTTTTTTTTTTTTTTTTTTTTTTTTTTGGTTTATCTGAGACAGGGTTTCTCTGTATAGCCCTGGCTGTCCTGGAACTCACTTTGTAGACCAGGCTGGCCTCGAACTCAGAAATCTGCCTGCCTCTTCTTCCTGAGTGCTGGGATTAAAGGCATGTGCCACCATGCCTGGCTTTGTTGGGCTTTTCTACATAACTCAATTTGGACAAATTGTACTACTAGAAATATTTTACGGGCTGGTGAAATGGCTCAGCGTGTAAGAGCACTGACTGCTCTTCCCAGGTTCCCGAGTTCAAATCCCAGCAACCACATGGTGGTTCACAACCATCCGTAAGGAGATCTGAGGTCCTCTTCTGGTGCATCTGAAAACAGCTACAGTGTACTTAGAAATAATAAATAAATAAATCTTTAAAAAAAAATATTTTACAAATTGGGTAGTCTCTGGAGCCCTGCTGTCTGGCTCTATACAAATGCATAGGTGGTTGCCCTTCCCCAGACTAAAAAGCCTGGAACTCTAGCTCACATTTGTTTTCCCTTTCTTGTCCCAGATTGATGAGATGCCTGAGGCTGCAGTGAAGTCAACAGCTAACAAATACCAAGTCTTTTTTTTTGGGACCCATGAGACGTGAGTGAGGGGCCAGTGGGCTGCAGGTGGTGGTACACCATGGGTTCACGAGTGTAGTGACAGAGTGATGATATCACTTGTTCATGCTTGGCTGTTTAGTTTGGGGGCATCTTGGGGCTTGAAAGCACAGTCTCCTATCTCCTATCCAGGGCATTCCTGGGCCCCAAAGACCTCTTCCCTTATGAGGAATCCAAGGAGAAGTTTGGCAAGCCCAACAAGAGGAAAGGGTTCAGCGAGGGGCTGTGGGAGATCGAGAACAACCCTACAGTCAAGGCCTCTGGCTACCAGGTGAGCGGTTAGTTGTTCCTGCAGCCCCCTGGATAGCAGGTGTGCTGTGGGCTCCAGGAGCCTCGACAGAGGCGATGCTTAGCCTTTAGAGTATCAGGGCCTTTGGGCTGGTAGAGATGGGACTTCTGCAAGAGGGGCTAAGGGGGGTGGGGTGACTTAAAAGGGGCCACTGTCAATGGCTTTTGAGGGCAAGAACAGGTTGGAGGCGGTAAGTGGGGCAGGCCTTTATTGGGCCCATCATTATTAGTAAGGGGACACAGCCTTCCAAGAGGAGGTTCTTGTGAGCCGGGCAGGACAAGGCGGGAGGGCAGGGGGAGCGGGGGTCGTGGGGAACGGGTCCCAAATCCCTTTGGGAGAAGTTGACCCGAGGTTTTGCCTCCTGCTCCAGCCCTCCCCCCTCCTGCACAGAGCCCTGCCTGCCCGGCCTGTGGGTTAAGCCCAGGGCTAATCCAACAGAGGTGGGTCTCAAATCACTTGTGAGACTGGGCACCTGGGTGGGGGTGGGGGAAAGGTGGGCAAAAGAAGGAGTGAGTGTCGGAGGGGGTGGTCGGGAGGGGCTAGCCTCTGGTACCGCTCAGCCTCTGATGTCTCCACCACAGTCCTCCCAGAAAAAGAGTTGTGGGGCAGAGCCAGAGGTGGAGCCCGAAGCCCACGAGGGTGATGGTGATAAGAAGGGCAGTGCGGAGGGCAGCAGCGACGAGGAAGGGAAACTGGTGATTGATGAGCCAGCCAAGGAGAAGAAGGAACGGGGCACACTGAAGAGGAGAGCGGGGGACGCGTTGGAGGTAAATGCCAGCATGGGGTCTTTGGCACTTTTGAGCCTATGTCTTATAGCCCAGGGTCTGAAGTATAAATTCAGCTCCTGGTCTCTGGGAATCCATTTGAGAGCAGAGAATAGAAGAGGATAGTGGGACAAGGAATGTGCCCCAGAGACCCTGAGGAGGAGTGGAAGCACAGGGAAATGAGCTATTGATGTTCTCTGTCTCTAGCCTCATTCCATGTCCTCTGATATCTGCTTAGGACTCCCCTAAACGTCCCAAGGAGTCAGGAGACCATGAGGAGGAGGACAAGGAGATAGCTGCCTTGGAGGGTGAGAAGCCCCTGCCTGCAGAGGTGGAGAACAGCACCCGCTCTGAGCCCGACTCTGGCCAGGGGCCTCCTGCCGAGGAAGAGGAGGGAGAGGAAGAGGCTGCCAAGGAAGAGGAAGAAGCCCAGGGTGTCAGAGATCATGAGAGGTGAGCGAGCTTCCCTGGCAGTGGGCTGGGAGGGCCTAGCTACTAACAAGAGAGGAGGAGGAGGTGGAGAAGAGGACATAGAGAATGACCTGCAGTGGTCAGCCTTATTAGAGGCTCAGTGGGCTCTCCCTAGAGACCTGCACTGGCTGGGGTAAGGCCATGCCAGGGTCACACCATTAACCCTTCTCCCTTCCCACCCTCCCCTGCAGCCTGTAGCCACCAATGTTTCAAGAGGAGCCCCTGCCCCGTTCCTGCTGCTGTCTGGGTGCTACTGGGGAAACTGGCCATGGCCTGCAAACTGGGAACCCTTTCCCACCCTACTCCCCACCTCAGTCTCTCCTCTAAGCCCACTCCTGGAGAGTGTCTTGGCCTTACCTCCAGTTCCCTTCCTATATACACCATGGGCCCCAGGATGAGATGAGGCCTTTGTATCTCCTTACATTTCTTTCCCAGGGTTCCTGCTGGGGTCTAGGCTGCTGTTTCCACCTCTTGACACCTCTGCTCTGCTGCAGGCATTCTAGACCTTTGGGGTGGGTTGGGGGCAGGAGTGGAGGTGAAAGAATATAAAGGAGTGTGGGTTTGTGGGTGGTATCTTCTACCTGAGCTCCTGTCTCCAGCCCCTACACCTATTTTCCCATCTGCCTACATTCAAGAAACGGGTCAGTGTGTGGGAGAGAGGCTACCATACATACATAAATCCTTGTTGATTTTTGGGAACACTTCTCCCCCTGACCCCAGGGTTCAAGGAATTGTAGTTTTACATCTAGACTTTGGAGTTTCCAAGTTTGGGCCTAGGACCTGGAGGAAGCTGAGAGCTGAAGAATCAACTGATTTGCATTGAGGAAATATCTCTTTAGATCTCAGGGCAGAAGTGATAACCTGGGGAGACCTGCTGCCTTCATCTACTTCCCAATGCTCGAGGCCAGCCTGTAGTCAGGTATTTCACTCAGACATAAAGGAAAAGACTTTTTTTTTTTTTAGGAAATGTTTTTAATAAAAGAAAATTACCACAAAGAAAAAAAAAACCAACCCACAAAAGAAAAAAAAAAGAAAAAGTTAACCCGCCCCTTTGTGTGCTCCCCTTTCTGCTCCTTTCTCCCCACTACTGATCCATTTTTGAGGTGCACTAGGAGAGAGGCTCACCTCTGATCGGGTTGGCTTTCTCTTTGGACATGGGGCTTTGATGTTCTTCCAGAGTTGGTCTCTGGTGTTTTCTCACATCCAGTTTGTAGCCCACTAAGAATACAGGGAAAAGTGTCCTCCAGCCTCTTCTAGTGGTTTCTTACATGCCCCTCTTCCTTCTCTTGTCTTTTACTCCCGTCCCTCCTGTTCCTCCTCTGGGCTCTGAAGAAAAATTGCTGACTGTAGCTTTGGAAGTGTAGCTCTGAGAACAATAGAAAATTTGAGTTCTAGGAAAATAAAGCCGTTGATTACTATCCTGATTCTGACTAATTCTTTTCAAGTGTCTGGGTTAACTGAAGAAAGGGAAAGAGACAATCTCTAGATGTCTTCCTCAGATTGGGGGCAGGGACCTCAGCCTCCATTCCCTGACCAGGCCAACAAAGCCCACACCATCAGTCTACCCTGCAAGCATCTTGGAGGGTCTAAAACACTCTTCTACATTTTAAGCTTTGTTTGTTTGTTTGTTTGTTTTTTCGAGACAGGGTTTCTCTTTATAGCCCTGGCTGTCCTGGAACTCACTTTGTAGACCAGGCTGGCCTCGAACTCAAGAAATCCACCTGTCTCTGCCTCCCGAGTGCTGGGATTAAAGGCGTGCACCACCACGCCTGGCCTTTAAGCTATGTTTTATAAGTGTTTTGTCCACATATATGTGCACCAACATGCAAGCCTGGGACCTGAGGAGGTCAGAAGAGGCCATTATGTCCCCTGGAACTGGAGGTTCTAAGTTCTTGTATGGGTTTTGGCAGTCAAACCCAAGCCATTGCAAGAACAGCAACTGATCTAACTGTTGAGAGCCTTCTTACCAGCGAATAGTCTGTAGCACTAATACGTACTTTCATGAGTGGGAAGGCAGGAGGATCACAAGCTCTGTGCCTGCTTGGGCTATACAAAATGGCCATGCTGAACACTTTACTCCCACTCCAGCCATGTGGGGAGGTGCGCGTGCACACACACACACACACACACACACACACACTTCACTTGCAGAAATCCCCAATACTCTGGAGATGGAAGCAGGAAGATCAGAAGTTCTATTCCAGAGTCCAAAAAAGCTGGGTGAACTACTAGGCTAGTTGGAATGCAGACAGGGGACTCATCTGGTCCTGTATCATCTGCCTCTAGAGTGTGGAAGGAGAGACCTGATTTCCTGGAAGATAACTTCTAACATACCTCCATAGGTGTGTGGTGCCACTAGTGTCTGCGCTCAAGCATATACAAAAAGACATTTTTCAGAACTGAGACCTAAAAACGGCCTTGTGCTGGGCTAAATTCCCAATCCCAGCAAGTAAAGTCTTTAAAAATGATTTGTAATAAAAGAAATCCAGGAGGCTGGAAAAATGGCTTGGTGGTTAAGAGCACTGACTGCTCTTCCAGAGGTCCTGAGTTCAATTCCCAGCAACCACATGGTGGCTCACAACCATCTCTAATGGGATCTGATGCCCTCTTCTGGTGTGTCTGAAGACAGCAACAGTGTACTCATATACATAAAACAAATCTTTAAAACACAAAAAACAAGGCCGGGCGTGGTGGCGAACACCTTTAATCCCTGCAGAGGCAGGTGGATTTCTGGGTTCGAGGACAGCCAGGGCTACACAGAAACCCTGTCTCGGAAAAAAAAAAAAAAAAAAAAAAAGACACACAAAAAAACAAATCCAGGCTATATAATAGTTGGAGAGTTGGCTTACTTGTTCTTGCAGAGGGCCTGGGTTCAAAGCTCACAACCATCCATAACTTCAGTTCCAAGGAATCCAACACCATTTTCTGACCTCCCTTGGCATGGGCACATATGTAATACACATGCAAGCAAATCACAAATCTAAAGTTTTACTGTATTTTATTTTGTGAAGTTGTGCCGCCAAGAACAATTGGCAGGAATCAGTTTCTCTTCCCACCATGTACAAATGGAACCCAGGTCAGGCAGGTTCTGAGCTATCTGACCAGCCCAAGGAACTTTATTTATTTATTTATTTATTTATTTATTTATTCATTTATTTATTTATTTATGTGGGTTTTTCAAGACAGGGTTTCTCTGTGTAGCCCTGGCTGTCCTGGAACGCACTTTGTAGACCAGGCTGGCCTCTAACCCAGAAATCTGCCTCCCGAGTGCTGGGATTAAAGACGTGCACCACCACCACCTGGCGTTTTTAAATTAATTAACTTTTAATTTTTTTTATTTTTTATGATCTGAGCTGATTTTTTTTTTTTTTTTTTGCTCGTTTCGGTCAACCCTACTCGCTCTGGTCTGCCCTGCTCGCTCTGGCTGGTCCGGTCCAAGGATTCATTTCTTATTATTATTCATAAGTACACTATAGCTGACTTCAGACATACCAGAGGAGGGCGTCAGATATCATTACAGGTGGTTGTAAACCACCATGTGTTTGCTGGGATTTGAACTCATCACCTTCGGAAGAGCAGTCTGGTGCTCTTACCTGCTGAGCCATCTCACCAGCCCTTATTTAACATTTATTTATATATATGAGTACACTGTATCTGTACAGATGGCTGTGAGCCTCATGTACTTGTTGGAAATTTAATTTAGGACCTCTGAGGCTGGCTCACTCAGTCCCTGCTCTCTGCGACCCAAAGACTTACTCCTGAGTACACTGTAGCTGTCTTCAGACACACCAGAAGAGGGCATCAGATCCCATTACAGGTAATAAAGTCAGGGATGGTTGGAGATTCAATCCCCTGTACATGTGTACTTCAGAAAAGAGAAATTGAGTATAGTCATGGGAAATACATGACTTGTCTAGACAGGGTCACATGTAACCCAGGACACCCACTGTAGTGGAGGAAAACCTTAAACCGACTCTTCAAGTGCTGAGTTTCAGCTGTAGCCATTCCTGATTGTTTTGTTTTGTTTTTGAAGTAGGATCTTATTGGTCTCAAACTTATACTCCTTTTGTCTCAGTCTCTAAAAGTGTTGGGAAGAAGAGTTTGGTTCTGGAAAAAAAAATTTTTTTTTGTTTTTGTTTTTCGAGACAGGATTTCTCTGTATAGCCCTGGCTGCCCTGGAACTCACTTTGTAGACCAGGCTGGCCTCGAACTCAGAAATCACCTGCCTCTGCCTCCTAAGTGCCAGCTAAAGATTTGTTTGTTTGTTTGTTTACTTACTTACTTTATGTATGTGAGTACATTGTTGCTATCTTCAGACAGACCAGAAAGCATTGGATCCCATTACATACAGATGGTTGTAATGTGGTTGCTGGGAATTGAACTCAGGACCTCTGGGAGAGCAGTTAGTGCTCTTAACCGCTGAGCCATCTCTCCAGCTCTAGAATAGTCTTAGACCTTCAAGAGCAAGTCAAAATTTAGAGGGGAGAGGTTACCATTTAATGCTAGTTAGGTTGGCGGCCACATGTCAGCTTCTGAGTCCAAAGACAAGGTCGTGTAGCCAGGCATAATGATGCACACCTTCAATCCCAGCTTTGGAGGCAGGTGGGCTCTAGGCCGGCCCAGTCTGCATAATGAGTTCCAGGACAGCCAGAGTTTACATAGAACTTGTCTTAAAAAATAAAAGGCTTTTAGGTAAGAATTACTGCTTTTATTTAAGATAAATGTTTAGCCGGGCGTGGTGGTGCACGCCTTTAATCCCAGCACTTGGGAGGCCGAGGCAGGTGGATTTCTGAGTTTGAGGCCAGCCTGGTCTACAGAGTGAGTTCCAGAACAGCCAGGGCTACACAGAGAAACCCTGTCTCGAAAAACAAACAAACAAACAAACAAACAAAAAAGATAAATGTTTACTGAGCATGCAGTAAGCCCTAGGGCTGGGTTCAGTCTGGAACACCATATAAAACCAGGTTTGATGGTTAGCTCTCACACCTGGGAAGGAACAGCAGAAGCCAACTAGCAAGTTTGAGGTGAGCCTGGCTACATGAGCCACTCTCAGAAAACAAAAGCAGCTGAGAAGATGGAGTCTTATTCTACTAAGTTCATCTTGCTGGGTTGCTGGTTTAGGGATAGGCCAGGAGAGGTTAGTTTGCCCACTAATTACAAACTGGAGGGGTTATAGGGGAAAGCCACATCAAACCTCATAGTCATCAGTAGACTCAGGAATGAAAGGAAACATACTTAGTCTAATCAGAGCAGGAAGGTGATTGGAGTCAAACAGCGAGCTGATAAAAGAGATCTGGTCTCTGCTAAATTTTGGTAGGGATGCCTGCCAGTCCACGGATGGTGAGAGGACAGGTGGACACGGTCGAAATCTTCCAGTACATTTCACACGAGTGATTGTTAATCTAATATTGGAACGACCGATAATCACTCTTTTCTCTGCAAAGGCGGGGCGGTTTTTTAATATGCCGCGTCCTGGTCCCTCAAGCAGAGAAGAGCCAGGACATAAAGGTGATCTCACCTGGAAATGGATACCCTTTGCTTTGAATAGGAAGCCATAACTACCAAGAAAATGGAGCCATGTTCTCTGTGAACTACAACTCCCAGTGATCCCCACGATGAGCGGTACGAACTTACGTACCAAATTAGCATATCTTTCGCCTTCAATTCCCGACATGCTTTTCCCAGTCTGGATTTCCTACGGTTAGCTAAATTTCCTGTTTCCTGTTACTTTTATATCGACGGACTAGAGTTCCCAGACGCTGGGAAGCTCGCTTCGGTTTTGTTTTGTTTTGAGCCTTCCTTTCCGCAATTAGACTACATCTCCCAGAAATCCGGTGGGTGGGGACTGCGGACATAGAGAACGCACGTGGAAAGAAAGTTGCGGGGGTTGAGGCTACTACTCAGCTTCGGGAAGGTCGGAAGGTGGATAAGTGAAGGGACTTTTTTCCTAGTTTTTAAACTGGGGCTTGGGCTTCTCTTTGCTAGGAGGTTGGAGCTATCCGCAGATCTGGGTGAGTCTGACCAGGGAATTACTTGAGGCGGTGACCTGAGGACTTGTACTGAGAAGAAAACCAGCCCCACCACGGAAATGACACTAGCTAGCATTTAGGTTGTATAGGGAACCAAAGGGAAAGATGGGGTGGAGCCCTGTCTGGGGCCTAACGTTGTCTTTAAAACAAGCAAGCAAGACAGCCCAGCCCCCACCACACACACTTGTGATGCTGCATGCTAGGAGAGGGCAAGGTTTTCCTGGATCTTGATGTTTGCATCCCTTCCTGAGTTCTCAGTTTTCGACTTGTCAGGTAGTAGTTAGTGCTTAGTAGTCATGTATTTGGTCTAGATAGAAACAGTCCCCGTGTTTCTCTAGCATCATGGTAACACTGGACTTTGCTCCCATCTCCTATTCTGAAGTGTATAAAAAAGGAGTAGTAGTTCACTTATACAAAATGCTTGCCTGAGCCGGGCGTGGTGGCACATGCCTTTAATCCCAGCTTCGGGAGGCAGAGGCAGGTGGATTTCTGAGTTCGAGGCCAGCCTGGTCTACAAAGTGAGTTCCAGGACAGCCAGGGCTATACAGAGAAACCCTGTCTCGAAAAACCAAAAAAAAGAAAGAAAAAAAAAATGCTTGTATGGTACCACGCCAGTAGCAACTGTTTAGAAAGCTTACTGCATGCTAGGCTAGCATTCTACTTTAAGCGTTTTTACTTTGTTGGTTTCATTCAGATAGGTCTCTCATTATAGCTCAGACTGATAATGTTTTTATAAAGACAAAGAATATGTTTTGAAGAGCGTGGTAAGGTGTGGTGGGAGGCGGTACCTCAGCAGGCATCTCTCCCCGCGAAAGTACCAGCCATACAACGGGTCTAGTATAGAATAGAGTTTATTTGGGGGCATGTGAAGGGAGTTGAGAAGGGAGTAGAGATGAAGAAAGAGGGGAAAGAGGACAGACAGAAAGAGGCCTGTCAGAAACATGTGGAGAAAGGTCTACGGATCTGAGACCATACAGTCCCTTTTATAACTAGCCGGGCCTACCCTTAAGCTGCTTTTACCCCTGCTCTCACTATTCACTTGTCTTGTGACTGCTTGCCTTTGGGCTGGCCTAGTGCTTTCTTCCATTCATTACCTGTTTTCCTCCTGCTCTAATGTTCATGTACTCAGTAATAACTGTCTTAAGTATCTTCAGTGCCACGGTCTCCTGAGATAGCATTCCAAGCTAGATAGTGTAGCCCCTGGTCTCATGAAGTTTTTACTTAGAAGTCAGATATATGGGGGTGGGGGTTGAATACTGATGTCCCCATGGATGAAAATGACATCATTACCCCTTTGTTTTCTCATTTGTAAAGATAGCCTGTGAGGAGTGTCAGTGAGATAAAGTCCCCTACAAAAGATAGCCAGTGCTTTAATAACAGTACTGGGGCTGATATGGTGCTATACACCTTTAGTCCTGGCACTAGGGAGAAAAGGAGATGGATTTGGGAGTTCAAGGTCAGCCTTGTCTACATGGTGAGTTCTAGGTCACCTAAGGATATATAGTCTCAAAAAGCAAATGTTCCTTCCTTGTTCAAATCTTCATTCTGTTTTTCTTGACTCAGCTGGCAAAGTTTTTGAGTCTTTCCCTGGTGAGATTTCTCAGATCTAGCTATGCGGCTCTCGGCCCTGCTAGCCTTGGCATCCAAAGCCACTCTCTCCCCGTACTACCGCTATGGAATGAGCCGTCCAGGTTCCATATCAGACAAAAGGAAGAATCCTCCATGGAGCAGGCGGCGCCCAGTAGTGGTAGAGCCCATCTCTGATGAAGACTGGCACCTATTCTGTGGAGACATGGTAAGGACCTCAAGACAGAGGGACAGGAAGGCTACTGGGCAACAATTTCCTCCCCTTGCCCTTGCATCTCATCTTCCTACAGGTGGAAATCTTAGATGGCAAGGATGCTGGGAAGCAAGGCAAAGTAGTCCAAGTCGTTCGGCAGCGAAACTGGGTTGTCCTGGAGGGGTTGAACACGGTGAGTCTTGAGAAGTCTTCCCTCTCTCTCCCTTTTTCCTTAAGAGCAGCATGGGGACAGGAAAATGGCGGATGGGCAGGCTGTACAACTGGATTTGGGCTTTCCACCCTAAGCAATAGTGGGCAAATCCCCGGCACACTTGTTTTCTCATCTGCCTTCTCTTGGACAGCATTACCGCTACATTGGCAGAACCAAGGACCACCGAGGGACCATGATCGCTAGTGAAGCCCCCTTGCTTCATCACCAGGTCAAGCTAGTGGATCCTGTGGACAGGCAAGCAAGGGACCTCTCTGCTCAGGGGACTTTTTTTTGGTCTTTTCGAGACAGGGTCTCTATCTATGTATAGCCCTGGCTGTCCTGGAACTTGCTCTGTAGACTAGACTGGCCTCGAACTCAGAAATCCACCTGCCTCTGCCTCCCAAGTGCTGGGATTAAAGGCGTGCGCCACCACTGCCTGGTGCGACTTCTAACTCTTGAGGGTTCAGACAGGTGGGTACATCAGACTAGTGTGTTGGAAATGCTGAACTCAGAGGTCTGTTAAATTTTTTTTTAAAGATTTATTTATTTATTATATGTAAGTACACTCACTGCAGCTGTCTTCGGACACCTCAGAAGAGGGCATCGGGTCTCATTACAGGTGGTTTTGAGCCACCATGTGGTTACTGGGAATTTGAATTCAAGACCTTTGGAAGGGCAGTCAATGCTCCTACCCACTGAACCATCTCACCAGCTCCCCAGAGGTCTGTTTCTTGTACACAATTCTGTCAGTAACTCTCATACAGACAAAATCCCAGAGGTTCTCAACCACTGCCTTCACTTGGGTTGCAGGGTGACACAGCCTCCAAGCAAGATTCTTGTTTTGTTTTGTTTTGTTTTGTTTCAAGACAGGGTTTCTCTGTGTAGCCCTGTCCTGGAACTCACTCTGTAGACCAGGCTGGCCTCGAACTCAGAAATCCGCCTGCCTCTGCCTCCTGAGTGCTGGGATTAAAGGTGTGTGCCACCATGCCAGGCTAAGATTCTTTTTTTTTCCTTCTTACCCACCAGGAAACCCACTGAAATCCAGTGGAGATTTACTGAAGCAGGAGAACGTGTTCGAGTCTCTACAAGATCTGGGAGAATTATTCCCAAACCTGAATTTCCTAGAGCAGATGGCATTGTCCCTGAAACATGGACTGGTAAGTTGAGGATGGGCAGGAAGAGCGTAGGGCTGTGAGGTTTGAGAGAAAAGCTAAGTTGCTGGGGCTAGGAATGTGGGCAGGGTTTGGGGCTAGGGCACTTGCCTAGCACATGTAAGGCCCAACACTCCAAGGAATAGAGAGTTGGCAAAGTCTTCTTCCGATTCAACAGATGGCCCCAAGGACACCTCAGTGGAAGATGCTCTTGAAAAAACTTATGTGCCCCGGCTAAAGACATTAGAAGAAGATGTGATGGAGGCCATGGGGATCCAGGAAACTCGAAGATTCAAGAAAGTTTATTGGTATTGAGCGTCAGTGCTGCGTCTGCCTGTCCAGTCTTCACCTTGACGGTAGAGGTCCTTCTTTCTAAAACCCCAATAAAGAGCCTTGAGTGCAGCCGCTGTCCACACCACCCCTCTGCCTCTCCCAAGTGCTTGCATTTGGGGCAGCACAGGCACAGTGCAGTTTTTCTTCTTGTCAGGCTAGACTGAGTAGGTGCTAGCCTTCCCAGGGACAGATCCTGATGTTTGGGGATGGGAGCAAGAAGGCCCCTCTGTTCTTTTCCCTATTTACAGAAATAGGAGTTTTAAGAAATAAAAATTACATGGTATTTATAGAAAAAGAAGTCTTAAAAGCTTTATAAATAAAAATTACACAGTATTACTTTACACATGAAGAGAAAAAAAGGGTACAAATCTGAAGTTATGGTATCTAGCCATACTGGCACTGGTGGCTTCAGACTGTCAGTTGTCTTCAGTCTCAAGAGTGGAGAAGGCCTGACCCAGGGGCGTCTTGGTGGCCACCAAAACCAGATTTCTGGGAGAGAGTTCAGGGCTGAAGATGGGCAAGAGCTCAGCATGGAAGCCTAGGAGAAAAGCACATGAGGGCTAATTAGAAAGGAATCATGAGTCCAGCCCAGGCTTTCCTGCCTGTCCTATAACAGTTCCTTTTTTTTTTTTTTTTATCCGAGACAGGGTTTCTCTGTATAGCCTTGGCTGTCCTGGAACTCACTCTGTAGACCAGGCTGGCCTCAAACTCAGAAATCTGCCTGCCTCTGCCTCCGGAGTGCTGGGATTAAAGGCGTGTGCCACCACACCCGGCTCTATAACAGTTTCTTATTCCAGAGTGGGTGGACTTTGGAAGCACTAGCTTGAGTGGCTTTGCTTTTTGTCCATGTGCTTGTTAAATACCTGGGATGCTTGCTTAAAGTCCACCTTATTGGTGCAGGAGAGGGCACAGGTTAAGAACGCCTGCTCTTTCAGCATCTGCAAGTTTGGTTCCAAATAGCCACGTCAAGTGGCTCTTAACTATTTGCAGCACCATTTCCAGAGGACAGGACATCAAAAAGCATGGGGTATATGTACACATATTTTAAAACCAAAGTTTCAGGAGGTGCTGCTAAGACTCTACATTGTTAACAAATGCCTCACCCATCAGACTCCAAGGACTCAAGGGAATCCCAACACCTCACAACCTCACCTTGTTCCTGAAGATAGAGCATCCGGTCCAGCAGAATCAATGTCTCTACCAGTGGGGCCAGCAGGAGGGCCAAGCTGAAGAAGGCCACCACACGATTCTCTTGGGCCTGGTAGGCCTGGAGGGCAGCCATATCCAAAGGCAGCTGGGGGTCCAGACCCACTCGCTTTAACCCTTGTTGCACATATCTGTGGGACCAGCCCCAAATCAGTTAGTTCTAGGAACTTCTACCTCCCACTTAAAGCTGATTCCTACTTTGATTTGCTTAGTTATTTTATTATTTTTTTTTTCAAAAATTTTTTATTAGATATTTTCTTAATTTACATTTCAAATGCTATCCCGAAAGTTCCCTCTCCCCTGCTTAGTTATTTTAAAAGGCCATTTTTGCCCAGGCTTGCCCCATACTGAGTACAAGTATCTTTCTAGCTCAGCCTCCCCAGGCAGGCCACAGTACCTACTCTAACATTTCTGGTTTGTCTGAGTGTTTTGAGATAGAGTATCTCTCTGTGGTCCTGGAATCGTCTTGTAGTCCAGGCTGACCTCTGCCTCCCAGATTTTGGGATTAAAGGCATGAGCTACTGGGTCTGCCTGTTTTCTTTTTTTGAGACAGTATTACTTATGTAGCCCAGTCTGCCCTCAAAATTAAATGCCTATTCCTCTGGTACACACTTTCTTTGGCTAGGGTAGTAAGTGGAGATGGGTGGGGAGCCTCCCCAGACCTCACTCTTCAATCTTGAGTTCATGGACCCTGGGGATTCCTTGCACACCAGGCCTCCGAAGCTCAGGGCGGACTTGTCGGATGACTGTCTCCAGTGCTGCACGGAAGCAGTGTGCTTGCAGGCCAGGCTCTGCTTTATGTAATCTCTCCGCATAGTCCTCCAGAGCATGGCAGGCTCCCTCCCGGAGCCTGTAGGGTAGTTCATGGCCAGGCAGCCCAGCTATCCACCGACTCAGTGGGTAGCTGCCAGGGTCACTGAGTTTCATGTAGCAGCAGCCCACCGAGGCCAGGGCCACCACTTCAGGACAGCAGCAGAAGTGTCTCAGCAAGGCAACACTAAGATCCCCACAAGCATGAAGGCCCGTGAGGAGCAGACGTGCACTACTCTGGCCTGGTATCGCCAGAGGAAGCAGAAGCTCCTCACACAGAGCTGTGGGGCTGACCCACTGAACCACGTGGAGAGGCTGGTGGCGAGGGCCTCTTTGCACCATCTATGGGGAGAGGAAAAACAGGCATACGCAACATTGGGTGGCCATGCTCAAGCCGCAGTGGGGCCTCTGAGTTACATGGGTAAGAAGCTGGGCACAAGAGTTAAGACTCTAAACAGGGGATGAGATCTTTGTTAGACTGTAGACCTTTTCATTTTTCATGCCATTTTTCTTCTTTGGGGTAGCACAGAGTGTGAGACAAGGTCTTTGCAGCCCTTTCTGACCTGGAGCTCAATATGCTGACGGAGCAGGCAAATCTGCATGGGTCCCATTTATACTTCCCCAGTGGTGGAAATACTCAACTTCCTTTTTTCTTTTTTTTTGTTTTTCGAGACAGGGTTTCTCTGTGTAGCCCTGGCTGTCCCGGAACTTACTCTGTAGACCAGGCTGGCCTCGAACTCAGAAATCCACCTGCCTCTGCCTCCCAAGTGCTGGGATTAAAGGCTTTTCTTCTGGGGGTGCTAGGGATGGAATCCAGAGCTTCAGGAATGCTTCTGCAAGTGTCTTGCCACTGATCTACATTCCAGTTCTTCCAGTTTCCTTGTAGGTAATGAGTCTACCACATGACTGTGGGTTAGGGATATAGCTCAGTGGAGATGGGCTTTATCTCTAGCACAGCAAATAATATTACCCATCTGGCCATATCATAGATTACTATGAGAACATGTATGGAAATTATACAAACTAGAAAGTGCCTTTGAGCATCTTGTGTGGATGCTTTGGGGAAGAAACAAAAAACCAGCAGAAATAAATAGGAGAAATTTAGAAGTCTTGGGCTGTAGAGATGGCTCAGTGGTTAACAGCACTGACTGCTTTTCCTAAGGTCCTGAGTTCAAATCCCAGCAACCACATGGTGGCTCACAACCATCATTAATGAGATTTGATGCCCTCTTCTGGTGCATCTGAAGACAGCTACAGTGTACTTATGAATAATAATAAATAAATCTTAAAAAAAAAAAAAAAAAAAAAAAGGAAAGAAAATGAGTCTTAATACATAGTCCCAGCCAAGCACCCTGCTGCTCCTATAGTGCAGGCTGCAGAGGGCAGCTTACCTTTGGGAGCCTCTTCTCCGTTTTGTCTAGAGCCTTCAGGAGCTCCTGGTCTAGATGCTGAGCTCTCTTTACCAGCCTCTGATTCCCTTCAAGGCTCTTCACCATCAGCCCCAGCCCCAGAGACATGAAGCGGGAGAGGTGGCCCTGGAGTCATGAGGGAGGACAGCATTGTTCAATGTCCTATTGACTGTCATTCTATCAGTGGTGTGGACAACTGGGTCCTGGGCT
Source organism: Mus minutoides (assembly GCA_902729485.2). Lineage (NCBI taxonomy): Eukaryota > Metazoa > Chordata > Mammalia > Rodentia > Muridae > Mus > Mus minutoides. The sequence continues at coordinate 483,408 of LR753403.1, read as the reverse complement.
CCATCAAAGGCTTCATATCCACTCCCTACCCCCGACTTCCCACTTCTCAGCACCTGCTTCCACTGGCATTCGGCCTGCTAATCTGCCTTCCCTGGAGTCTGGCTCACCTGGCCTGAGCCCACATCCACAACCTGGGTGCAGCCAGTGAGATCACTAAGCTTCTTCACCAACTGAAAGAAGAAACAAAAGTATCTTTTTGTCATTGGCTCCCAACTCCTGAAGCAAGAACTCAGAAGAATAGTAGGAGCCTAGATGCTAGGGAAACATTGAGGGTATCACATCGATAAGACATGTCAAACCAGATCCGAGGATAATGGTAGGTATCTAGCCTCGCCTGCTTGCCCCTTAAGTCAATGACTCAAAAGCAAAAGCTCTGTAGACAGTAAAACCAAAAACTGACTGCAGTGAACCGAATAAGTCACCCCATACACAGCTACCAATCAACCCAGAAAAAGGACAGGAAAGCCTTTCAGCACCAACAGACAGAGGTCTAGCATGTTTGCTAAGGAGGGGGGGGGGACCTCTGAAGTTGCTGGTTCCTGTATTTGCATCTTTAGAACTGGCTTCAGGAGTACTAGGCTCTCCCAGTCTAACCTCCAGCAGGCTCCTCACCTCTCCCAGCCTCCGGATCTCATGCTGCTTCTTGGGCTTGACATGTTTCCGAAAAGGAGCTGTTAGTCGGGAGCTCTGGCTGGGATTCTCCAGGAACTCTGATGGGGTGTGAAAGCCAGGTGTCCGGGTAAAGGCGAGGGCACAAGCTGTGGACTTCAGGGCCAGCAGGGTGAGTGGCCACACAGACCTGTACCTGAGATAGTCCAGCCCAGGCTGCTAGTGAATAGCCCACAATCACATCCTGAGTGTTCCAGCTTATGATCCGGCTGCCCAGGAAGACCCACTGAGACTATCTACACAAGACTCAATACATGGCTCAGTGCTCACTCCCCATCTCAGGGCTCCTCTGGCTTGTACATACCTCATCTCCTCCCCGTCCCTGGGCATCCCCAGCAGCAGGGTGGCTAGCTGTGGTGGGTTCAGTCCATCCAGTGCTTCTTGCCACGAGTGGGGGAGTGTGTCCCATAGGCTGTCCGTGAAAAATTCCTGCAGGTGGAACCAAGCAGTTTAGAGGACTCTACAACTATTCCCATTTTCTCAGCCCCATCTCAACTCTCCGGCTTATCACCTGCCTTCTTTTGGCACTAGTGCCCAAGATGACAAGAAGCTTGTATCTCCTGTCCATCTGTATCAGCTCTCAAGCCTGCCCCTGCCTCTACTAGTGCCCATGTGGTACAGACTGCACTCTATGCATACCTCTCATTATTATTATTTTTTGGCTTGTTTGTTTGTTTTTGTTTTTCGAGGCAGGGTTTCTCTGTGCAGCCCTGGCTGTCCTGGAACTCACTTTGTAGACCAGGCTGGCCTTGAACTCAGAAATCCGCCTGCCTCTGCCTCCCGAGTGCTGGGATTAAAGGCGTGCGCCACCACGCCCGGCTTTTTTGAGACAGGGTTTCTCTGTGTAGCCCTGGCTGTCCTGGAACTCACTCTGTAGACCAGGCTAGCCTCGAACTCAGAAATCCGCCTGCCTCTGCCTCCCGAGTGCTGGGATTAAAGGCATGTGCCACCACGCCCCGCTCTCCATTTAGTTGTTTGGTTTGTTGGTTGTTTTCGAGACAGGGTTTCTCTGTGTAGCCCTGGCTGTCCTGGAGCTCACTCTGTAGACCAGGCTGGCCTATGCCCCTGTTTCTGTCTGTCTGGGATGACAGGTGTGTGCCATCATGGCTTCTTTTTGTTGTTTTTTGTTTTCTTCTGGAGACAGGGTCTATCCAGCCTTGGCTGTCCTGAAAATCAAGGTGTAAAAGGTTGGCCCGGAACCCATAGAGATTTATCTGCCTCTGCCCTAAGGCACGCACCACAATACCTGGCTTGACCAATTTTTTAACATTTATTTATTTTTATTTTATATACACTGGTATTTTAACTGCATGAATGTCTGGGTGAGGGTGTCAGATCCCCTGGTACAGAAGTTAAAGACAGTTGTGACTTGCTGTATGGGTGCTGGGAGTTGAACCTGGGTCCTTTGGAAAAGCAGCCAGTGCTCTTGACCCCTGAGCCATCTCTCCAGCTCAACCAATTTTTTTCTCTTTCTTTCTTTTTTTAAATCATGCATCACTAGCATGATTTGACCATAGCATTAACAGGTAACTATTCAGCCGGGCAGTGGTGGCACATGCTTTTAATCCCAGTACTAGGGAGGCAGAGGCAGGTGGATTTCTGAGTTCGAGGCCAGCCTGGTCTCCAGAGTGAGTTCTAGGACAGCCAGAGCTACACAGAGAAACCCTGTCTTGAAAAAAAGCCAAACCCCCACCCCAGCCCTTCATCCCCCAAATAAAAGATTTTAGGAGACTGCTTGTCTTTGCAATCTAAGTGCTGGGATTAAACTGGTACACCACACGTCCTGCTTCAATTTTTAAAAATATTTTGGCAATACTTAGATTTAACCCAGGGCCTCATACAAGCTACACAAAACTTTTAATATTCTTATTATTAATTATGTGTTTTTCATCTATGGATTCGTATGTGCATGTGAATGCAGGTGCCCATGGAAGCCAGAAGAGCTGAAGTTACAGATGGCTGTGAGTCACCAGTTGTCTAGGTGCTGGGGACAGAACTGGTCCTCTGAAAAGAGCAAGAAGTGCTTTTAACCACCAGGCAGTGGTGACACACGCCTTAAATCCCAGCACTTGGGAGGCAGAGGCAGGCGGATTTCTGAGCTTGAGGCCAGCATAGTCTACAGAGTGAGTTCCAGGACAGCCAGGGCTACATAAACAGTCTCAAAAAAACAAAACAAAAAAGAAATTCTTTTAGCTATCTTGTTATTCCTAGACAAACATTTACCTTGAACAGAGGTTCTCAACCTGTAGGTTGGGACCTCTTTGGGGGTTCACACTTCAGATATCCCGCTTATCAGGTATTTATGATTCATAATAGTAAAGATAATTTTATAGTTGGAGATCACAACATGAGGAACTGTACTAAATGGATGCAGGATTACGAAGGTTGAGAATCACCCCACCCCCAAGCCTTGTAGGTGCTTTTCTGTGTGTATGGTGTATATGGGAGTTGGGGGAAAATGAGACAAGTCTCAACATTTGTTTGAGCTGGCTCCAAATCAAGACAATTCTGCCTCAGCCTTCTGAGGGGCAAGATTACAGGAAGGTAATTTTACGTATGTCTGCCCTGTTTTGTTCCCCCCACCCCCCTTTTTTTAAAGTAACATTGTCCAGTCCAGGCTGCGCTAGAACTTGTTTTGTAGCCCAAGTGAACCTTTTACTCCTGATTCTCCTGCATCTAGTTCTTAGGTGCCAGGACTACAAGTGTACACCACATTTGGCCAAGCTCTTCCTCTTCACCAACCCACTCTTTATTTCCTTTAGTGGAGGATATGCTCTGGAACATCTCGTTTCTCGTATGTTTCTACGCAACTGTAGCACGGCCAAATGTTGGTTGTGGGGTTTCAAAACAAACAAACAAAACAAGTATTAGAGTCAGAAGGCTGGGTGAAAATTATTCTAGTCTTCAACTTTCCTTGTTAGGAAGAGATAAAAGGCTTGGGGATTTTGCTCAGTGGTTGAGCGCCTGCCTAGCAAGCGCAAGGCCCTAGGTTCGGTCCTCAGCTTTGGGGGGGGAAAAAAAAGGAAGAGATAAAAGCTGTCTCCACATTTTCTCTGCAGTGGGCTCCTAATCACCCCCACCATAAGAAGCACCCCGCCGTCAGCCCAGTGGCCTCACGATGATGTAGGCGTCCAGGATGGAACGGTAGAGAGCTAGGACGCGGGTGAGGTTCACAGCCAGCTGCCTTCTCTCCTCATGCGAAAGGCCATGGGCTGAGACGCCCGGCATCCTGTGGTGTGAAGTGTCGGTGCAAGGAGGGAGGAGGTGAGGAGACACAAGGTCGGTACCAGGAAACCATGCAACCCAAGCCGGGCTCAGTTCTGCACGCCCGACGCAAAGCAAAAACTCCGAACCCGCCCGACGACACCTCTTCCTGCGATCGCGTCCAATAACAAATCCAAAGAACAAGGCACATTCGCCCAACGTCACGGCTTCCACGCGGCAAAGCCATTTGCGCAGCCGCAGGAGGCTCCGGGACGTCACAGAAGCGCGCCAAGCTCCAGCTTACCGCAAGGGGGTCAGCAGCAGGTCCCGCCCTCACTCCCGGAAGTGGGACCACGGTTCCGGCGCGCTCTGTTCCGCTTCCCGCGGCCCACCACCTTCGAGTTGTACCTCCACGGGGCCCGAGGGGCCGGGGAGCGCATCCCGCCCCCGCCCCCACCCACGCCGCCGCCACCGCCACCGCCGTTGCCGTTGCTCACGCACTCGGAGTCGCTGGCCTCGCTGCCTGAGGTGGGGGCGCTGCGGGCGCGGGCGCGCCGGCCGCCTTCCCGTTGTCGCCCGCGCTCTTGCCGTCCCGGCATACGTCGGCGCGCGCCTGCGCCTGCATCCGGCTCCGGACGCTTGCGATCTTAGGTGGGGACCCAAGTGGGAGGTAGGTGCATAGGGTGTTCGGGGATGGTTCGTGGATTGTCAAGAATGTGGTGGCCGAGGTGGCCCTCTACTGTGTCCTTACTGTGGGGGACAGTTAAGGTACTTGAGATCGCACACCCACGTGGAGCCGAGGGAGCGCGACGCCTGGATTTGGTCTTCAGTTTGTAGCACGCTGAGAATTCCTGGGTGATCCAGAGGACATCTGAGATGAGACTCTCATGGTACTTAGAAGTCTCATCTTTCTGCTGTTTCAGCACGCCCTTGTTTTGACTTCATAGACATGATAGAGTCGATCTTCGTGGGCCCCACACCTTTTTAGCCTCGGCCTCAGCACCCTCACTTTATGTAATTAGATTGATTATTTGTGTCAGTGTTTTGTATTTATGTATGTGTATCGTTTAATTGCCCGGGGCCTGCAGAGATCGGAAGGCATCTAATTTTTTCTGAAACTGGAGGTACAGATGCTGTGAACTACTACAACGTGGGTACTGGGAACTGAACTTCATATCTCTGCGAGAGCAACAAAGTTATAACTACTAAGGCGTCTCTCCAGCCCCAACATCTTTTTTTTTTTTTTTTTTTTTTGGTTTGTTTTTGAGACAGGCTTTCTCTGTATAGTCCTGGCTGTCCTGGAACTCACCTTGTAGACCAGGCTGGCCTCGAACTCAGAAATCCGCCTGCCTCTGCCTCCCAAGTGCTGGGATTAAAGGCGTGCGCCACCACACCCAGCAGCCCCAGCATCTTTAATTTTTAAAATGTCACCGAGATCTGGAGAAGGGAAATAACCCTTTTAAGACCAACCTAAAGGTGAATTGTGGAGACTTCATTAGTTAGCCAGGCTTTGGGCTTGTGGAAGTTATCACTTAAGTCTTCCAGAACTGGTCTTCTTTTTCTCTCAGGCCTATGGTGCGGGTATCAGGATTACTTTTGTCCCCAAGGCTAATTGCAGACCTCCACATGTTGAACTATGGGATTCCGAAGAGAATGAGACTCTCATCCTTTTGCCATCAGTGAGCCATTCTTGCCAGCTTACTCCCACCATCAACTGATCTCATGTCTACCATACTCCTGAATTTGGACTTTGGGCAACCTTCGAAAAAGGCATTTGGAGGAAATGCCAAACATCAACGTTTTGTCAAGAAGCGACGGTTCTTGGAACAGAAAGGATTTTTGAATAAAAAGAACCAACCCCCTAGCAAGGTGTCTAAGTTGAACTCAGAACCTCCAAAGAAAGGGGAAACTTCAAGAGTAGACGGCATTTTGAAGATCCTTTCATGCCCAAAGAAGAAGAAAGAGGCAGCTGATTCCAAGAGGGACTCAGAACAGTCCAAAGACAAGAAAGCACCATTGTCTTGGCTGACCCCTGCTCCTTCAAAGAAGACTGCTTCTGTTGTGGCTAAAATAGATTTGCTAGGGGAGTTTCAGAGTGCGCTTCCAAAGACTAAGAGCACCCAGAAGAAGGGCTCCAAGAAGAAGCCCTTGAAAAAGAAAATTGCTACAGAGAATTCCACCCAAGCTCAGTCAAAGGATAAAGGCTCCAAGAAGAAGCCCTTGAAGAAAAATGCTGCACAGAACTCCACCCAAGCTCGTTCTGAAGATAAGTGCCCTCAAGTCCCCCAAAACTTGCCAGGAAAGATGGTGGCAATAGACTGTGAAATGGTGGGCACAGGACCCAAGGGGCGTGTTAGTTCCTTGGCTCGATGCAGCATTGTGAATTACAATGGCGATGTGCTTTATGATGAGTACGTCCTCCCCCCCTGCTATATCGTGGACTACCGGACCAGATGGAGTGGCATCCGGAAGTGCCACATGGTCAACGCTACACCCTTTAAGACTGCTCGGAGTCAGGTGAGGAGCGTGGGGCAAGACAGTAGAGAGAGGTCTGGAGAAGGCTTTCAGCAAGCGATATTCTGGGTAGGTGTCAAAGGATGGTAAAGGGAGGAAGAATAATGTCACATGATTAAGAAAGCTTCCTATTGGAGTAAGGAATTGTTTTTGTGGCTGCTGTGACAAAGTACCTGAGCAAAGAAATTGAAGGAGTTTATTTGGGCTCAGAGTTTAAGGATTTCTTCCATCGCAGTGCAGACATTGTGACAGCAAGATCAGCCAGGATGCAGAGAGAAGTGAATACTGGCTCTCCTGTTCCATTTTTATTCAGCTAGAACTCCAGCCAGTGGAATGAATAGGTTATTTTGTTTTGTTTTAGTTTCTTTTATACATGGATCCTCCCACCTCAGTTAACCCAAGCTAAAAGCTCACAGACATGCTCAAATTTGTCTTCTAGTATGATTCTGTTAAGTAGACAGTTCTGTCACAAGTCCATCCCTGTCAAGTTGACCAAACTTTACAAGCCAGACCTTCATCCTCTGTACTGCTCTCAGAGTTATCTTCTAAGTTCGCATAACAGCCCATTAAGCTTTGAACACTTGGTGGTTTTTCTAGTACCAAATTCCAAAGTTCTTTTTCAGTCCTCCCCAAAACACATGGTTAGTGTTTCATCAGCAATACCCGACAATCTAGAACCAGTTTCTCTAATCTTAGAGTTTCTTTCTTTCTTTCTTTCTTTCTTTCTTTCTTTCTTTCTTTCTTTCTTTCTTTCTTCCTTCCTTCCTTCCTTCCTTCCTTCCTTCCTTCCTTTTTTCGGAGATGGAGTTTTTCTGTATAGCTGTAGCTGTCCTGGAACTCACTCTGTAGACCAGGCTGACCTCTAACTCAGAAATCCGCCTGCCTCTGCCTCCGGAGCGCTGGGACTAAAGGCGTGCATCACCCTCTGGCTTCTCTTAGAGGTTCTATTGCTGTGATAAAAACACTTTGACAGCCAGGCGTGGTGGCACACGCCTTTAATCCCAGCACTCGGGAGGCAGAGGCAGGCGGATTTCTGAGTTCGAGGCCAGCCTGGTCTACAAAGTGAGTTCCAGGACAGCCAGGGCTATACAGAGAAACCCTGTCTCGAAAAACAAAAACAAAAACACACTTTGACTAAAAGCAACTTGGGGGGGAAAGGGTTTATTTTAGCTTGCAGTTGTAGTCTACGAAGAAATCAGAGCAGGATTCAAGGCAGAAACCTGGAGGCAGGAACTGAGGACAAGGCCATGGAAGTGCTTACTGGCTTGCTCCTCCCTCCTGGCCTGCTCATAGCATCCAGGACCTTAGGCCTTGTGGCATAGCTGCCGTGGGCATAGCTGGGAAAGACAGTGGGGCAAACACCAGAGCCTCCAGTTCTGTGTCCAGCATCCTGCCATGGTCATCACATTATGTGGACTGCCAGGCCCATAGTAGGCTGGCCCTTGCAGCTCTACTGCCTGTAGCACACAGAGCCCCTCTCTTGGGCTAGCTTCACTTTGTGCCTGTAGTTTTCTTGACAAGTACACTGTGGTCCTGGCATTTCCAAAACCCCAGATCTTCCATTGTAACTTAGGTTTCACCCTTACAGCTTAGTGCAGGAGCCTCCTGTCACACATGACCTCCCCTTAAATGGCCTTCATGCAAGCCCCCATCACCCCCTTATTTTTGCTTTTTTTTTTTTTAAGATTTATTTTTTATTTTTATTATATGTAAGTACACTGCAGCTGTCCTCAGACACTCCAGAAGAGGGAGCCAGATCTCGTTACGGATGGTTGTGAGCCACCATGTGGTTGCTGGGATTTGAACTTATCACCTTCGGAAGAGCAGTCGGGTGCTCTTACCCGCTGAGCCATCTCACCAGCCCCTGCTTTTTTTTTTTTTTTTTTTTTTTTTTTTTTTCCCCCTAAAAATTCAGTGCCACGTGTTGCAAAAGTTTTGCTTCCACTTCAAAATGTAGCCTGGTCCCCTAAAACTAAAGTTGCAGGGACCTTTGTTTGCTTTGATTAAATATTAATTGAAAACTTTTTCTAAGTGCTTATTCGGCTTTCTCCATTTAAGTGATTTTCCCCCCCTGTGGGCAGTCTTGCCCTTTATGCACTTTCCCCCTTGTCCCAGTGGCGGTATCACTTTTCATAGCCTGTAGCTTTGAGTGTATGGTATATGGTCCTTTCCCCAGCAAACTGTTTTCCCCCCATATTTTAATATCCTACTTGCTCTCTCACTGTAGATGTGGATAAGAACTGTGAGCAGTCGCCTTTACATAGCCTTGAACGGTACCGTGTGTAGAAATATCTTCTGCCAAACAGTCCATTACTTTTTAATTCAGCCTCAGTCAAATTCTCTGGACTCTGATGAGCCAGGCCTTCATTGTTGCCTCTTTCAGGATCCCCCAGAATAGCCCATTGAGCCCTGTATGCAGCATTCTAGTTCTTCTCTAACCCATAGCTCTAAACTCCTACATTCCATCCCCTAAACCAGTTCCAAAGGTTCCAAAGCCTGCTGGTCCTGGAAGGCCACCAGAGGGCACCATTGCTCTGCTTTGCAATTGAGGAACTTGCTTTCTCTAGACACACTTCAGTAATTCTTTTTCTTGCACAGGGTTTCCTGTAGCCCAGGCTGGTCTCAAACTGGCTTTGAATTTGTAGCTAAGGATTATTTTGGTCCTCTGATTATCTTGTACCTATCTCCTGAGTGCTATGATTATAGGCATGTGCCACCACCCCTGGTTTACACAGGGCCATATGCATGACAGGCAAGCACTATACCAGCTGAGCCACATCCCCACTTGCTCCGGCCGGCCGTTAGGCCCCCACTCACTCCGGTTGGTCTCTCCAATCTAAGGATTCGTTTATTATTATTCTTCATAAGTACGCTGTAGCTGACTTCAGACACACCAGAGGAGGGCATCAGATCTCATTACGGGTGGTTGTACGCCACCACGTGGTTGCTGGGATTTGAACTCATCACCTTCGGAAGAGCAGTTGGGTGCTCTTACCTGCTGAGCCATCTCACCAGCCCCTCCAATGATTTTTTTTTTTTTTTTTTTTTTTTTTTTTTTTTTTTTTTTTTTTTGGTTTTTCGAGACAGGGTTTCTCTGTATAGCCTTGGCTGTCTTGGAACTCACTTTGTAGACCAGGCTGGCCTCGAACTCAGAAATCGGCCTACCTCTGCCTACCGAGTGCTGGGATTAAAGGCGTGAGCCACCACGCCCAGCTTTTTTGTTTTGTTTTGTTTTGTTTTTTGGTTTGGTTGCTGGTGATTGAACTCATGACCTTTGGAATAGCAGACAGTGCTCTTAACTGCTGAGCCATCCCTACAGCCCCGCCAACCCTGTTTTTTGAGACAAGGTCCATACTGTAACTTTCAGTCGGCCTGCCTCAGCTGTCTTTGTGCTGTGATTGTAGGCTTATATAACCTTGCATAGTGATTTTTTTTTTTTTTTTTTNTTTTTTGGTTTTTCAAGACAGGGTTTCTCTGTATAATAGCCTTGGCTGTCCTGGAACTCTCTCTGTAGACCAGGCTGGCCTCGAACTCTGAAATCTGCCTGCCTCTGCCTCCCGAGTGCTGGGATTAAAGGCATGTGCCACCACGCCCGGCTGTGATTAATTTTTTTGTAAAGATTTATCTTTAATTGTGTGTATATGTGCTTTTCCATTGTGTGCACTGCCTTCGGAGACCCAAAGAGAGTGTCAGATCCTCTCGAACTGTGGCCACAGGCAGTTGTGAGTCACCCTACATAGGTGCCAGGAACTGAACTCTGGTCCTCTTGCAGAGTACACACTCCTTTTTTGGTTTTTTGAGACAGGGTTTCTCTGTATAGCCTTGGCTGTCCTGGAACTCACTCTGCTGGCCTCGAACTCTGAAATCCGCCTGCCTCTGCCTCCCAAGTGCTGGGATTAAAGGCGTGTGCCACCACGCCTGGCTCAGAGTACACACTGAGTGACTGCTGAGTCAGCCCCATGATCAGCATCTTTATGTCCCATTGGAGACTGAAGGAAGCAGCTAGGGATAATGGTAGAGCATTTACTGGCATATACAAGGCCTCAGGTTCTTTGGGGATGGGAGAATGCGGATAACCATTGTTGGGATGGAAGTTACTAAACACGTAAGGAACCTCTGGTGATGTAGATCCATCAGGATTCCATACCAGTTCTCTAGGGAAAGGAAAGCTGGAGTTCTGAAGGAGGAACAGTTGTGGAAGGGGTCATTTCAAGAATGGGGTACGGGTAGAGGTGGTGGGGTGCTATGTTGGTGATAGCCATGTCGGGCCTTCACAATCTAAGTAGCTCTACCTTTGAGCATGGCTTCTCATCACCTCCTTTTGTGCCCATTCTAGATCTTGAAGATACTCTCAGGGAAGATAGTAGTGGGGCATGCCATTCACAATGACTACAAAGCCCTACAGTACTTTCATCCCAAGTCCCTCACCCGAGACACTTCCCAGATACCACTCCTCAACCGGAAGGCTGACTGCCCAGAAAATGTCACTTTGTCACTGAAGCATCTCACCAAGAAGCTGCTGAGTCGGGACATCCAGGTAACTTCTCTCCAAGTGCCCCACCAAACGTGACCCAGTAGCCCTGTCTGCAAGGAGAAATAATAATTCCTGGGTGCCTTATAGACTGTACCAGGTGGTACAGTGGGAAAGAAGAGCACTCAACATTTCACATGCTCAGCAGTCAAGGACAGTGGCCACAGAATATGGAGCTGTGGGTACATGTCACACACAGTCTTCATTTAAGAAAGAAGACTCAGACAGTCTGTTTGACCTGAAATGTCCTGCCTCTGCAGAGCTTAATAATATGATACATACCCATCGTCACTGAAATGAGCAGGCTTTCTGGGAGTTGAAACTGAAATGTGCTAGGGAGGAGGGCCCTAGTAGACTTGACTATAAACTATAGAAGAGAAAGTATAAATGACTAGTGGGTTGCAGGGAGTCCAGAGTTGTCTGGGAAAAGCAACAGTTCTTGTCTTCATGTTCTTTTCCTTTAGGTTGGAAAAAGTGGACATTCCTCGGTGGAAGATGCCCAGGCCACAATGGAGCTGTACAAGTTGGTTGAAGTTGAATGGGAACAGCACCTGGCCCAGAATCCTCCAGGAAATTAGCAATCCCAGGGAGACACATGCAGTAGACCAACCCACAGTTCTGCCAGCTTCTCACCTGCAGAAGCTAGAATCATTTGGGAGAGGGGCTTGACCAGAGGCTTAATACCCATTGAAATTTCATCTCAGCTATTGTGGTCACTGTGTGGTTAAGTGTCTCATGGAAGAGGAGAGCTTTCATGTTAAACCCACCTCTAGGTCAGGCAGGTGGCTCAGACCTGTAATCCCAGATACTTGGGAGGCTGAAACAGGTTATAGATTTAAGGTCTGCCTGGACTACAGAATTAATTCTAGGCCAGTAAGACCCTGTCCTAACATAAAAAGAGGGCCAGGGGTAAAGCCCAGCACTAGAACACTTACCTAGCATGCATAAACCACTAGGTACAGTCTCCAGTAGTGGGGTGGGGGAGGGTAGAAGGAATGGAACACAATGTCATGAACCATAACTGTTTACTTCTTTAGAGTGCTAACCACACGTCACAGGGTGCTTGTGCCAGTCAGCCTTGACTTTGAAGAAGCAAGGCACACCAGGGAAAACAGTTTCCCACACTACCTTATCTATGGGACACATGTCATGAATATGTCTCCTTTTGGTGGGGAGTGGGGTAAAGGAATAGCTGTGTTGCCAGGGCTGGCCTCAAACACTTGGGCTCAAATGACTTCTTCCTCAGCCCCAAGAGTAGCTGGGACTACAGGTGTGTGTTCACCACTGTGCCTGGTTCTTTTAATTTTATGGGTTTTTTTTTGTTGTTGTTGTTGTTGTTCTAAAGTAATTAACAGTATCTTTTCACTTTCAGACGAGTCCTGATTGGAGCTCGGCATAATGGTCTAGAGGACTCTGGAGGCCAAGGCAGGGAGATCAAAAGTTTAAGACCAGTCTGAGTATATAGAAAAGCTCTGGGTCATGGAAGTAGAAAAGAGAAGGAAAGAATTTTGTGGTTGCTTGCTGAATTTTATAGGCACGTTACATAGCACTGAATAACAGTGTTTACTTAATTTAGGTTCCACTTAGTTTAAAAAGAATTTGTATAGTTTTAATCATCTTTCAGCCTTTCACCTTGCAAATGCGGCCTCTTAATTCATACAATTCTTTTTATAAATTTTTATAAAAGAAAACTGGTGGGTTTTGTTTTTTTACATATAAAGATGTATTTTTATTTTATTTATGTGTATGTGTGTGCTTTCAGGGCCCAGGAGAGGGTGTCAGAGCCTGCAGAACTAAAGTTACAGGCCATTGTGTGTCTGGGAAATGGGTGCTGGCAGTGAAGCTGAAATCCTCTAGAAAGAGCCATCTCTCTAGCTCACGTAGGGGATTCTTTTTGGCTTGTATTAAATAACATCTCAGGGTGTGGAGGGCTGTGTGGTCCTGTAGGGGGATTTCTAGGCTCTCTGGATGGGTCACTGGAGCCCTTATTTGCTGGATGATTTGAAGCTCTGGTAAGCCTTTGTCACACACAGTGCCTTAGCTTTCCTGTCACACTTGAAGTGACACCCTAAGCCATGCAGGCACATATAAAGCGGAGTGCAGTGGAGTGAGTCCATGGGCATACGGGAGGGACGCAGGGAGGAAGGGCGCTTGGTGACGCAGCCTGGCAGCTCCTCCTCGGTGGTACACACCCTCGTCTCCTGAAGGTGAGTCACGGGTCTGCAGCACAATTGTCCAGACAATGTGGAGCTGTGTCTGTCCCTTCACGATTTCATTTTATCATTTACTTCTTGGAGTTTTAATACCAGATCCTGAGTTCTACCCTTGGTTTATGTGGGGTGGTAATTGATTATGGGGTGGGGGTGGCTGTGGTAAGGACTGCCATCCTCCATGAGAACTTCATTGTGTGTCCTATACTGAACCCCTGAGCTGCACCGTGTCCCTCGAAGCTGGTTGGGATTTTTTTGCTTATGTGTATGGGAGTTTTGCCTATATGTATAACTGCACTACTTGTGTGCCTGGTGCCCATGGAGGCCATTGGGGTGTATCAGATCCTCTTGCAAAAGCAGCCAGTGTTCTTAACCACTGGGCCATTTCTCCATCCCCTCAAGGCAGTATTCTAACTTAACAGTTGAGGAAATTGAGGTTAACCGAAAGGTAAGGTGTCTATCCCAGGCCAAGGAAATAGAGGTTGCATTGGCACTCAGGTTTCGTGAGCAGGCCTGAATGAAGTCCCTGCCTTGCTGTTAGCATCTGAGTAGTATCTGGCAAGATATGGGCACTACACCCAGCATCTGTTCTGTACTGGGTGGTGTGTTAGATACGGAAAATGGTATTATCTTTGGCCCTGATGAAGAAAAGCTAGGAAACCTCACTGAGCCATGCATTTGCTGTCTAGAGCCAAGATTTAATGCTGGTTAATAAGATGAGCAGGTGTCTATTTCTGAAAGACAATGCTGTCTGCTGTAGGGAATCTGCATTGGGGAAGGGCCAAGAGGTGAGCCATCTGTGCAGTGGGAGGAGAATGTGAGTATCATAGTAGGTGACATTAGCAGGATCAGGAGGTTGGGACAAGAGAGGGACAGATGTGCTGAATACTTTGGAACTAAGCCCAGGGGAGGATTCACCAACAAAGAGGGTTTGAGAATGATAAGGTGGGTAGTTCCTGGCTTCCTGAGCAGCTGTGGATAGCCAGCTGGGTAGTTGAGACAAGTTTAGCAAATGGAAAGAGATCTGAGCCTAAAAACTAAGGTTTTGGGGCTGGTGCAATGGCTCAGCAGGTTAGAGCACCCTACTGCTCTTCCGAAGGTGATGAGTTCAAATCCCAGCAACCACATGGTGGCTTACAACCACCTGTAATGAGATCTGATGCCCTCCTCTGGTGCGTCTGAAGTCAGTTACAGCTTACTTATGAATAATAATAAGAAATGAATCCTTGGACCGGAGAGACCAGCGAGTAAGGCTGTCCGGAGTGAGCGGAGCGGAACGGGGACGGCTGGAACGAGCAGGGCCAACCGGGGCAAGCGGAGCCGATTAGAGTGAGTGGGGCCGGCTGGAACAAACGGGGGGGGGGGGGGGGGGGGGGGGGGGGGGGGGGGGGGGGGGGNTGGCTGGAGGACCAAGGGGGGGGGAAACTCAGGTTTTGAGTCAACATTGTAAGACTGGGTTTTGTAGGCTCATAATCTTGGCTCTCATGAGGTAGAGATGGGAAGATCATAGTGTGGGGTTTTGAAATGGTCTTACTATGGAGTTCTGGCTTCACTAGACCTCACCGTGTAGATGCAGCAAGCCTTAAACCCAAGAGTCTTGCTCTGTCTCCACAAAGATTAAAGGCTCTTGGCTTTCCAAAAGTAAATCTTTTTCTTTAGGTTTTGTTGTTGGGGGGGGGGGGGGTTGAGACAGGTTTTCTCTGTTTAGTCCTGGAACTCACTCTGTAGACCAGGCTGGCCTTGAACTCAGAAATCCGCCTGCCTCTGTCTCCCAAGTGCTGGGATTAAAGGTGTGTGCCACCACCACCCCCGACTTAGTTATTTTGAGACAGGATTTCTCTGTGTAATGACTCTGGCTGTCCTGAAATTCACTTTGTAGACAATGCTTACCTTGGTCTCTGAGAACTGCCTGCCTCTGCCTCCCAAGTAGTACCAGCCCAAAAGTGAATCTATTTAAAAAAAAAAAAAAAAAAAAAAGCAAGGTATGGGGGCACATGCCTTGCTTCTTTTTTTTTTTTTTTTTTAAGATTTATTTTATTTATTATATGTAAGTACACTGTAGCTGTCTTCAGATACTCCAGAAGAGGGAGCCAGATCTTGTTGTGGATGGTTGTGAACCACCATGTGGTTGCTGGGATTTGAACTTATCACCTTCGGAAGAGCAGTCGGGTGCTCTTAGCCGCTGAGCCATCTCACCAGCCCCACATGCCTTGCTTCTTAAACATAACAAGCCCAGATCCTTCCCAAGGCCTCTGCATCTATCTCTTACCTGGCATAGTCTTCCTTTGATTATTTACAGAACTTGCTTCCTCATCTCATGCTTACACACACACACACACACACACACACACACACACACACACACACACACGCCCGCACGTACACATGTAATCTCAGCACTTGAGAGGCAGGCAGAACCCTGTGAGTTCAAGACCAGCATGGTCTCCATAGTTCCAGGATAGCCCAGGGTAAATGAGATTCTGTTTTGTTATTGGTTTGTTTTGTTTGAGACAGGGTTTCTCTATGTAGCCCTGGCTGTCCTGGAACTCACTCTGTAGAGCAGGCTGGCCTCAAACTCAGAAATCCGCCTGCCTCTGCCTCCCAAGTGCTGGGATTAAAGGCGTGCGCCACCACACCCAGCTTTGTAATTCTTTTTTTTAAAGACTGATTGATTTGGGGGTGGCTGTGAGAAGGTTCTAGCACCCCTATCAGGCAGCTCTCAGTAAACTAGCTGCAGGGAACCTGGCACCTGCCCAGGCATGCATGCACACATGCAAATGAACAGGTAAACTCGGGGAGGGGGTGATAGCTCATTTGTAGCAAGTTGGTACTCTGTAGTACTCAGACTGAGAACATTTGGATGCTGGGCTGCACTGTGTTCATAGAGACCTGTAGTGCCAGCTATGCAAGGTCTGCCTGGCTGCAAAGAATGAACTAGAGAGGAAGGAGAGGAATCCAAGACTGCAGTCAAGGTAAGTGCGTGGAATCTGGTTTCTGAGTCAGGATATGCTCAGGTGTTTGGAGTTGAAGGTGATAAATGATATGAAGAAGGGATATATGTGTGTGCATTATACACAGTGATACAAGTGCTTGTCTTGGGAAGGACTCTTTGAGATGGTGGCTTTTATGCAGAGAACTAACTGAAAGATAAGAGGAAGCAAGTTGCTGGGCATGGTGGCACATGCCTTTAATCCCAGCACTTGGGAGGCAGAGGCAAGCGGATTTCTGAGTTTGAGGCCAGCCTGGTCTACAAAGTGAGTTCCAGGACAGCCAGGACAACACAGAGAAAACCTGTCTCGAAAAAACAAAAACAAACAAACAAAAAAAAACCCCAAAAACCTCTGAGCTAGTATCTATGCCCAGAGAGTGGTGAACCTAGGCACCTTGGTTAGAGCTTGGCTGCAGGCCCTATGGGCAGTCATTAGGGCAAGTAGCATCTAGTAGCACTGCCAGGAACAGCTCAACTTTTACACGGGTGCTGCCTCATTGCCATAGGGAACAAGGCCTGAAGAACTGCATGGGTTTATAGCAACCTCACCACCTCATCATCCATCACTTAGCCATGATGGGGTCTTCCCACTTTCTCTTTTAATATATGACTTTAGTCTTACTGGGAGCATTATCAGCCCTGCCCCCTTTGAGAAGACTCAGAATGCCCAGGATTTTTAGGGAATACACATGAGCAAGATTGTGAAGAATTCTGGGGTGCAGGGACATGGCTCAGTTGATAGGATGCATGCTATACAGGCATGAGGATCGGAGCTTGGACTCCCTGCATGGTTGTAAATGGTAGCTGTGGCAGCACATGCCTGAAACCAGCACTCAGCATGCAGAGATAGGCCACCTGGAGCTCAGTGACCAGTCTAACTGCTCAGCTGAAGCAATGCCTGCAGTGTTCAGTGAGAGATCCTGTCTCTAAAATAAGACGAAGCTGGGTGTGGTAGTGCATGCCTTCAATCCCAGCACTCAGGAGGCAGAGACAGGCAGATCTCTGTGAGTTCAAGGCCAGCCTCGTCTACAGAGTGAGTTTAAGGACAGCCAAAGCTATGTGTGCACAGGCACATATATGTGCACTATGAACATGTAGGCACACACAACACAAACTGAATGGGCCCCACATATCTTCAGTGCTCCAGAGAGAGACTCTAGGGTAGACGTTGATCAGAAGACTTGTGCATGCATAATGTTAGCCTGAGTAAGAGGGCCTGGGATCCTAGCCCAGCCTTTCTGAGTAGCAAGCTGCACAGTGAATCTCGGCCAGAGCAGCTAGTTCCCCAAAGGCCGTGCCCTATGATTACTCCCTATGGAATCCTGCTCAGTTAAGTGTCTTAGTTTGGGTTACTACTGCTATGATGAAACCACAGCCAAGAGCAAATAGGGAGAGAAAAGGGTTCATTTGGTTTATGCTTCCACACTTATTGTCCATCTCTGAAGGGAATTAGGCTGGGAACTCAAACAGCAGGAACCTGGAGGCAGAAGCTAATGTAGAGACCGTGGAGAGGTGCTGCTTACTAGCTTGCTCTGCCTTCTTTCTTATGGAACCCAGGACCACCAGCCTAGGGATGGCACAACCACAATGGGCTGGGCCTGCATACAGCCCAGTCTTCCGGAGGCGTTTTCTCAATTGAGATTCTTCTCAGATAACCCTAGTCTGTGTCAAGTTGACATAGAATTAGCCTGCATAGTTGGTTACTTATTTGTAAGGAGTCTCTGAGAGACCGGAGATTATAACTCAAAGAGGAAGAAGGCAGGAGTGCCATGCCGAGGCTGCTGGGAGGGGACTGGAGCCCACACCTAGAGAATCCAGCCTGGCTGCCCCATACTGGGCTGTTTGGCAGAGTAGATAGAAAGGTGTTCTTGTGAGTCCTGGTCCTTGAACATCTCTGGCTCTGGGCCAGCTACCAGTGTAGTAGGAAGACCCACCACTGACAATCCAGATCACGAGGAAACCGGTGCTACCAGGACTTGGGAGGTGTAAGACCAAGACTGAATGACAGCGTGGTTGGCAGCTATAAAATCCAGGAAATACTGGCTACTTTCATTCCCCAGGGAAATGTTCCTGCTAATTCCCAAGTTCCAAAGCTCTCACTTGGATGGCTTGGCTCAAGTTAGTAGAGGAGTGCCAGGTAGGAGAGAGTTGGGGACATCACTTGGATAGCATGCATACTCAGGCTAACAAGTTCACGAGCCTCAGCCCAATGCCCACTGGGAGTGAGGCAGCCTGGAACCCTGGCAGACCAGATGAGGTGGGTTTGTGGTGGTTGTGGGACAGTTTAATTTTGCTTTGACAGCTGACATTTTTTCCAGAACTGGTGCCCACAGGGAAGAAAATCAGAACTTGCCACTTTATACATCTTTTGCCCATTTTGTTCATGCTGCCCAGAGCATAGTGTTAGATCTAGGTGAATGTGGGGGCCTCCTCCCCTCCCCCACCCTTCTCTATCATCCACTCCCTGGCCTTGCTTTAGAGATAGAAGTGGAGGTCAGGTGAAGAAGGCCTTGGACTGACTAAGGCACCAGATACTTGGATTCTTTTTTTTTTTTTTTTTTGTAATCTATAGCCTTATTGTGTGTATGTGCTTGACTGCATGTATATTGTACACGGAATGCATGCCTGGTACCCAGGAAGGCCAGGAAAGGGCATCAGATCCACAGGAACTAGAGTTATGAAAGGTTGTGAGTCACCATATGGGAGCTAGGATTCTAACCCAGGTCATCTGGAAAAACAGCACAAGTGCTCTTAACCACTGATCCCTCTCCACCCCTAAAGTAGTCTTGTAACCCTGCTTATCTGCTGATTCAAGATGGTAAGGGTTGGGGGAAGACCCCAGATTCTGGGCTGTTTGCCTCCATCTCTTCTGAACCTCAGCATCTCAGTGGCATGGGAAATCAGAGGAGGGTTTCAGATCCCAACTCTCTTTCTGTGAGGGCAGGAAAGGCAGCACCAGGGAGGTGACTGGATTGCGGGTTCTCCAGCCCCAGTGCCCTGGCCAAAGCAGAGTTGGAGAAGCCTCGGCTGTCTAGAGCCGTGTGGCTTTTTCAGAACAGGTCCTTTTCCCCATGTGCCATAAAACCTGTCCTGTCTGTTGAACTTGCCCATGGCCACAGCCCCATCCCTCCTACCTTGGCTGCTAGGAATGAATGCAGGACACTGTGTTTGTGGCAGATGGGTACAGTACTAGGAACCAGACCCTAGAGCCAGCCCAAGTGTAACAGCAGGTCAGTCTCCCAGCTGGGGACTGAGACTAAGTCTGGACACGTCCTCAGCCAGTGCATCCCTACCCCACCCTCCTGTCTTCCTGGCTCAGCCAGCCCAGCCCAGCCCAGCCCTGAGGAGAGCGTTGGCAGCTGGAGCTGGGAAAAGCATGGCAGAGCCAAGAACAACAGAGGCCCCGCCTGGGTGCTTCACAGACCCTCTTCTGGCCTGTGGTAGCCCCTCCTTCTGCCCCAGCCTTTCCTATTGTTTCTTTCCAGCCTCCTGTGCTGTCTTCCTGGTCCTATTTGCTTCCCCTTGCCAGACCCCAGGCTGGCCTGGCAGGTCACAGCATCTTCCACCTTTGGGTGGAAATCAGGGTTTTTAGGGTCCTCTGTCCTTTCCTGGCTCTGCACCCAAATGTTTCTGGGAGGTAGGTTGCTTTGTTTCTAGGTCCCTGACCCTGTCTTACAGCTTTGGAGCTCTACTGCCCTTCATTCTGCTACAATGACAAAGGCTGGGTCTCTGATCCAGGGAGACAGGCAGAGGTACCAGAAAGAGTCCCTTTGGCATGGAGGACCCCAGTGAAAGGTAGGCTGTAGATCTAGGCTCTCTGCAGTAGAGTCCTGAGGGTGCAGGGGCTCAGGAGACACAAATCTAATAATGCATGACAGCCAGCCTTTATTCTGGCTCAGAACACCACCACCACCTCCTCCTCCCGCCCAAACTGGCTGGCTTTTACTTTGGAAGTCCAGGTCAACAAATACTGACCCAATAGAGATAGCAATACCACATTCAGCAAACCCCTCCACCAGTAGAGACCTTGGCAGAGTCTCTGTGGTCCTGGGGATTCGCTCCACGACCTCGTGGGAAGGGGTATGGAGGGTAGAATTGGCTCCTATACTGCAGCCCTCTTGTTCCTTGCTGCCATCTCAGTCCGTTTCTCTTCCTCCGCTCTAAGCCTGAGACCACCTTCCTCCTCGCCACACAATGGAACAAAGCACCAGAGTGTCCCTAACTGCACTGGTCTGTTCCCCACTCCATCCTCACTTGCCTCTGCTTCCCTATTGTGTCTCCAACTCCTGTCGGGAGAGGGGCCCCCAAGAGGGCTATGATCACTGGAATGGGGTCGCTTGGGGCAGATCTGTAGCAGATTTGGTTATAATTGAAAGACCAGAGGCACCTGGAAATTCCTTTCCTTATTGATCCCAGTGGGAAATTAAAACCAGTAGTTGGGCTTGGGGCTCTTAATGGTGGCAGCTCCTCCCATTGAACAGCTCTGAGGCCCTAGCCCCTGCCCCCTTGTTAGTTGGATACCCCATCCACTTCTGCTAGCCTGCCTCCTAGGCCCCTCATCCCTCAGCATCTCTTCCCAGCTGCTCATGTCTGCCATTACCCTGGAATAAAAGGGCTGCTGGAGGCCAAAAGCCCTAGCCCTAGCATATTGCCCCCTCCTTCCCTACCCCCCTTGCTCCCTCCCTCCCTCCCTCAGCAAAGTTGGGGTGCTGGGAGCTCCTGCCCTGAACTGCCAAACCACAAACACATCTGGAAAGAATTCCCCGCCCAGTCCCACTTCCCTTTGTCTTCCTCCTGTCTCTGGAAATCTTAGCCAGTTGCTAGAGGAGGGAGGTGGTGGGGGTAAAGGGAAGGGAGTGGGCCCAGGGCATCCACTCCCACCTGGGGGAACTTCCTCCAGGGTTCTAGCCTTAGTGGGACTCTCCACCTGGCCTGGGTTCCTCTAAACTGCCATCCCAGGCCTCCTTCCTAGGCTATGTGTCCTCACCCATCATCCTCATGACCATAAGTAAGGTTCTCAAAGCTCCTGGAAGAGGGCTTGCCTGCCCTTTTCTCTTGTAAGAGGGAAAATGCTACCTGGGCTCCAGGAGTCTGGAGAAATAGGAATTGAATACAATGACTGGTATAGGAGGTAGGGACACTGGGGGTCGGGGGAGCATCAGGCTCCTGTTTTTTGCATTGTTCTTTCCGCAGGCCACTCCTTATTTCTTGGTCTAGAAGCCAGATTTCACTGTCAGAACCGAAAATCATCCCGTTGTACCTCCAGCAAAGCTGCACTGAACCTACAGGGGAAGGTTGCAACCTGTACTCAGAGTGCTCTCAGGATTCCCCTTTCTCCCCACCTAGCTAAGCATCTGCAGTGGGAAACTGCTAGACCCACGTGCCTCCTCTTCCAGAAGCCTATGCCTCCTACGCCCCCCCCCCGCCGCCCCCAAATAAGCATTCCGCTTTAAAATCTAGAGTCCTAGACTCAGGCCGACTTGTCCCATTCCCTTCTGAGTGTTGGTGGGGGGGGGGGTAAGGGGGTAAGGGGGTAGGGAGAGTGGCGATCCAGAAGCCCTTCTGAGAGGCAGTCTTCCTCCCTCATCCTCTCAAGTTTTCCACACCTCATTATTCGGGGATTGCCTCGATGAAGACCTGACTCGTGTGACACTGTCTGGCTTCTAGGTGAGGTTAATCCTTCAGGCCCTGTCCTCAGCTCAGTTCGACTCCCCAACCAAAGCCTGCCAAGTCCCCAGTTCACCAGGTCAGGACTGCCTGCGCCAATCTTGGCCACCTAGACGAGGAGGGGCCAGGCAGGGACCCTGTTTGAGATCCTGAGGGGACTACGGAGATGGCCCCAGGAGGCTGAGGGCGAACGCCAAAGAAAGGGCAAACACTTGTAGCTCCAGCACAGAGCAACGTTGTTTCTGGCTTTGGGTTACCCGCGTGCCTCCGAGGCCGCGTCTGTCCTTTCTGCTCCTGTCTTGCTGTCTTTCCACTAGGATTTCACCCACATAAAAAATCATCCTCGGAGAGGCTGGTTCACCGCACTTTCAGCTCTGGATGGGGACGTCTCAGACCCACCCCCCTCCCCACACAGCCGGCCTTCCCCCAACCCCAGTGGCAACGCGGCAAGCCGGGGGGGGGGGGGCGCTTGGCGTCTTTCTCCCCCTCCTTGTGGCCCAGGGGGCCCAGGGAAGCGTAGCCACCGAGAAAGCGCCTTAATAAAAGAGTCGTGTCAAGTGATTGGCTGTGACCTCTGCCCTTCTAGCCTCGAGCCCGGGGCTCCTGCTTAACCCTTCATTGTCCGTTCAGGGCTTGGAGAGGAATGAATGAGTTGCCTTGTGCTCACTTCAGGCGTCCCCAGGCACTACTTGAACCCAGAGCTGAGTCAAGGGGTGGAGGACAGAGCAGCACCTCCCCGTCACCCAAAAGAACGCTTGAATTCTGAGCTGTTCCATCGGGTCCATTTCGACTGCCGGTTGCCCGGAGGGGGTGGGGGAGCAATTCTTGCGCTAGTGGGGTCTCCGGATGCCTGGCGCCGAGCTGTCCAGAGCACCGAATCTAGTAGAGGACTTGTAGGGAACTGGTGAAACGGGACCTGTGTTCGCCCTGCAGGCCGAGAGAGCATCCGTGACCCAGGCGAGCCGTGCCCTGTTCTTGCCAGAGGCACAAACCCGGTTCTTGCCTTCTGACGCTTCCCGGTCCGCCTACTGATGCGGGAGAAGGGTATCTTGACTCTTGGAGAACCCTGGACCCACCCACATTTCTAGAAACAGAAGGGATTCCGGAAAGGATGGTGGTGAAGTGGTCACAGAGCAGGGCCCCCAGGTGGTGTGGAAGGCGGGGCGGGGGCGGGGCCGCCTCATGCACCAGCTGGGTATAAAAGCCTAGAGCTCTGGCGCCCAGCGGCTGTGCAATTGTCCTCCACGCGGCTTGGTCCCCAGGTGGAAGGATCTGTTCTGCAAAGGAGACAGCAAAGTATCTTTAGCCTAAAGGACTCAGCGTCCAGTGTTCTAGTTGAAGATCTAAAGAGAAAGCCACCTTGCTACCACTATGCCTAACTTTTCTGGCAACTGGAAGATCATCCGATCGGAAAACTTTGAGGAAATGCTAAAAGCTCTGGGTAAGGAGGTTTTCATGAGTTGGGAAGGAGGGCAAGAAGGGCGCTGGGGTCTTTAGAGCTGGGGCCGAATAAACGGAAGGAGGCCGAATCAGGGAATGTGCCTGGGACCTGCATCCCAGGAAAGGGGCGTGCCGGATACCCTGGGTCCTGGGGCACCAGGCCCAAGACTCTTAAATCCTACTTTCTGAGGCTGGGCGCCCACCAGTGCCAGCTTCAACAGTGACTCAGAGCCTGTGAAGCAAGTAGAAACCAGAAGCACGAGGTAAGTCTCAGGAGGAGTTGGCTAGCCTCGGCGCCTGGACCTGCTGACCAGGGCACCTGGCTCTGAGCTTTAAGAATTCAGAATCCAGGCAGGGAGCCCCTAGGAGACATTCCAAGATTTTTCCGCGTACCCTAACAGTAACCCAATCCCAGCGACAGGTCCATTATCCTCAACACTTGGCTCCGCCCACCAGGTGGTCCACCACTTTAGCCCCCCCACCCCTCCCCCACATCTTGCACTTCCCACTCCAGTCTCCCCACCCCACCCCACCCCCACCTGTGAGACACATATTTTCCTACAGCAACCGGCTTCCAAGCCCTAAAATCGCTCTGGACAATTACCACTTTCTTAGATTTCAACAAATGTCTTCGTGTGAAACACCAATCCCCATTTCCGAAAGTCTAGGATTGCCTCCCTCCTCGCCACAGACCAGCTGCACCCTGCGCAACTGGGCTGTTAGCCAAGGGTGGGAACACAGGATCCACCCAGACTTTCCCTACCCACCTTCTACTACCCTCTAGGATGCGACTGGGCTAGAAGGTATAGGAAAGGAGAGACATCTGCGGAGAGATGGAGTTAACCGCCCCAGGGAGTGGAAACTACCCCAGAGCATAAGTAAGGGTCAGCATGCCTTCCATTTCTGCACTGGAGAGGAGACCCTGTTGTGGGAAGCAGGGGAGACCCTTGAAGAGCTAGGGACTGTATAAGAGAGAGTCTGGAGCTAAAAAGAATGCTGCGAGGGCAGTAGGGCCTCCGTTCTCATCTTTCCTCGCTGTTCATTCTCTTTGTGTCAGCTAACCGCAATGATCCTTAGAGTCATACCCAGTTTTCTTGCTCCGCCCTTGCGAAATTAAAGATCAGAGAACAGAAATTTTCAGAAAATCTATTGCTGTTTCCTCCCCCATTCGCTCTGAATTCTGGCCCCTCTCCGCAGTGGATGTGGGAGCCTGGCATCACCCCCCACCCTGGGTTCCAGCTGCAGAGAAAGGCCCAACCCTACAGTCTGCCTTCAGAATGTTTGTCCTCCCCGCAGGGTCTCCCTGAGCCACGCGACTTGCTAGGGGGTAGATTGCAAACAGACGCGTTGTTACACAAAATGCCTGTGTCAGCCAAGGTCAGCTGAGCCAGGACCCCAGCTCTGCAGGCACCAAGGACTGGGGGAGGCAGGGTTCTCCTGAACACAGCCTCCAGAGACGCCACAGTCCCTGTTCAGGGTCCATGTTGTGGGGGAGTTCAGGGCTCACCATGATAATAAGGGCAAACACAGCAGGTCTTTCCGTTGGGACTGGGTGAGTCCACTTTGGGGCTGAATGAAGAGTCAGTTTTCTTCTCAGGAACCAGGAGCTATGGAATGCATGAGTATTTGTGTGTATATATGGGGGCGACGGCGGGGAGGTGGGGGGGGGGTTGCACGGTAGCAGTGGCTTGTCCTCTGTAGCACCCTGAAGGGCCAGTTCTTCACCTTACCAGGCTTGGAAAGGTGGGAGTGGAGCCTCCTGTTGGTGGCCCTACCTTCTGGTGTCCCAGCAGAGAGCCCTCTTCACAGCTGGGGTGGGGGTAGGGAAGGGAAAGTATATGAATGAGGACACAGAGACTCTAAATACACAGACACTGAGCGGGACAGCCCTTGGATGATTCTTGGGACTGGAGATATCAGAGGGGAGGCAGGACACTTCCATCCTCTCTTCCCCTTCCCTCCTTTTTTTTTTTAAGATTTACTTATTTATTATATGTAAGTACACTGTCCTCAGATACTCCAGAAGAAGGCATCAGATTTCGTTACGGATGGTTGTGAGCCACCATGTGGTTGCTGGGATTTGAACTCTGGACCTTCGGAAGAGCAGTCGGCGCTCTTAACCACCGAGCCATCTCTCCAGCCCCCCCTCCCTCCTTTCAAGACAGCAGAGTTTTCCCTTTAAAGAAACCTGGGGCCGGGCGTGGTGGCGCACGCCTTTAATCCCAGCACAGTCCCACACAGCAAAAAGGTGTGTACCACTCGGGAGGCAGAGGCAGGCGGATTTCTGAGTTCGAGGCCAGCCTGGTCTTCAAAGTGAGTTCCAGGACAGCCAGGGCTATACAGAGAAACCCTGTCTCGAAAAACAAACAAACAAACAAACAAACAAACAAAAAGAAACCTGGGAATATTACAGAGAGCAGTCTGGTGCAGAAAACTTTGTCTAAACCTAGTTTTGACTTTTTCTTTTTTCTTTTTTTTTTGGCTTTTTCTTTTTTATTTGCATATATTACCTGCATGTAATAATGGGTTTCACTATGTTCTGGCTTTTTTTTTTTTTTTTTTTTTTTTTTTTTTTTTTTTTTTTTTTTTTTTTTTTTTTTTTTTTTTTTTTTTCATGTTTTTTTGAGTCAGGGTTTTTCTGTCTAGTTCTAGCTGTTCTGGAAGGCACTCTATAGGGCAGGTTGGTGAGTTTGAACTCAGAGATCCATTCCCCTGCCTCTGCCTTCCCCCAAAACGGGGTGTACCACCATGTCCTGCTATGCTGTGGCTCTTTCATCCATTGTACTTGCTTTTATATATTTATATATAAATGTTTCTAGAAACTATGAATGTGCACTTGGCCTTGTGTGTCCTCAGTTCTTACCATGGAGCCAGGGGACAATTAGAAGAAGCTGCTGTTTCCATTTGGCACTTGAGGAATCTGAAGCCAGAGCCGCTTAAGCTCAGGGTCACTCAGTTTTCCTCTGTATCCTCCTCTATATTCTCCTCCTCGGCTGAGAATCTGTTCCTTGGGTTTGGGAGGGGCAGGGATTGTGCAAATAAAAACCTAACAGAACAGGGTAGGTAGCTGGGGCAGAGAGGGAAGCAACCTGCTTGCCTGGTCTACCCTGCAAGTGGACATGGGGAATTTAGTAACGGCCAGCCTACCTCACAGTCTCAAACCCAGTGGTGAGAGGCCAGAGTGAGGGAAACTGAACGCACTGGGTAGCCCATGGGGGAAGCTGACCCTAAGGGTGCTAGGAATGTGTTGCTGGAATTTGGGGAGTCCTGTCCACCTATTGACTCAACAAGGTGGCGTCATATAGCCTGCCTCACCTGGATCCCTTTCTTTCCTCCTTCAATTTATAGCCTCCCGCCTCTTCCCTTATTATCACCCCACCCCTACACCCCCCTCCCCAACACACACACACACACACACACACACACACACACACACACACAGAGGCTATCAAGGCTCATCAGATGGGGCTGTTCCAGCTGTCTCATGGCAGCTGGTGCAGGAGCTACCTATCCTCTCTCCCTGCAGGGGTGAACATGATGATGAGGAAGATCGCTGTGGCTGCAGCCTCCAAACCAGCAGTCGAGATCAAACAGGAGAATGACAGTTTCTACATCAAAACCTCCACCACTGTGCGAACCACGGAGATTAACTTTAAGATCGGGGAGGAATTTGAGGAGCAGACTGTGGATGGGAGACCCTGTAAGGTGAGGGACAAGGAGGGCCCCTTCTGCGTCACAGCACCTACTTGCCATGTCTAGCTTCCTTGGACTCTGCTCTCATGAAGGAGTCCCTAAGGAGTGCAGGGTGCTGGAAAGGGGTCTGCCTCTGCTGCCTTTCACTCGCACAGGCCCTTACTATGAGCTCTTTGGCCTCTGGTCTCTTGCAGAGTTTGGTAAAATGGGAGAGTGAAAACAAAATGGTGTGTGAGCAGAGGCTTCTAAAGGGGGAGGGCCCCAAGACCTCCTGGAGCCGAGAACTGACCAATGATGGAGAGCTGATCCTGGTGAGCCCTGCCCCATCCCCTCCCCTGGAAGAACCCCTGCTGCCTTCAGCGTACTCTGCGGGGCTCCAAGCTCCCACAGATTTAAAAGCTGCTGTGGCCACACCCCTCAACCTCCCGATGGGGTCTGTTTGGAAATACTAACCCTTTTGGGTGCAACAAAGATGTGCCCAGAGGAGCCCAGAGTTTTCCAGCAAGCTATCCCTGACTCACTCTGGACTCCAGTGGGTTTCTGCTTGACCACCTGGCATCCTTGCATCTGTTCTTGCCTTTTGGGCTTGGAAGTAAAAGCACTCTACCTCCCATCCCCTCCCTCCTTTAAAAGAAAGGCGCCCAGGTACACCAGCTAACTACCTCTATTCTTACAGACCATGACAGCAGATGAGGTCGTGTGCACCAGGGTCTACGTCAGAGAGTGAGTGCCTACAGGTCCAAGAACTGCCGTAGACTTCTTCCGCTCCTGCTACAGGCCACAAACCTCCCTCCCATGTCCATCTTACAAACTAGCTCTCCCCTTACTCCTGAGGGTCACTGCTTCCTCCAAGGCCTTTTGTTCTTTGCCTTCTCTATGCCAGAGAGCGGCAGACTACAAAATCTCAGAACCCTCCCACTGCCATTTACCCTTCTCAGGTCAGCAGTCCCAGCTCCATACCAGGGTCCTTCCTGGAAGAGTCTGTCTCTCTGACCTCTATGCTTTATCCTTGTAGTCTGTGTGATTTAGAATATTTATTGGTTAATTTTATTAAAATGTTTTAAAATGTAAAATCCTTCTGTGGCTCCCTGGGCAGTGGTAGTCACTGACCCGGTTTAGCCGTGTCTGAAGTATACTGGGAGAGGTCTCTGTCCCAGCAGGTCAGCTGACCTGTGCCTTACCTGCCTGCCATGAGTATCTCCTTTATTCCCTTCCCCAGCCCTGGGGCCCTAATCCTAGTGTTGGGTTCTAGAGCTGACTCCCACTCTTTCTACCTGTTTTCCCTATGGTGACACTGGCCTGTCACATGGTTCAGGATGAGCTCATTAGCACCCACAGGTTGACCTTGCTCCTGCCTAGGTATCTCAGGGAAAGGTCTTCTGCCTTGTCTCTGCTACTCTTTCCTCCCCACCTCTAGGCCTCTCACATGGCCTTTCTGCTCCTGGCTTCCCATCCCCCAGGCTCCTTAGAGGTCCCTCCTGAGCCTATAGAGTAGACATTGAGCTGTTTCAGCTGTGACGACAGGCAAGTCACCAAGCATCTTTGTGCCTGTTTTTCTTTGTAAAACACAGCACTGGTTTGGTTTTGTTTTTCATTTAAATTTTTTAAATTTTATTTTCTGTGTATGAGTGTCTTGCCTGCATGTATTGTCTGTGTACCACATGCATGCCTCAGGAGGTGGGGAGCCTCTGTGTGGGTGCTAGGAATCGAACCCGGGTCCTTTGCAAGAAGGACACATGCTTTTAAAACCACTGAGCAGGGCTGGCGAGATGGCTCAGCGGGTTAGATCACCCGACTGCTCTTCCGAAGGTGATGAGTTCAAATCCCAGCAACCACATGGTGGCTTACAACCACCCGTAACAAGATCTGGTGCGTCTAAAGTCAGCTACAGCGTACTTATGAAGAATAATAAGAAATGAATCCTTGGACCGGAGAGACCAACCGGAGGGAGCGGAGCCGAAAGGGGACGGCCGGAGCTAGCGGGGGCCGACTGGAGCGGGCAGGGCCAGCTGGAACAAGCATATGGGGGCAGCCAGGGAGCGAGTGGGGCTGGCCGGAGCGAGTGGGGGTCGAGCTGAGTGAGCGGGGTTGACCGGAACAAGGGGAAAAAAAAAAAAAGCAACCACTGAGCCAACTCTCCAGCCCCTATCACTTTTGTTTTGTTTTTTTGTTTTCTGAGACAGGGTTTCTCTGTGTGGCCCTGACTGTCCTGGAACACACTCTGTAGATCAGGCTGGCCTCAAACTCAGAGATCCTCCTACCTCTCTCTACCTCCCAAGTGCTGGGCTTAAAGGTGTGTGGCACCATTACTGCCCACAAAACTGTTTTAAAGCTTAATGACTTATACCTTTAATCCCAGCACTAGGGAGGCTGAAGCAGTGAGTGAGTTTGAAGCCTGCCTGAGCACAGTGTGACTGGTCTCAGAGTGACTCGGGGGAGTGGCTTGGTGGGTAAGTGCTTGTTATGGGAGCATGAGCACCCAAGTTTGGATCCTTGGAACTCAGACGGTATGGCTGAATGTGGTAGCAATCTTCCAGGGAGGTAGGAGGCAGAGATAGACAAGAATCCCTGTAGGTTCACGGGCTAGCTTGGGGTATAGAGTGGTGACCAGCAAGACAGCAAGAGAACATATTTCAAAGAAAGTTGAAGACATGAACTGACACATGAGGCTGTCCTCTGATCTCCACTTGTGTTATTATGGTCTGTGTCTGCCTTCATACACACACACACACACACACAGAGAGAGAGAGAGAGAGAGAGAGAGAGAGAGAGAGAGAGAGAGAGAGAGCACTACCACCACCACCCAAAACAACTCAGGCCTAGACATGGCTTTCCTGGTGCTAGAGTGCTTGCCATGTGTACAAGGCCCTGGGTTCAATCTCTAGTACTGGGGGCATCTCACAGAACTGGGGACTGTAGTTTAGTGACAGAGCACTTGCCTAGCATGAGCAAGGCCCCAAGTTCTATCTTCACCACCACAAACCCAAAGTGAACCCCACAAACTCATACGCTGTTTGGCTTATGTACTAGAAAATTCTCCCTGGATCTACTTAGCTTTAGATATAATTGGGTCCAAAGCCTCAAAGACATCGTCTCTCCTTGTCCCTCTACCTTGCACTGGTCACATTCAACCTTGTCACAAATCACTTTTCCCAGTCAAAAGGAGCTTCACATGCCACCAAGCTTATAAAGGTACACAGCCTGAGACACATTGACAAGGGACACTCTCAACCTCGGGTTCATCTCTTCAGGTCCCAAGCCTTGATCAGCGGCTGCTTAGACTTCAGGGCCATCCTTAGACTAGTTGCTACCAACAGGGCAGAGTTCTGTAATGAGTCAAGTCTGAGCCTTGAGTCACACGTTGCTAAGGACCAGGCGGGACCCTGATCATTCCTCAGAAACCCAAAGGGTAGGAAGGAATTTCTTCCATGAAGAAGGTCACTATGATCCCAAGGTTCCTAACCCACAAAGCAGTGTTTATAAACACATGACTCTCAGCAGTACGAAGCCTTTAAAAGCTGATGGTTTAGAGCCGGGCCTGCTGGTGCTGGAGGTGGAGGCAGAAGACCAGGAGTTTGAGGCCAGCCTAGGCTGCACGAGACTCTCTTAGGACAAAAATAAAAGGATTTGGCTAAGCTCAATGATGCAAACCTGCATTTCCAGCGTATGGGAGGCTAAGGCAGGAGGGATCCCTTGCAAGTCTGAGGCCAACCTGCTGTACACAGGGGAACTTTGGCTCAAATAAAACCCCCACCCCCCAAAAAAGCCAGGCACATTGGTGCACACCTTTAATCCCAATGTGCAGAGGCAGGTGGATCTCTGTGAGGTCAAGGCCAGCAGTCTACATCGGGAGTTCCAGGACAGCCAGAGCTACATAGAGACCTTGTCTCAAAACAATAAAATTTCCAAAATGAAAAGGGGCTAATGAGATAGCGGGATGGGTAAAAGCAGTAGCCAAGAAAACTCAAAGACCCGAGTTTGATTCCTGGGACCCACAATGGAAGGAGAACCAACTCCTGAAAGTCGTCCTCTGACCTTCACATGTGTGCATGGCATGTGCAAACCCTCACTCACACATCGCACACCATAACAACAAAATAAAACCGCTCATATGTTACAACTGAAAAGGAGCATATGGTATTTTTCAGAACACGAAAAGTGTATGTATGTGTGTGTGTGTGTGTGGTCTACTTCTCTAGTTCACTTTGCACAATTTTAGAGAAATCCTGCAAAACATGTTATCACTTCAGAATTTGTCTGAAAAATTAGCAAGGGTTTGGGGGTGGATCTAAGCTATCACTATAGAGTGCATGTACAAAGCCCAGGTTTTCATCATCAGTGCTCCAAAACCAGAAACAAAATCAGACAAAATAACAAAACAAAAATTACCTTAGCTACCTCTTCAAGTCCAACATGAACTATAAACTGGTATTCGATGACCTTTAGTGACCCCTACCCATTCCACATCTAGCTCCCTCTCCAACTGTCTCCCCAGCTTGGCTCTGGGTAGTGTAACAGCCCCTCTTTGTTGGTATTGCCATGTGAATGTCCATGGCTTCCTCTCCTAGAAGGCCAGAGTGAGTCAGGACCAGGTCACAGGCTTGTAAAGGGGCTTGGGGTGTTTTATTTGGCTGCTTGGAAGAACTTGGATTAGAGAAATGAAAGCGACTGAAGATCAGGCAGGAGGTCAATGTCTGGGCCCATGGTAGAGAAAGAGTGGCAGAGAATGTGGACTCCCTCTGCAGATGGGAGGACTTAGGGGCATTTTGTGCTGAGCAAGGCCTTGGGACACCTGACTCAGGTCTTTTCACAAATGGGGAAAGGTCTGTTGAGGGTTGGCTGCATAAAAGGGTCTTTCTCCCAACTGGTTCCTTGTTGGAGTCCACAGCTTCAGGCCTTGATTTCTTTGTTCTTCCTACCTTGTCTGTTCCCAGCCTTCAACATGGCCTCTACACTGCCCTCCTCTGGTGTCCTGGGGTCTGGATCCATGGATTTGAGCATCCTCAATCTGATTGTAGGCTCCTCAGAGTCAAGGGCTTTCTGGGAGGTTTGTTCCCTGGGCTCTGTTCACAGCTGGGGTGTGAGGGGAGTCTTGGCCCTGGTTAGGGTGATGGGTTCAGGATGTTCCCACGGTCCCACCTAACTCAGCGGTGAAGGAGCTGGGAGCTGCTCAGCTTCCTGCCCTGCCATAGTCACCACAACCAGCAGAGCCTCTTTCCCTATCTGACCTGAGTAGATCTTCCTTACTCAACTGTGCTGCTGGGAACAAGGGCCTCTCAGGTCCTCCACCCACCACGTCCCTGAGAATCTGTGTGGTCTCTGTAGGTAAAGCCTTCTCTCTCTGAAGCCCATGTTTCTAAGAGTATAACCACAGGAAAGCCAAGCCTCCAATCCAGGAAGCCAGAGAGAAAGATAGAGCAGAGGCAAGGGAAAGGCGCCGTGTGAAGAGATGGCTGGGGTACTGCCAGGCACCGCAGAGTCTATCAATACCATAGGAAGAAGTGGAAACAACTCTTCCTACTCCTGCCCTCCAAGAGACAGGAGCTTTGAGTTAAGGGAAAGGCACTTTAAGGACAAATTTAGAGATCCTGGACACATGAAGAGACAGGGAAGATCCAGGACAGGAGGACAGGGTTCAGTTGACCTCTGAGGTCCCCAGCACCAGACACCAATACCACATATGGTAAGAGACCAAAGTAAATATTGCATGTGGGCACACATGTGCATGTACATACACACTCAAATGTACATATGCACATGAGCTCAAGTATGCAGGGGCTCGAACACACACACACACACACACACACACACACACACACACACACCACCTAGAGGGAGAACCAGAGAATGGGAAAGAGACAAAGAATAAGATAGAAGACTGGGCTGGGTGTGGTGGGGCTAGGGAGGGTCAGAGAAAGTAAAGAAGTCTGGACCCAGAGGCCTGAGATTCTCTAAAGGGGCAGGATGAGGGAAGAAAGGGCCAGGCCCTATGACCCCAGGGCCTGACAAAGAGCTTATGGCCCTCTGCAGGCCAAGATGGATGGGACTGGATGCCAGGGCCTTTGTTGTGGAGAAGAAAGGAAGCTATAAGGAGGGCCTGAAGCTTGGGGGCGGGGGTGACCCCTACCCTTTTCTTTCTTGAAGGAACTTCTGTGTTGGTGAGAATTGGGGAATGGGCTGAGTCCAACCAGGTGTTTTCCCAGGCTGGGCCATCTGTCCCACTGGAGCAGGACAGGGGACAGGGCTGAGAGTGTAACTACAGAGAAACCCTGTTGAGTTATAGGTAAATGAGGGTAACCAAGGCAGAGGAAGGCCCCCTGCAGAGGCTACTGAGACTGTCCCAGGGACCAGCAAGGGTACCCTGTCCAGGTCTTCCCACCTCTCCTTTGGGCCTGGCACTGCCCTCCTGACCTGGCTTCCTCTTGCCTTTTCCCTGTTGGCTCTGCTAGTCGAGAAACCAGTTCTGTTCCTGTCTGGATAAGGATCTCGGCCGTCTCTTTCCAGGCCACTGCAGAAACCTGTCAGGTCAACAGCACCTGTGACAGCACCTTCAGCTGTGAGAACACCCACCACACCTCCACCCAGGCCCTGTCCCTCCTCCTTCAGCTACAAAACCTTATCCCTAGTGCCCTGCTTCAGGGAAGAACCCTCTAGCTCCATGCCCCCAGAAGGACCTCCACATGTCTACCTGGCCTCTCCCTGGAACCTGTCTGCTCTTCAGAGCAGGTGGAAAAGACAGAACTCTCCCTTGGCCTTTTCTTGGGTGCCCGGGAGCCAGGCACAGCTTCTGGTGACTTCCTTTCCTCTGCAGCTGCCTGAACCCCTTAGCCCCTCCCTAGCTCCCCATAACTGCTGTAATAATTGTTCCCCTTAGCAGGCAGGGGAGCCCCTTGCATAGTCACTGGCCTGAAGGGTTGACCTCACTTAACCCCAGCCCTCCCCGCTACCCCCCACCCCTGTTCTTTGTGAGCCATCATTCATTTTCCATGACAGCCTAGCCTTTTTCTTATTCTTTGGAACAGCAGCCCCCACCCTCCTTAGAGAAAGACTGAAAGGTCAACTCTACTTTTCTTCTTCCTCATCAAAAATCTTGCCACTCTCTGACTTTGTCAGTTACCCAGATGCCCGGGGCCCCTCCTTGTTCCTCTCCTAACCAACGGTAGGGCTAGCCTTCTGCTTCCAACTTCCCTGAGGGATATGGCCATATTGGGTGGGGTGGGGGTGCTGGAGTGGCAGCAGAGGTCTGTTCTGGAAGCGTCCAGGGTGTAGGTGTTGAGCAGTGACTAGCCTGGTTCCATCTCCACCCTTTGAGGTAACCCAGTGTGTCAGGCCAGGCCGGGACTCCAGCTGGTGACTCAGACCTCAGCAGCCCACAGCTCAGCTGTCTTGGGCTGATCTATGTTCCCAGCAGTAGGATCATAGAACCAGAGAACAGAGTCCAAGAAGAAAGGGATCCCTGGATTGGGTCTCTCCTTAGTGCAAAAGAAAAGGAAAGATAAAGACAGTGGGGTTACTTAGATGTCAGGGAAACTGGGTAACATCACATGGGTGATATGACATGGTTCCGGACAACTCAGCTTGGTCCTGGAGATGGCAGTAGATATCTCCTCCATCTTCTTCACCTCCAGCAAGGGGAGGACTTTGGGGGGGGGGGGCGAAAGGCATGGTGGCCAATCCCAGGTCCTTCCCACCGAAGCAGGCAACTCTGCTTGTGGATGTCACACATGGATAGTCCTTCAAGCTCAAGTGGGAATCACCAGTTGATGGTTCAGGGGGAATTTGAAGTCCCGACCTAGACCTACTGGTGAAGCAAAGCCAACTTCCCTGTCCCTGCCCCAGAAGGAGAACTAGGAAAGACTAGCCTTTGGCTCAAGGGGGCAGAGTGGCTTCTCCCACTTCTCATTGAAGTAATGGCTCCCCTCGGGCCTGGTAAGGACATTTACCACCATTCCTGCCTTCCATACTCCCTGAAGCCGGAGGGGGGTGGGGCTTACAGGGCGGACACTGTGGTGCTGTTGAAGGGCAAGCTTTTCTCCACTCTGTCAGGTTTCCAGTGACGAGCTTGCCTGACTCCCATCCTGGCCCTTCTTCACAGCGGGGAAGAGGCTAAATCTTTTAGGGACACCTTCCCTTAAAGACATTTCTGATCAGCAAGAACTGTGGAAACAGACATCAGGCCCAGCACCCCCATTTTGGGGCAAGAACAAGTCCCACAGCCCAGCAGATGCCTACAGCCTTCTCAAATTTGAAGTCTTTTCTAAAGGTTGACTTCAGGTTAAAGGTTCAGCTCCTCCCTGAGGTGAAACCCGGAGGACAAGGAAGAAAGGCGTGTGGACAGGCAGAAAATTTCTCCAAGACTTTCCCTTTTCTCTCCGTCTTCTCTTTCCCAACCCTACTCTTTACTTAATCCCCCATTCAATTCACTGCTCCTGGCAGGGAGCCAGCATTGTTCCTGCCGACTCTGGTCTTCCCTCCTCCTTCCCACCCCGGCGGTGGGGACCCAGAGCAGCCCCTGCGGGTCAGGGCACAGTCTTCACTGCTGGCCCCGCCCGGGCCTGGAAAGATGAGAGCTTGGGTTTCTCAGGCCCCCACTTATTCCGAATGCCATCAGCTCCGGAGGTAATTTCTAGAAAGCCCCCTCCCCGCAGCTGCTCTGCACCCAGCGGTGCTCCCCTCTCAGAGCTGCTTGAGCTAGGCTCTACCGGCCGGTAAGCCGGGGCTTGGGGTGGGCGGAGCCCGGGCTGGAAGCCCAGAGCCCTCCGCTCGTCCCCCACCCTCCGCCTGCTTCTTTCTGCAGCTCTCTCAGTAGCTGGGGTCTAAAGCCCGCTCTGACGATTGCCCGGGGCGGGACCAGGACAGAGAACCCAGGAGCGTCTCTAGTCTCCTGGTGAGGCGCTGTGTGCTCTCTAAACCGATCCCCAAACAGGCTTCTCCCTCCCTCTGGCGGTAGCTCTCTGAAGCACAGTTGAGGGTTTTTTTGTTTTGTTTTTTGCTTTTTGCTTTTTGTTTGTTTGTTTTGCTTTTTAAAAAACGTGTCAGTATACAAAGAGATAGATTTTATTGTAAGGTTATGACACATATATATTATTATACATAGTTCTTATTTGCAAACACACACACACACACACACACACACTGCTTTCCTCCTCTTCCTCTCCCACTTTCTGGTCCTCTTCCTCAACTTCCTTGGCTTGAGAGATGTCACAGAGTTAGCTAGAGCATATCTCCAGGTCTGTCTGGGAGGCGGATCATCCAAGAGGCTGAGGGCTAGATGTAGTCCTGTATGTCCTGAAACTCACAGAGATCCTGTCTCAAAATATAAACAAACAAAACCCCAACAACAAACAAACAAAATCAGTAAGAGAGGGGCTGCATCGATGGCTCATTGGTTAGGAACAGTTGCTGCTCTTTCAGTGGACCTACCTGGGTTGGAGTTCCATCATCCACATGGTGACTCACAACCATCTGTAACTCCTTTTCCAGGGAATCTAATGCCTTATGCTGGCCTCTTCAGACACTAGGCATGCTTATAATTCACAGGCATGCATGCAGGCAAAACATTCACACACACACACACACACACACACACACACACACACAC